>JACATO010002730.1:0-600000 GCA_018389105.1 Nautilus pompilius
AATTTCTTCATTCCAGTCAATAAAGTTGCTTTCACATCGATGAAAATGCCACTGCGAGAACAATTCCATTTCTTCGGCGAATTTTTCATAGACCAAATTGGTTAAGTAGATCTTCCCAGTGAACCCTGGAGAATCAAATGTTTTCAAGTTCTTCAAAATCATAAAATGTCTCTCATAATAACTTTCCTAAAAGGAAAATGATCTTTTCTATGGGTGGGGTGTTGGAAATCCAGAACCTACCAGGACTTTCTCTCCCAAAGACCAATCCTTTTCGTTAATTTAAGTCAGAGCTTTGTTATGAATGGAATCTGAAAGTTCAGTCTCTGAATTTACTGGATATCAAAAATTGACATTTATATATATAAGCCTCCTGAAAAACCTTTGAGAAAAGTGGGCAGTCTATATCATGTAGCGTTCTAAATGATCCCACAAAGTGTTGAATATTCATTTAGCCGTCCAAATAATCGTAAAAGGCATTGCACATATACTTTAGGTTATTAAACTGTCGCACGAAGATGTATTTCTTTATGTAGGTTTCTAAGAACCTCGCACAAAGTGTTGTCTATTTATGTCGGCTTTTAAACATTCGTATAAACATTTTGTCTATACGGTACATGTACGTTTCTAAACAGTTGACCATAGTGTTCTATTGATTATAGGTTTGTAAACATTTGCACAAAGTATTTCCTATCCATTGTAGGTTTTTAAATAGTCACACAATGTGGTAGAATATAATATTCATTGTAAGTTTCTAAACTTCCACAAACGGTGTTGTCTATTCATTGTAGGTCTGTAAATAGTCACACAAATTCTACAAAATGGTGTCATCTTATTGTAGCGCTATAAACAGTTATTTCTTAAATCGTTCCTCACTGAATTGGCATCATATTGAGGGTTTGTAAACAGTGTCACAAATGTTTATCTATTCATTGTAGGTTTTTAATGAGTGGCAAATGTGTAATCTATGTTATGTATCGTTTTAGTCGATCGCACAAAGTGTTGTTTCTACATTGTAGGGTTCCAAAATTCGTAAAAGAACGTTGTCTATTTATTGTAAGTTTCTATATAGTCACGCAAAGTCTTTTCTATTCAATCTATGTTTGTAAATAACCACTTAAAGCGGTGTTCATTTATTGAAAGTTTGTAAACAGTCAAGAAACTCTCTTTTTCTTCAAAGTTTCCAATCAGTCGCACAAAATTATCTCTATCCAATGTAGACTTTTAAAAAACGCACATCGTGTTATCTAGTGTTTGTAGATTTATTTGAATAGTCACAGAAACTGTTGTCTATCCATTGTAGCGTTCTAAATAATTTCACAAGGGTTGTCTGTTCATTGTATGTTTTCAACAGTTTTACATTGTGTTGTTTATTCAGCGTATATTTTTTAACAGTCGATCATTGCTTTCTAGTAGAAACAGTCGCACATAGGGAGGTATACTTATTGTGTGATTTTAAAATATCGCTCGAAATGATTTCTATTCATTGCAGTGGTCTAAATCAGTGTTTCTCAACCAGTTGGTTCGCAAAGTGTTTCCTGGGGGGTCTCGGAACCCTGGAAGTTAAAATTTTTGTCTTATGACTGTGTCAAGAAACTGTTCATGAGTATGTATCTGTCTTGTTTATATGTACCTATTTGATGGCTTATAAGACGAACTGTTTTCCAGAACAAAGTAAACAAAAATTGCCCTGCGTCCAATACGCCGGTATCACCGATGGGAGGCCGAGCACCGAAGGTGTAAGGCTTGTCTCCCACGGCAGGAACTCCCGGTTGCATCACAGGCCTCTGCGGTAACACACTTGCATCACCCCCGCGGTTTCCTGTGGATCTGCCACCCTCATAGAAACAAGGACAATACACGCTGGCGACATGGGCCGGAACTCGAACTGTTACCACAGTAGGACTGACGAAATCGACCCGTGCTCCCATTGGCTAACGCCATTGGGGCCTGCAGCTAAAAGACTCGGACCACGACGCCTTTGGCAGAGCAGGCTACAAGGGCTGGACTGTGACTTCTGCCTGACGCACACTAGGCAACTAGATTTTAGGCAAACTTGGGCACCAACACCGCACGTAGCTGTTCTGATCAGAGGTAGAGTTGACTGATACCAGTAGATTTCTGTTTTGCTGTTGTGAATTTACTATATGTGCGATGTTGTTCCCCGAAAAATCACTAAACTAATTTTCAATAAATGTATGATGAAATGTACTAATCTCTTTTTTTCAGATATAATGTACAATATATTGTTTCTGTTGCCATTTAGTTCAGGGAATATTTACATTGAGTTTTCTCCAATAATATTCATTTGAATTTGTATTGATTAAACTTTTTATGTAGTTTTAAATTAAATTTTGCTTTAACGGTCCTTCATGCTTTAAGTTTCAGCTTTAGTTAATATAAATTAAGTTTATTCTTATTCTTTCTTTTTAGTTTAAAGATAGACGAAGATTAGGGGCTGTCCAGTTAATACGTACACCAACAAGTTCAAAGAGAGATTCACACTTACTCACAATCATGCGCTTTGGCAACAGTCCCTTCCTGTCATTGAAATTGCCTGGGGGCCACCCTACCATGCTTACTACGCCAAAGTTGAAATAACTTAAATAATTAAATTATTCTTTAAACAGAATTGTAATATGATTATAATATAATATTTAGAAATATATAATTAATTTTAAAATCTGGCACTAGTGTTGATGAAATCTTCAGTGTAATTAGAAATATTAGAACAAATAATGAGCATGAAAAGCGTTGAAAGCGAGAATTTATTTTACAATAGCTGGTGCTTTTGTAAAATTAACATTAAAAATTTGGATGAAATGAAATCTATATATATATTTTTTAATTTATGTTCGCCTTTCTTTAAGTTAGCTCTTTTCATTTTAAGTTTGTATTTTTTATTTTAAGTTCTTTTCCTTGCATTTCTAGCTCGCCTTTTTTCACTTTAAGTTCGTTCTTTTTTACATTAAGTTCATAGTCTCATATTTTTAGTTTCGGTATATTAATGAATTATTGTGCATCAGAAAACTGGTGTTCTAATCTTTATCTATATTTTCAGAAATCCATACCCATGGCGAAAAAGCGTAAATACTCAGAAGACTATCTGAAACTTGGCTTCTCCACCTTGATAAGCAATGGTGTTGAGAAGCCACAGTGCGTTTTGTGCAATGTTGTTCCCAGTGATGAATCTCTGAAACCTTCAAAATTCAAAAACGTCACTTAGAGACAAAGCATCTAGAACATACTATAAAGGATTTGGAGTTATTTCGGCGCCACGAAACTGGTCTCAGCTGTCAGAGGTTTGATCCTACAGGAAGTTTTCGGCAACAGAGCATAGCAGTAGTGCAGGTATCATATGAAGTCGAATTTGAAATTGCCAAATAAAAGAAGCCCCACACGATTGGAGAGACGCTCATCAAACCCTGTATGTTGAAGATGGTGAAGTTAATTCTTGGGGAAGCCAGCGAGGAAAAGATGCAACAAATATCTCTGTCCAATAACACTATTCAGAGGCGGATTTCAGATATGTCCGTAGATGTGAAAAGCAGGTTTTGGATGAAATCAAAGTTTCTCCACTGTTCTATTTTCAAGTTGATGAATCAACGGATGTGAGTTCATTTTCTCAGTTGCTTGTCTTCATGAAGTATATTCATTCAGATGATATCAAAGAAGAGTTCCTCTTTTGTAGTGCACTTGAAACCACTAGAAAAGCTAATGATATTATGGAGAAGATAAGTACCTTTTTTGTACGTCTGTGGGGTTTGTACTGATGGAGCACCAGCTATGCTATGGTCAGAGTCAGGATTCCAGAAGAAAGTGAAAGAAGTTACTCCCCAAGCAAAGGGCATTCACTGCATGATTCACCGATATGCTCTTGCCTTTAAGGCTCTTCCAGCCCGTTTGCAGGAGGTACTTGATTCTCCGATCATAATTGTGAATTACATCAAAGCTAGGGCCCTCAACACCCGTCTGTTCAAAGAACTCTACAAAGACATGAATATTGACCATGAGATTCTTCTTTTCTACACTGCTGCACGTTGGTTGTCAAAAGGAAATATTGTCAATCGTGTCCTTAAGCTGAAAGATAAAATCAGGTTGTTTCTGGAAGTGCAAGGTAAGCATGACCTAGTGGCTTGCTTTGATGATGAAGATTGGTTGAAAAGATTTGCTTACTTAGCAGACATTTTTGACCAGCTGAATAAGCTGAACCTGAAACTTCAGGGAAGGGAAACACATCCAATTTCAAGACAATCTACAGGCATTTGTATCCGAACTGCAAAACTGATGTCGGAAAGTAAACCTTGGTAACATTGCCATGTTTGAAAAACTCTGCAGTGTGGTAGGCGAATCTGAAGGTGAACTAGATGAAATCCTGAAGGTGGAGATTACTGGGCACCTTGAATCCCTTGAAAAGGAATTTCAACAGTACTTCCCTGAGCTCACAGGAGAAGCTGGCACTCTGGTACGAAATCCATTCTCTGCTTCCCTAGATGTAACCAGTATTCCCGATGAAGTCCAGGATGAATTCTTGGATCTGCGGAACCACCCAAGCACGTAACCTGTTTTTGATAAATCGCTGAGTGAGTTCTGGTGTGCTATGTATCAGTCATATCCCAATGTCACCATGCTTGCCTTCCGAGTTCTGCTTCCATTTGCCTCAATCTATCTCTGCGAGACTGGATTTTCAACTCTTGTTCACATCAAAACAAAGGCAAGGAACAGGATGAATGTTGAGAATGACATGAGGTTAGCTTTAACAAATACACGGCCGCGAATTTCCAAGCTGGCTGTCCAGACGCAACAACAAGCATCACATTAGGTCAATACATTTTGAGAAAGAAAGATGTGTTTCAGGATGAGTGTAAAATGAAAATTCCTGGTGAATTTCACTCAAAACTGTCAATATATTAAAATAAAACTCTTATTTATATGATTTCTTTTGCTAAATTTATTCTTTGATTTTTTTAATTATGGAAGTGTAGCAGGGAGTCGCAGGTCTTTTGACTATTAGGAAAAGGTCCTCGAGTCCAAAAAGGTTGGCAACCACTGGTCTAAATAATCGCACAAACCAATATCTATTTATTCAAGTTTGTTATTAATAAGTCGCACAAACAAAGAGTGGTCTATTCACTGTAGCGTTCTAAACAGTCGCACACATAAACGTTTACAAGTAGTTTTGATAAGTGAGGTGGTGACTTTAGACATTTATCAGAAGTGTCCTCCTGCCAACCCTCATTTATCTGGTCACCATTACATTTTCATCGTATTAACGATCATGTTGGAGAGTAAAGCGTTGTACTCTACTTCAAACTACTATTAAATAGCCAATCTTCTATCTGAACATCTGAAACTTTTCAATATTCGCCTCTGATGCATCATCTTACTTACGCCATCTTTTCGTAATTTTATAGTAGAAGTGACCAGTAACATTTCCTTAAAAGATCAAAAAGGTATTTTAAAGAATCATTTGAAGACTGCTAGATGTATAAATCCTGATGCGGCCACACTCAATATTGACTCTGCCAATCTCGTAAAATTTTACTCGACATCGTGACATGCTTCCATTAAGAATTTTTAATAAATTAACAATGGGATAATTTCCGAAAGGATTAAATTGTTTTCTAAAACTGTTAATTGGTGTTGGTTTATCTTCTTTGTAGATTTTTGTTTAATTAATTCGAATATTGCAAGGTTGCACCATCTGTGTAAAATATTTAACAGTATAAAATGCATCCACCATTTATTCTTGATCCCAGTAATATATATTTCACATTTTAGAAATAGACATGATCTCGTAAACAGACACTTCCATTGGAAATTAATTGAAACGAACTTAACGAATAAGTTTTTTGTGTTTAATTTCATTGTTTTGCATTTAGATTTTTTCAGTCTTTTTCTTTTTTTCTATTTTCGTGCATATTTCAAAATAACTTTGATACAATATACAACTAACTTAAAATGGTTTAAAATATCATTATTCGATTAAAGTGGAAGCATATTCTTTTATTCTATTGGTCCTTTGCATCATAAGATATTACTTATATCATCAAGATTCTGTGGATCGGTTACCGTGTAAAATTAAGAATAACCGACCAGAAAATTCGTTTTCATATTAGAAAATTTCTTTCCGGAAAAGTTTTGTTGAATGTCGTTTTAAATGATCTAAGAATTGAGTTGAACTTATTTATTTATTACAGATGATCAGATTAGCATTGGGATAAACAGCAAGGAAGACCAGAGATATGACGTAAACTGGAAAGGGGAGAGGATAAATACAAATCTGTGGAAGGGAAATTTTATTGGATCCCTTCGATATAAATGCCTATATTTTGTTAAAAGAAATTATGGGATGCATTGGGTGAAGTCTGCATGCGATACAAAACTTTCTTATTACATTTGCTCTAACTAGCTGCTTTCTATTTTTCGATATATATAAAGTGATTTTTTTATTAAATCGGGCCTAAAAGACCTAACTACATTTGTACATAAGTAATGTGACAGCTGACATTCCCAGGTTAAAAAGAATAACATTGTGTTGAAATAGCTGTCGTTTACTCAAATATTGTTGTCATGCAAGTACCTGATTTATGCTGGATTGATAAAGGTTTATTGTCACAAAAGGTTATGTTAATGAAGAAGGCACTGCTGTGTTGGACTCAACATAGTTGAACATGTGCTGAATAAATCAGTTTTGATATGTAGTTAGGGGCCAGTTATATACAGAGGGTTAAACAACACGCATCTGCTTAAGCACGAAACCGCTCTCTGTATCTTATTGATTTACGACAGTCTTTCACGAATGTAATTTTATCTTTATAACTTATTTTCAAAGATACTAAGTATTACCCATTAATGAAAAAATTGCTTAGTTATAAACTGCCACTCTTTCGAAGAACTCAGCGCCGAAATATTTTGAAACAAGTCGATTTTATATATTATTGACAAACCATCAGTTACATTTACAATGTACACCAATTGCTTTGCTGTTATTAACTTGTATGGAGTAAAGTATAACTGTCATGAAAGGTAACCAAAAAATCTACAGCTATTAGTGTATAACTTAGGAGTGCAGCTTTATATATCAAAGGAATCTTATGACCAAATTATTAAAAAATAAAAAAATTCTGTTTTTAAAGAAGCAGATAATGAAATTAAAATTGTGAAATGAATTCTAACTGATTAACAAAGGTAGGGTTCCAAGGGTAAAGATTTGAAAAAAGTGCATGTCATTACACTTCCTCGTGATTATTGATAGTTGTTTCGCCATATTTAAGTATAATACTGAAGCAATTTTCGAGTGAAATATTTAAATCTTTTTGTTTATATTTGAAATTCTAGGGTAGTTTAAGTACACAATACAAAGATCGCATCAACTCTCACGAGCCCACAAATCTAAAAGACTTACCACTTATTATTTTAAATCAAAATATATTAATCCAGCCGGAAATCCATTTTAAAAAGTCAAACAAACAGTGTATCAGAACAAGACGTTAATTTCGACTTTGTTATCAAGCTATTACATAAAATATGAATTTTCATTTGTATTAATGTTGCACATATTTTGGGCATCTATTTACGTAACGCGAAACAGCCTTAACTACTACTCATCCCTGTATTAAGTACGTGCATAACTTAATTACAACAGTTCGACCAGTTTCCTTTGACTCTTCGATCTAGTTTGCCATTGACGTTTCTATGTGGACATGGAGTGTAAAATTCATGAAATAAAAAATCCATTCTAATTCTTTTACTACTTGGTATTAAATACTAATCTTTACAATATTCTTGAGATCTTTATCTTGCTGCAATCTTTCGCATATCGATTATTGCCCCGACTGATTTAATTGACCTTCAGACTATTGTGATATTTCACTTTACTGCGAATCTCATCAAATTTCTATGAAGTCAGCAGCGAAATAACAAGAAAACTTGATCATCCTTTAAGATGAACCTCACCATACATAATTACAGAGCACACACAGCTCTTCATATAGTTATGACTTTTCTTTCTACTTGTCTTCAAACGAGTAAAATCAAATATTTCAAACATGCTCTCATTCAACCGCGATACATTGCTAGCTACAAACTGTGGTTCTAATGTTTTTTTAAGCCTAAGTATATCCTATTTTCGATCAATCACCTCAATGCAAGATTTTAGTGACTACCTGGCCAATTAATCCAATATTAAATTAACCATAGTCTTTACAATCAGCAATCTATCTTTCCGTTCAATGACTTTTCTCTTTATTTTCCGACCAGATAACTACATGGTTGAGTTACTTCAATTCAATGTACAAACAAATGTTTGTTTGTATATCAACCACTAAATTTTATCTTTTCTACAATTTTCCATAGCCATTAACCAGCTTTATGCCTGGAAGTAATGACGGTCATGTTTCATATAACGGTATGTCCTTTAAATGCTATATTTTAGCCAGAAAATTAAGAGCAATCATCAATAAAATTTTTGAAATAGATGCATGGAATAGGCCACTGATTCAAAATAATCATAAGAAATAATATCTGAAGAACGCGATAAAAACGTCCTTTTGATTTGGTATAAATTTGGCATTGACAGATATCATTTACTAAGGCCATAATTACGCAAAATGTTTGAAACGATAACATCACAATTAATGGTTCGTATGTTTTGGTAAACAATTCATGGGATATTTAGTTATTTTCTATGATAAATCTTTTCCATAATGAAATGATAAAAAAGAAAATAAGTGTTTTCGTAAAGTAAACTCAAAATTTCAAACGCATGATCATGCAGTTTACATACACACAACATTAACTATAGTTTGAATATTTCATGGTACTATACGGTATTTGGGAATCTTTATAATTGGTCTTGTAATTTTCTCTGAAATACTTTTGTTAAATCTACTATTGTTCTAATTATATGTAGTTATTGAATCATAGAAAGCAGAACCACAAAAAAGTAAGATGGACACTATATTGGGTGTATGCGCACGCAGCATAATTTTAATATTCATTGTTTTTTGTTCAAAATATATAATAATGTTATAATGTACTTATCTTATTTTTGTCAAACTTTTGATATTTTGAGAGTTTTAATAATATGTATAGCCTTTGTAATTTTTAATAATAAAAATAACTGCACCAAACACCTGTGTATCGTTTTTCCTTGTTCTGTAAATGACCTTTTAACATACGAGTCAAGTTATAATTTTATGCTAAATAAGTACGAAAAACCGAACTGAATACCACGGAGTTCGAGTCGACTCCCATTTTCATTTCAGAACTTTTCTTGTATTTATCTGTTACAAAGAATTTCCGGACAATTATCATTTATAAAATTTCTTATTTTATTAATTCTACTTTTGACGCCTGCAAATTTTTATTTTGTATGCCATCAATAAACGACTTAGCTCATTTCCTAAAAATAATATTATTTTTACATGATATACACAAACACACACTGGCTGCTATAATAGTGCATACACTATTAAAATATTGCAATAATTATATACCGCTCAAAATTTGTTTTGGATCAGCAGACACAACTTTTTTGTCGTAATGTTTATAAGTGCCGTAAGGAAAGCAAATTTGTAATGTGCATAAAGTATAATATAGGCAGTCATTATGATTTTAAAATAGCTATTATCTGGAAACCGAATTTGCACAGTTTGTGCTGCAACACTGAATCCCGCTGCAAATGTAAGGTCAGATTTTAACTTACTTTTCGTTGGTAAACGGTTTCCAGCTTCAAGAACAAAACGCCAACATCTTGGTGATACGTTTTTGACTCGAATCCGTCTTCAGCTTTTCGTCTAACACTACCACCAAAAGTGTGATGCAAGTTCATGAGATAGAAATGAAGCATTAATTTATGCTAAGCACATCTGAAACATAACAACGTGTTGCTCCAGTGTCTAAGAAACTATTTCGTCTTGTAAGTTCTCTGTCCGTCAAATGTCGCTGTTGGGCCATTCTTTGCCATCCATCATAAAACAATGATCAGCTTGGTGATTAAGCAATTATTTACCAAAACTAAATTGTGCAAATGAATGACATCTATCTGAAAAATCAGGGGGCCATATTTTCACGTGATAGTCAAACCATTTTCGCACTGGAAGTAATTTCGTCACAATGTCAAACGAGGTCTCAAAGCGGGACATGCTTCGTTATCGATAGTAAATCATACAAATATTAAATACAATATTGAAAAGGTGCTGATAATAATCTGAGCATAATAACAGATTTCGTGGCTTTTTTAATAAATTTTATAATTCATATATTTTTATTTACATTATTGTTACAATCATGACCACGGTCATAGTGTATTACATTAATTTTCGATAATATATATAGTTTGTAAAAGATTGCCTTCATTTATGGTTACCATTGTACCTATATATATATATATCTACACCGGTGTGCAAAAGTCTTGCATAATAATAATTTCCCCTGTAAATTAGCTCGCATTTTGTCGAAAGCAGATGTTATAAAATCTTGTTCATTAAAGTATTTCTATATTACTGTTGTGCATATATAACAATAATATCAAGCATATTGTTTCATTGTAAGAAAAGTTATAATTTGAAGAAAATCATTTGCATAAAATCAAGGTGTGAAAAGTGTTGCACAAAATCTAGACAGCTATCTAATCAATACAGATTCAATTCCAATTATGCAGAAAGTGATCAGATCTATCAATAATGAGTAGAATATCCGAAATTCTACGATACTTGTTCACAACGACGAGGCATGCTGGCTTTCAAACACTGACAATTGTCACTACTGAACTCCGACCAGGCTTCCTCGATTTTCCGTTTCAAATCGGTTTTATTTTCGATTTTTTAGCACTAACGCTGAGTATAATTGGGTGCCAAATGTTTTCGATGGGATTAAGATCCGGGCATTGGGCCGGCCATTGCAGGAGGCGGATTCGCAACTCTGCCATCAAAGCCTTGACATTCCTAGCTGTGTGGATGAGGGCGTTGTCCTGCTGATAGAAGGCTGTCAGGAGCATGTGGTCACACACATACTGTTCGACAATGTCCGAAACAATCTTAGCATAGTTATGAGCATTCATTCGATCCTCCACGTGATGCAATGGACGGACAGCGGACGATTGAAAACAGCATTAAACCATGACCGAATCTCCTCTGCTTGCAGAGTCGTTCGACTGCATCTAGGATGGAATTTCTCCGACACCGATCGCCGAACGTACATCCAACCGCTGAGTGGATCCTCACAAATTTGCTTTCGTCGGAAAACAACACTCGGGACCACTGGGCCACGATCCAGTGGAGATGGTCGGGAGCCCACTGCAGTCGCTTTCGACGATTGTCCAGACTGATAAACGGCATTTTCTGTGCCGATCGCCCGAACACTCCTTTGTAGATCAAGAGCCGTGTGAAGGTGCACGAGGCCAACTGGATCCAATGGTGCCTTGGCAAGGCGGTCTGGATGTCGGTGGAAGTTCGAAATCGGTACGAGTTCGACATGCGGGCGATCTGACGATCCTGTCGAGCCATCGTTTTCCGCGATCTGCCGGCTACGCGCTTCGAAATTAGGCTCCCAGCGGGTTTCCAACGTTTCAGGATGCGAGATATCGTCGACTGATTACAACCGATTCGATTCGAAATGACCCACTCAGTTTCACCATCTTTCATGCGAACGATTGTGGTCCACTATTCTGGAATGAAATATAGGGCTGTCGGCATCACTATATTGAACAAAAATCAATCAGAATAGTGGAAATTACAGTTTTTTCATATTTATTTTCTACTGTCCTAAACTATTATAGCACAAAATATATATTCTAATTTTTTCTATTTTATACAACACTTTTGCACACGCCGATTTCATGCATATTGTTTAATTAATATTTAAATTTTGACTGTGCAATTACAAAATGGATCCTAGTGTTATAAATCGTTTAAAGAGACCGATTACTTTCAATTAAAACAGAAACATACAATAGTCACTAATTTCTACAACATAACCCATTTTCTAAGTCTAGTCATTTTTTTTGCAAGACTTTTGCACACCACTGTATACATAGCAAGAATAAGTAGGTTTGTATTTTAAATCCTATACCATTGCTACATCTTAGTTATTCCATAATATGGGTACTGAAACTCCGCACTTAACTAATAAATTCCGAAAACGTCTAACAGCCTTCACTTAAGTTCATCACTGAAAATAACTTCATAAGCACAACGTAAGTAGTGCAGTTTCAGGAGCATCAGAAATTGCCATGCCTTAAGTGCACGCACTCAATCCAAACTCAAATTACCTTTTCAAATTTTCTTACGGAAGAATTTCTTCACATATCTGATCATTAGCTACTGCAATTTAAAAAAAAAAATTACAGGTAGAAATTCAAAAGAACTGACTGACGATAAATTCTTTCTGACTCTCTCAAACAAATGTCTTCCCGCTTCAAAACAAAGCCAAATTTGGGATCTTTGAACTGTCGAAAATTGACGACAAAGGCATAAATATACAATATTTCCCCAAAACTCTTAACCAAAAGTGGGACCTTCTATCTTCCCTCCTAATTACAAAACAATATCTTCTGCTACTTTTGACTGTTTAGCGTTAATGCTCTACGAAATTCATGTTAGAAAATGGTATAAACAGTTTTTATAGAATTTTTTATGCAACTTTTTCTGAATAACAATTATAAAAAGTAAAATTTTATAGAATTAGGAAGCAATATATTTTGTGAATTATTAAATGTGTTTAATGTATTGTTTCCTTTCGTATTTTAGAAAAATAGTTTCTGTTGTTATATATTCAAGCGAACACCAAAGCGTTATTTTATTTTTAAAAAATCGAATATATAATTTTTTGAAAAGATCGTTTGAAACTTTTTTTATTATACGATTTCTTTTTAAACATCACACAAAACTTCAGAATTTTTCTATTGAGCTCTTTTTTTAAAAAGTACAACACTAACTTGATGACGTTTGTTTTCTATGCTCCATCAGCCATGAGCTAATTCAAGGTGGAAAGAGTAAAAAGTGACGCCTTTCATTGGATCGAACTCGAAGTAACCATACAGGCAAGGCTGAGAATAAGAACCAAATGTACCATTGAGCTTCATGATTTAGCTTTTGATAAAATGCCTATGTTAAACAGTTCCGTTATAGATTAATAACTTATAAAATACATGAAGGACGTAGATTTGAATATTCCAATTTCTAATCAACAATCTGATGTTTTCGCCACAGAGTTCACATCAGAAACTTTATTTTCGATTTGTTTAATTCATCCTAAAGTAAGCTTGAGAACGTAAAATAGACACAAAATATATAAATGTTTCCAGTTATTTTGAAAATTTTGTGAGAATGAATAGCATCAAAAAATAAGAAAAATGTTGGAGAAATCCTGAATATTTGATTAGATTCGCCGGCCAAGTGCAAGGCAGGTTAGGGCCGATCCAACTGCCTAAGACGAAGGGTCGGCAGCAAGGCCCTTGGGCACCAATCAGAGCCTATACCGAATCCTCACATGCGTTTACACCAAAACACATTTACATACACACACACATCATCCCCCCACCAACTGGAACAAAACTGTAGATTATGTTGGAAATTCAAACATTTTTATATGGAGGACACAAAACTGGAAAATACTGTTTCAGATAAAGATTTCGGTGTTCGTTATTGACACAAAAGCAAAAGAATCTCTGTTTGGTTATATGAGTAAAAGGTCTTGATTAATGAGCATTGTCAACAGGTCGTGCCGGTTAGGAGCACATTTATGAAAAATATATTAATTCCTTGAGATAAATTCAGAACAGATTTCTAGAAAGTTTTAATGTTTTGTAGGATATTTGTGTTTAAAATATCATGTGATTTCAGCGCGTTCGATTTTAAGGTATAGAACAATTTTACATTGGTTAGCAAATCTCAAAATAGTTAAGGTTCCTGAGCACATAGGCACCAAGAAATCTGATCTCTCAGATTTCACACTAAAGGTTATATTTAGAAATCATGACATTTTACATAAGTTAACCAAATTGTAAATAAATTAAATAAATTTAAAGCAGCGATATTTTAAAATGGTAGCTTTATTAGGTTAGTTACTTTCAATGAATTTCTGTGTATGCTTTGTAACAATTAATAATAAATTTATATCGTTAATATATATTAGAAAAATACATTTGTAAATTAAGAATATGAAGATAAATAATTTTCCTTTACCTTAATAGGAATTGAAACAATATACTGGCTGAGGGCTTCAATGATATTTCGCCGAGATGCTAACATTAGAGTTTTGAACAGACGAAAACTGTTTGAGAATGCCGAACTGTTTATTTTCAGTAGGTCTTCCGCTAATTTTTTCAATAATTAATTGTGAAACTATAAAAAAAAACAGTTTCATCTGAACGGTACTAAGTTTAGCATAAGTTTTAACATCATTTGAACACTTTTCTATATTAACGTCTTTTACATTCACATAATTCAAGAAGAGAGAACCCAAAATTGAACTCTGCCGCTCACTGTTGGAGACGTGGTGATATTTTGTCTGAAACGGCACAATGTTTGCTCTATTCTTTGGATAGTTCGTTCGCTAAATCAAATATGTACCAGCAGCAAAGATTTCGTTTATACATCGAGTTCGTTAAGCGAAAATTGAGAAAGATAGATTTTTTCAAATAATGGTACGATTCTTTACCTTCGAAAGTTTGAAATAATGAGCAACTGAAAACGTTAAGATGGTCCAGTGCCTAACTGAGAGGTTTAATACCAATAGGTTACCATTCTGGTGGTCTGTCCCTAAAAGGGAGCACTTCACACTTCTTATACCTGGAATTGCTGATGCAATATAGAAGACAAACTTCAGTGCATTCACATACAGATCCAAAGCTTATCATAATGAAAGATTCCCATTGTGTTGAAACTGAAATTATTATGATGTACTATATTAAGTTATGAGTTGTATGTGCTTAATTATCGCGCTAGAGAATTTAATACATTTTTGTGGAGTTTCAGTACCCACTTTTTATTAACGAGTACCTGAACGTTATGCAATAGCTATAGAGTTTGGAATTCAAATCCACTTATCCCTGTTATGTATACACACTGGTGGCCATATCGAACACATCTATCAAATATCACTTTCTTGCTCAAACTTACTGCAACGTATTTTCTAACGATTATATTCTAATGAAAATGTTTGTATTATTAAGTGCATTAAATAAAATCACGTTTGCGATTTGGTTTTACAAGAAAAATACATTTCTAAACAGAAATTCAGTTGAAATCTTACCTTGAATTTTCAAAATGCGCTATGGTTCAAACACAAACTGTACGATATGGACTTCGAGTTGAGATTGAAGAAAAGTTAATAAAATTTATCTGCGTAATGGCCCTTAAATTTTAGTTTATATACATTCCAACTTTGCTTTTATTAATGTAGCTATCAACATTATCTTATCGACGTTGTGTCCTTCCATTCGTTACAGTTTTTATCAGCATGTATTATATTTATTATTTCAATAATGAATCCACAATTTTCCGCCAAGGTTTTATGCTTACTATATAGAAATAATTTTAACATTCACATAAAAGCGAAGAGATTTATTGATAACATACAAATAAAATTCCGTTGAAGAAATTAAAATTTAATGCGTAAGAAAATTTCATCAATAATAATAGCTCAAAAATTGTTTGTAACGAAAAAAAATAGGACGGCTCGGCAGTCCATCGGGAGGCGACCGTACTTTAAAGTCGAGGGCCTGAGTTGATTCACTTAGCAATCGGATCGCTTTATCGTACCTCCATGCCCTGGAGTTAAATGTTTACAAAAACGTAAGGAAGCTAGTTATAAAATTAAGAATGAAAGAGCGTGTAATTATCCTTTATGATGAAAATAAATACAAGTATAAATGTCTGAAAAAGTAAAGGTAAGTAAATTATGATATAATTACGTTTTTAACAATGCATATGAGAAAACAACAATAAAGGCTTATTGAAGCAAAATTTGAAATACAGTGATAAAGAAAAATTAAGGCAATTCCTAAGTTCAGTATGATTACACTTTTATAAATTATTCAAAAGAAGTTTAATATTATGGGTCCATTATAGGAAAATAGTTATTTGCCTTCTTAATGTAAATTAAATATCATAGAAAATATCTAAATTCAGGTGAACCATGAATTTTGGTGTTACGTTTCAAACAAAATGCATAATTATAAACCAAGCAAATGATGTATGTCAATGTAGAATTTAGTTCATACCAAAAGCATTATCTTATAGCTTTCTTCAGAAATCGTTTGTTATTACTAATTTGAATCACTGTAGCTCCCCCAATGCATTTATACAAATGTTATTGGTAAGTACTCATATTTTTCTGGCAAGAAAACAGTATCCAGATTACCATCACCCTTTTAAGATCATAAACTATCAATATAAGATCCTTCAAAAGGTAAGGTTTAAGGAGTGGTTTCCGCACAGCCGTTTGTTTATGGATAGAATTCAAGTAACTCACCCATGATATTAAAGGGTATAGAAAGAAAGGAAAATGCTTTTAAGCAGAAAAATTGGTTGTTTTTGGAAAAAAATACAGTTAAGCTTCAGATTTCATGGATTGCGAAAACAGCAGCCAGAAAACACTTGTATTGACGTGGTTAAAAGAAAGCGATATAACTGGACTAAACAGTATCAGAACTACAGTTAGTATCCAGCAACGTATGAAGGTTTGAAACATTTGGTCTTACCGGAACAATTTGTAGAATGGCCTGCAAAAGTTATAGAGAGAGCTGCATTTGCTGTACAGTTAAGTAAGTCGATACTAAGCTAAAGTGCGGTATAGTTTTGCTAGTTATTTCTGCTTGTTAACGGTAGCATTTTATAAAGACTTAACGAGGAAAGAGATGAGGGTTGTTCTAAAATAAAAAAATACAACCCAAATTAACGCACGGCGCGTAATCCTACTTGATAAACTCGTCTTCAGTTTAATCCCAAGAGAAGCAGTGGCCACCCAGTTTTAAGTTGTACGAGGCTGGTTGCTAACCTACAACCAATCAGAAGGTAACGCGTATCGGCTAAATAAAAATCAAATATGGAATTATGCAGCAATTCCGAAGTCACAGAACATTTATGCGGCTAGCAAGTGTGATTGTCAATGCACAACTAATGTGGGTTTTATTGTGACGCAACTACATTTTATTGCCTTAAAAGTGTATACATTTCAAAAGGTGTTTACATACGTAATATACTTTAGATCTGTAGGTCGTGTGATATCATATTTTAACACCTGTCTGACTGATAGAAATGTATGGCCTTCGATCAATCTTTGATGATAGTTGATTTCATGCTTCCAAAACACTGGAACAGCAAAAATTCAAATACTCTGCTTTTGAGTTGTCTTGATCTTCTTACAAATTGTTCCACAGTGCAAACTTTCAGGTTCAAGTGTTAGCAATTTCATTTTCTCGTATGCTGATGCAGTTTTATATTTGTCTTTCAGAATTTTCATATACTACTAAGATCACATTTAGTCGATGATTTTATGACATCACATTTGCACCTGTAAATTCCTTACGTGTCATATCAAGTATTATGCAAACTTCTAAAGTAGTTGCTTCACTTGCCTGATCCTATTATATAACATTTACACACAGGTTTCAAAGAAGAACCATCAAGTAGTTCAATGTTGATGCTAGATGGCCGTAGCAGCATCAAGAGGTTCAAAATCTTCATCTTCTGTAATTTCATCTTGGTATCTAATACCTGTAGGCTCAAAATCTTCATTTCATCTTGATCATGATTTTTAAGCTTCATGTGACACTGTGGGCATAGAATTTGCCCAGGAATTAAATTGTTTCTTTAGATATAAAGAAAATAAATTAAATTATTTTATCATAAGAGAAGTCAACGGAGTTATAAAGAGAAACAGCTGAAAGTAAACATGCACCGGTAACATCAAAATAATATATTCTTGGTATCTTAAATAATTGATTTATATATTTTTAGTACTAAAATAAAAGTGTTTCCAGAAGAAATTCTAATTTTCCAATAGTTTAATAATAATGTCACAGAAAGAAAATATCATTTAAGTTTGGATTGATGCAATAAATATTCCGAATGTTATTGTGACACTATATGGTAGGATGAAACTTTTTTTCTAAAAGGTGGACTTCTTGTTCACAACATGTCAAGACAAAAGTCATCGCCATTATGCAATATTTGCAAAGAATGGAAAACAAAATACACATGAATCAACTACAATTCAGCCATCTGCAATGTCTGTAGTGTTGTTGTATCACCGTAAAGATAGAGCAAGGAAATGAATGAAGATAGATATACATCTATTTTACTTCAACAAAAAACATATCAAAGCTAATATCTAAGCCTATATCTCTAATGTTAAAGTTAATCCTAAACAACATACAGTTGTTCATCAAGGAGGGCAGTGACACCAGCAGCAGATAAAAAATGCAGTTGCAACAACACTAAACCATCTCATTTCGTACAGGTATTTACCAATGTTGATACTACAGTTCCGGACAAGAGTTGGGACACCTGCTATGAAATTGATATTTGAGCTCTCTCGTTTTAACAAACGCATTTAAATACCCATCACATTGTTTATTATATGTACAAAGCAAGCCGTTACAATGTATAAAAGAAACAAATGCAATATGTTTACATATTCTCTGGAAAAAATATTTCAATCGGCAATGTCCGATTTGTAACGCGACAAAAGAGTTGGGACAGTGAGCAAAATCATAAATATTTAAATATTTTTCAACATTCCCAATTACAATCGAACAAATGTATGGAAACGATCAATTGACTAGTAGTGGGTGATGTATCCGTGATTTTCGATAACTTCTCGACAACAACGGGGCATGGATTCGACCAAACGAAGGCAGACGGAATTGGTCATTTCCTGCCAGCTTTTCTCGACAGCATGCAAGAATTGGTCTTGATTGAGATTCTTGTGTTTGGCCACCTTGGCCTTCAGCTGCTTCCAGGAATTTTCTATTGGGTTGAGATCCGGACTTTAGGGCGGCCAGCGCATGACATCCATTCATAGTTGGGTGGTGAGGGAAGAGACGACTCTGGAGGTGTGGATAGGGGCATTGTCGTGCTGAAAGATGGCGATGACTGCTCTCTTCTCGCCGGTCGGTTGAACTTTATATTGTATTTTTCGCCATGGTAACGTCGAACACATATTCGGTCAGGACTGTCAATGCGCATGATCATCGTTTCGTCGGAAAAGCGAACTCTAGCTCGTTGAATTTTGGTCCCGTTTTTGTGCGTTTTAGCCCATGCTATGCAGATGCGCCTGTTCTTAATGCTGATCAATGTCTTTTTCTGGGCGATTCGTCCAAAGAGATTCCCCTCGCATAGACGACGTTCAATAGTACGACTGTAGACATTCACTCTACTCATGGAGGCTCGAATGGCCGTCGATTGCAGGAAACGATTGGCCCTGGATTTACGACAAATGAGTCGATCCATTTGTTGTCACATTTTCGGGGTGTTCCGATTCGCATTTTTACTTTCGTGTTTCCAGTCTCATTGTACTGCTTCAGAATGCGGTTTACAGTGATTTTCGGGCGATTGACTTGATCGGCTATCTCCCGACAAGACAGATTTTCTTGGTGGTGTTCAACTATCAAGTATCTGATTTCAGACGACGTTGACTTGCCAGGCATGGTGCAAAAATGATCTTAAATGGTCTTAGATGATGTGATTCTGTTCATTTGATCCTTTAAAATTGTATATATTGAGGGGAATAAATGTATGCTCTGAGTTTGTTAACTGTTCCAAGTCTTTTGAGGCGGTACAAATTTTACTCTGCTAATTCAAATATTTTTTCCAGACAATAGATATACATATGACATTCGTTGTTTTTACATATTGTAAAGGCAGGTTTTAGTCAACTTATGGACAATAGGATAGCTATCTCTATGCAAATGTAAAAACAAGAGAGCTCAAATATCAATTTCACAGCAAGTGTCTAAACTCTTTTGTCCAGCACAGTAGATATATGTCTATCTTGTTAGACTTGATGCTTGAGGATTAATAATTAATACTGTCTTGACTGACTTATTTGAGTGAAATGTAACAAGAATGATATCAATGTTTGTTTAGACTACAAGTTTTGTAAACAAACTCATTTTATCTATGCCAAAGGGTTCTTCTGGTGGTTTTATTGCATTTATATCCACAATGTCTATGAATATAAGAGCATGGCAAATACTACACAGGACCTAAGTCTTGTAGAGGACATTCTTTTGATAATGTCATCCCATGTATATGCCAGGACATCATTTTTTGCTGCCTATTAGCAATATGTTATTTATGAATGCATGACTGACAATTTGAACCAGTCATTCTTTACTTCCTTTACTTCTGGGTAAAGTTTTTCTTCTTCATAATAATAAAAACAATCAGTCAGCCTGATACTTGAAGTAATGCTGTAATGAAACTCAGTGAAGTAGATTTTGTCAGGGCTTGTCTTGTAGGACTTAACATGGCCATTCTGATTTGTTGGCAGCCAACCCACGACTTCTGCAGTTTGCTATTTTCCAATGTGTGGCATCACAATTACTGCAATTCAGAGGTTTGGACTACTGTGACTTTTCTCAAAACATGTGTTGGTATTTCTTCTTTGGCATTACTTTTAATTCTAGGCAGCACAACCTTGCTATTGAAAGCTCTTGAACATTTCCAGATGATGTAAATTTCTAGTTTCCCAGAGGACATTGCCAACTCCTTCACTATAAATTAAATCTTGAATTCATTTGATGGACTATCAGAGTATATTATACATAGCTTTTTTGGCTGAGAATTTACGAAAGAAGGAAGGTTTTGCACACATCCTTTGCTTTGTTACATATAGACCACGTGAGAAAAGTTTCACATTTCTGGTCATAGAAGAAGGCACAGAATAATGTCTTTAAACAATTTAACAGAGCATTATATATCAATTATAGTCAGTGCTTTTTTAAATAAAAGAAGTAGATAGATTTGTTGCTTGTCAGCAAAGAAGAATCAATATATATATAGTGATCTTAACTTATATTATTAATAATGTATGGTCTGTGGTGCAATGCATTTCCTTAAGATTATTTTTAGCTTATTTTAATTAAATTTATATTTTTTCTTATTTCATATGTTTGGGCCATATGTAACACTTGTTTGAATACTCTTATAAGGTTAATTGTTATACATATGTGGCTCTTTTGGATTGCTATTTTTTAATACAAACATATAATATAAAAACCAGCTCTGCATCTGAAATTTGGATTTAAATACTCAGAAATGTGTTATTTATTAAAGTTTATTTTGTCATATGTAACATAATAAAATATGCAATAATTATACCACTGCCAAATTTTATTTTGAAGAAGAATATTGAAAAAATAATATCTAGACCTTGAAGTTAGCATATAATCCTAATCGATTAAGCTGGTTGGTAATAAATGTTTTACAAGACCTATATATTTATACTAATATTGCACATCTGGTACTCTGGGTTACCCAAATTAAAGATTTGACTGTATGCAGATTGACTACTGCCACTCATGATGAATTAATTTCAGTAAATTTAATTATAAAAATATAAAATGGATGATGTAAATATGGTTACGAATTTGGCAAAGATTTTCAATAGCTAATGACAAATTTCTCATTATTGACCAAACTGTTACAATAATAATAATTCCTAAGGAATACATATGTACAGCCTAAAACACCTGGTTTTCAGTATTCTATAATGATAAAGCTGAACGGTTAATGATGGTATGCAATGTAAAGGTGGCTTTTTTATTTTAGCAAATTATTTCTGAATTTAAAACAGCAAGAAAACTTGAAAAGCAATAATATTACTTCAACTACAGCTATTGCTATAACGCGCATAACAATATTTTGTGTCAGGGTATTAGCAGATTGTTCCTGTGGTCAGTATATAAGCAAAACAGTAAGATTCAAACGAAATCTGTCTATAACAGCATCTCTGTCAGGGTATCAAGCCAAGTTTCATTTGAACATTATGTGCATGTACAGATCTAATTGTGGTAAAAAATAATTAAATATTTTACCAAATTGTAAGGCTTAATTTTAAATTGATTTTAATCAGATGACTATAGTTTGAATTGAACAATGCAAAAACTGTTCAAAGTTTAAAATTTGCTTGCTTTATCTTCAAAGAGTGCTTTCAGTTCAATGGCTAATACTTATTTTTAAAAGTAAAGCACAAAGGAAAGAGAATGGTGATATATGCCTGATATCATTGTAGGATTTCAAATAAATAGGTGCAAACCTGGCATCCGCTTGCTCTGAATTCGAACTCATTACGTGACTGAGTATTTTTGAAAAAAATATCAAAGAAAGTTTGTTCAAGCTATGGCTCGCTATTAGCACTACTCATACGAAGAAAATACACATTGTTTGGACCAAACAAATCTTTAATAACATTTTCGTAAATTATATCAGGACTATTAGATTACAAGAAAGCTGTCCTCAAAATTTATTTTTTCTCTTTCATAAAGAATGAGGGAAAAGCTGTTTAGCGTGGTTAATGTATTTAGCTACACGCTTAGTTAGTTGATTTTGTTTCCATGGTCTTCTGAGAAAAGTGGTGAAATAACAACCACAGTTCTACAATCTAGCTTCTGATTGTTAGAACCTGATCATTCTGCTTCATAACAGCTTTTCCTTTTTAGCTTTCTAAATGGAGTTTTAAAAATGAATTCAATCTGTATTATATTGATACATGTTCATTGCCAGTTAACATGGTGAGGAACGTAGCAAGAGAAAAGGAATTCTAGCCATATTGCAGGATTTCAGATTTAAAAGGATTCAAAGATTCATAATAATAATAATTAAAAGAGCATGATTATATCTACCCAACATAGTATTGGTCACGGGTGTATTTGGAAAATATCTTGGTTATATTATTTTATATCAAAACATTGATCAAAGTGACTAAATGGCTGGCAGTTGGTCAGAAGTGTAAAAATGCCAAATGAACTGATCACAATTCAGATCATCTAAAATAATTTGAAACATACATCTACAAAATGCCCAACAATGGCTATGGTGCTTGAAATTTTATCTGTGGATTACCCAAAGAGAGTCGTAGTTCGATAATTAATGTAGCATGTATTACCAGAAATAATTGTATGTATCTTTACTGATGAAAAGAAAGCATTAGGTATTAAGGACAAGAAAGATAGTAATCCACATGATACCTCTACAACAGCACAAGATACAAATAATCCAGTTGGAAATTTGCAGCAGTCCAATCTTTGTTTGTTTAAGAAATAGAGAAAGTATCAGTGATGCAGTTACAGCATCGGAAAATAACTGTTACGACTCAAAGGATGATTCTGGATAAAATGAAAACTGCCATTGAGCGATGACCTTATTATGGCTTTCAGTGTTATGAAGTGAGGGACAGCATTAAATGGAAACAGTTAAATCTTTGTATACTTTACACCATTCACTGGAAACCAGTTGAACCAGTTCTTCACTTTATCTAATGTGGAATAGTATGCAAAAATATCAGTAAATCCTTGAGTAGCACTGGGTTGAACATTTAACTTTACCAAGTTATAATCATGGATGGATCAGGTAATATTGTAGGATCCAGTAAGAATTGTGTTTAGCAAGAAACCCTGAATATATAAATGTTGCTGTATTCATGATTTAAGCTAAATGTTCTATAGAATAAATTGCAAAAAAATCCACTCTGAACGTTGTTAAATGTTTGAAAATGGCAATCTTTATCTACTGTCAGGGATGCTGAGTATGAATTTTCGTGTAAAAGAAAAATTATGTGGCTGAAGTATCAAAACTTCCATATCTTGAATTTAAAAGACAATGTGGCAGGAAAACACAAAGACACTATTTCGGAACAAACTTCAAAAGAATACTTCAAATGTGCTTTCTTTATTCTGTTTTTTGGCTCTTTCATCTAACAGTTCAGCACATGATTTGGGGACCTCACAAGCAAAGCTATTTGTGCCCATATCCAGTACCTTGCCTGATCATCCAACTGTTGGCGTCATCCTGAAAAATATAAAAAGACATTAGTCATCTATACATTCATTGCTGAAAGAAATTAGACTTTGGCAATGTAAGTACAGTTTTTTCTTCGCTCCACACAACCAAATCCTGAATCCTCTCCAAAAGTCAGAGATTTATTTTTAAAATAGTCTTAAAACTTGATAGGATCTAAGAAAAATAACTGTTAACTAAAACTGTTCAGGACTGATGCTATTTGTCATTTTTAAATTCCTGGTGCAATGTTCCAAGGGAAGTAACTATGAATAAAAACCAATAGTCAAAAGTATTTTCATAGAATAGCTAAGTAGCGATGTCAAATACATTAGTTCCAACCATAAAGAGCCAGCATGGTTGTGGGAGGATATTAATTTCCTTCCAGAAACAGCTGCACTGATAAATCCTGAAGCAGCTTTCTGCTGATAGTCAAGTTGGGGAAGTAATTCTGACTGGCTACCACACAGGAAGATAGATACAAGATGAGATTTACTGTTCTAGAGAAAATAACAGAAGTATAAGAAAACTAGTACCAGTCCAAAGAACCATTATTTCTACCTTCGTATTTCTTTACTGGGTAACGATTCGGTGAACGTGTGTATGACGGACTTATTACATCGGCTTCAGGTTGACGTCAGGGAAAAAGTTTTATTTCTCCATACGATATTGGAATTATCAATGGTGCGTTACTCAAACAATACCAATTGGCAGGTTGATAAGGTCCCCCCTGTCTCCCTACAAGGGCGTGAAACCATTATATATGCACGCGTCAGTGTTCGAGTAAAATGCATCGGAACTGCGTGGGTAGATCAGACACCGTTAGTTTTGACTCTTCAGCAAAAATGAAACAACCCGTAGAGATACCTTAACATGGCACCTACAGAATAAAGGAATACAACATTAACACGTATGTACAGACAACTGATGAATAAAATCTTCGAGTTATCCCCCTTAGATCAGCAATGACACCATTCGGTCTTTTCTCTTTTCGTAGCTGTTTCTTAAACACCATATTTACTTGATACTACTTTTTTGGACTTATAATTAAACTCATGTACTAAAACTACATGACATGATTAGGAAATAAACCTTTCTTTTAGCATTCTAATTTTTAAAAAAATAATTAAGATAGAGCAGATTGTTCTCCAGAAATAAATTTAGATCAGTCACATTTAGTAACATTTATTTATAGTGAATTCTCCCTCAGCGCTTGAGGTAATGACTAATGAAGTTAATTATTTGATTAAACTTCAAAACTCGAATATAATATTTCTATTTGTTTCCAATGTATTCAAAGAAACTAATTTTTCTCAATGCTAATAAAAATAGAGATAATTGTCGTCATCTTATTTCTATTTCATCCTGACGAGTAGCAGATTCTAAAGGATAAATTGCTTATAAAATTATCTAAACCGCCGCATCCCAAGAAATTTCACTAATTTCATTTTAAAATAAATCATATTTACCAGCGAAGTTTTTCAAACTAATGTACTGTACTTTCTTTTCCATATTAACTTTAAAACTTATCTCCCTTGGATTTTTGCCATGTTTATTCAGTCAACCTCTTTCCAGTTTTGTTTACATCTACAGTTAAACCTGCCAAGCGGCCACCTGCTTAGAACGGCCGCCTGCTTTTAAAGGCCATCTTGAAACAGTCCCGTACCAAATTACATTGACAACGGCCTTGATAGAACGGCCACCTGGTCAACGCGGCCAACGGCCGCTCATTTGAGGCCCCAGACGTCCATATTATACCTGCTAAATAGTGGCCATTATCGGCCCCAGCTCTGGCGTGGCGCCAGCATGCCAATTAACTGCCAGATAAGCGCATGTCATGTGGCATGAATTGTGATAAAGTGCTCAGTGGGAGACGCATTCTCCCATGAGTACAAACATCAAAGAAAAAAATAATGTAAACTAAAGACAATGGTTTGCTTTTTTATTGAAGAATAATAACACACTTTTCATTAATAACACTACGAGTGAACAACAATATTTATGCAGTGAACGCGTCTCCCACTGAGCACTTTATCACAATTCATGCCACATGACATGCGCTTATCAACTTCAGACATTCGCCTATTAATTATAATATGTTATTTGAATTCTTTGATGACTTTTTCTATTTATAGCGAAGTACGACATTTGTATAAATAGCCTCCGTTTTTCATAGCATTTCATTCTGCATTGAATTTCCATACTGTACACAATGGCTACGCCAAAACGGACGACATTGACACTCGAAGATCGTGTGAAAGTTGTAAAGCTCAGTGATAATGGCAAAAGTGCTCGGAAAATAGCAGATGAGTTAGGTGTAGGGCGCACTCAGATTCAAAACATTGTGAAACGCAAAGCAGAAGTGTTAGCCGATTATGAATCAAATGTTTCAAGTGAGCGCAAGCGCAAATCTAGAAAAACTGGCAATGAGGAAATCAATAGAATGTGCTGGGAATGGTTTTGTGATGCATCTTCTCGACGAATCGTGATTACTGGTCCACTATTAAAACAAAAAGCACTTGAGTTCGCAAAACAACTTGACAATGACGAGTTTAAAGGTTCAAATGGTTGGCTAGAGGCCTTCGTAAAGCGCCATAACATTGCATTTGGTACTATCACCAGTGAAAGTGGTGACGTCAGCGAAAAAGTCGTCAGTGATTGGAAAGCAAAGATCCCCAAGCTGTGTGAAGACTACGCACCAGCAGACATCTTTAACATGGACGAGACCGGTCTGATTTACTGTGCAACAACCAATAAAAAAACATTTCACGTGAAAGGCACACAGTGTCGTGGTGGCAAAATGTCGAAAAAAAGATTGACGATAGCACTTTGCGCTAGTATGACAGGCGAAAAGTACACACCATTGGTGATCGGTAAATCTGCTAAGCCTCGCTGCTTCAAGAATCTTGATGTCAAATCCTTGCCGGTTACCTACATGTCCAATAGCAAGGCGTGGATGACCAGCTATGTGTTCGATGATTGGCTAAAATCCTTCAACAATCGCATGCGTCGCCAAAAGAGAAATGTGTTATTGTTCCTAGATAATGCTCCATCACACCCTAATGTAAAACTTTCCAATGTCAAGCTTCAATTCTTGCCCCCCAACACAACGTCCATGTCACAGCCAATGGATCAAGGAATCATCCAAGCCTTTAAACTTAAATTCCGCACCCGACAGCTGCAGTTTGTCCTCAATGCCATGGAGGAGGACAAAACAAAATGCGGCAGTCAAATCTTGAAGGAAATATCGGTCTTTGACGCCATTTATTGGATTAATTCTTGTTGGAAAGCGGTCGAGGCTACCACAATTGAAAAATGCTTTAAATCATGTGGCTTTGGTGTGCTAGACACCCCTCTCTCCAATGATAATCCCGAACCGGCGCCTTCCACATCTACGGAGGATGATGACTCAGATTATGTTAATGTTCCCCTTATGGCCCTCAAGCTTTCCACAGATTTGTTTGGCTGTGAATTTAGAGATCTTGTTAAGATAGATAATGAAGTGGCAACAACACAGTTGGACGGCCCTGCAGTTACAGTACCTAGCCACAGCACTTCAGATGTAGAATCTACAGATGACGATATTCCTGAGCCAGAAGCTACCAAAGAAGAAATGATCACCATGTCAAAATGCCAATCCGGACTGAAGGATGTCATCAACTACATGAAACTTGCTGGTCGACATGATGTACTAGAATCACTTTTGGACATCCAGGCAACGATTGAAGCAATGAATATCAGTAAACAAAGGAAACAAATGAAAATTGATGATTTTTTCCAAAAAAAGACATTTATTTGATATAAATATTCGATTAGAAATAGCATTTGATTTTTACAAATATGTATATAATTAATAAAAGTGTTGTTTTAAATACATTGTACTTGCATGTGTTTAATTATTTATAATTTGGCCGGCCATACTACCCAACCTGGATATAAAGGCCACCTGCTCATAAAGGCCATTTTTGGTCAGTCCCCTAAGTGGCTGTTATAGACAGGTTTGACTGTACATTGTTTTATTTATGGACTAACATCTCAAACCGGGTTGTTACCAACAGATAAAGAATCTATCCTAACATATAGACAGTCCTAATGTAATTAGGTAATACATTTGTATTACAAAGTAATGGCTACTTTTTCTACATTTATTCATCAAAATCACTTTTTTCCAACCCAAGTCTTAATTTGCCACTTTCCTCACCTTATTGCTAATACCTTGAGATTATATACATTAGTATAACATGGAAATGTAAGTCCTTTACTTTTTATATTAAGAAATTAACAAAGTGCTAATGACTTTTGGTAATTTGACTTTAAAATGAACTATAAAATTTTGTATCCATTGATTTTAAACATCAAAAGGAATGCCTGACTTCAGAAACACAAATCAGTAACACTTGAGATGCATGATTGCATGCACAGAAAATTACTTTAAAAGATGAAATATCAATTATTTCACATTCCCAGTTGTTAAATTTTAAAAAAATTAAAAATTAAAAAAATATTTGTTAAAATTTGATGAATAAAATTTGAAGTCATGTTCCTGTGAATTTTTTATTTCTAAAAGAAAAGTTGTTTCATGATTCCAATAAGAAAAATGAAAGACTACTACAGAACTAAATTATAGCACTTAGTTCAGTTCTAAAATTAGTCCCCATTAGTCGTCAACAAACTAATTTAAGGTTCAACTTATATTCAGATACAAATACTTTTTATTGTCCAATTTTCACATATAAAAATATATTTTTATTTCATAAAAAAACAAATCCTTGATTAAAAGTTTGTTTAAATGCTTCAAAAAAACTGATTTAATATTTTTACCTACCAATAGTTTGTCAGAATATGACCTGTAACAGATTCTGTTAGACAGGTTAAAATTTTTCTTTATTTTAACAAAATAATTAGAGAGTTGGTAAAATGAAAGCAGGAAAATTAGATGAATTTCAACAATTTTTGCTCATGTGTAATAATATGCTATGCTGTATAAAAGCAAAAAAGATATTTTGGAAGTAGCTCACCTCACCACTAATGTTTACATTTGTAAATAATAGACTTGAATTTTCTTCTTTTGCCTTAAATGAGTGATTACATATCCAATCTTGCTTCTTTTGTCTTTGTACTGCTTGAAAAGAAACTGACAATTTATCATTGGTTTTAAACAGTGCTTTATATCATCAACGGTACATAGCATTCTGTAATATTCTAAGTCATAGGTTGAAATGAATATGACTAACTTGATCCTCATTATTCTGCAGAGAGAAACATGAACAGAAATGAAAAATTGGAGGTAGCAGCAAAGTTTTTTCAATTGCAATTGCACTAAAATTATTGCCTATAAAGTATGAGTGATTGTTGTAGGGAAATCTGAATGTCAGCTAATTTAATTTGTAAATGTTGTTTAAAACTATAGATTAAAATCAATAATTTATCAAGATTTAATTAAGATTGTCTCTATTATCCTAAAACAGTAATTCAGGAACAGTTTGAAGCATTCATGATGATGTCCTTGAGAAAATATCATGTCTAAAGCATTTTATATTTACTACCTTATACAGTAACACAATGTACTTATAACCTTTTTATTTGAACTCTGCACTGTTCATCACAGGTTTCTCTGTCTAGAGCTACACAATGAGTTGACTGGTTGAAATATAGAAAAGATGGACTGCTGCAAATTTCCAACTGGACTATTTGTAGCTTGTGCTGTTGTAGAGGTATCATATCGATTACTATCTTTCTTGTCCTTAATTCCTAATGCTTTCTTTTCATCAGTAAAGATACATACAATTATTTCTTGTAATACATGCTACATTAATTATCAAACCACGACTCTCTTTGGGTAATCCACAGATAAAATTTCAAGCACCATAGCCATTGTTGTGCCTTTTGTAGATGTATGTTTCAAATTATTTTAGATGATCTGAATTGTGATCAGTTCATTTGGCATTTTTACACTTCTGACCAACTGCCAGCCATTTAGTCACTTTGATCAATGTTTTGATATAAAATAATATAACCAAGATATTTTTCCAAATACACCCGTGACCAATACTATGTTGGGTTGATATAATCATGCTCTTTTTAATTATTATTATTATGAATCTTTGAATCCTTTTAAATCTGAAATCCTGCAATATGGCTAGAATTCCTTTTCTCTTGTACGTTCCTCACCATGTTAATTGGCAATGAACATGTATCAATATAAAACAGATTGAATTCATTTTTAAAACTCCATTTAGAAAGCTAAAAAGGAAAAGCTGTTATGAAGCAGAATGATCATGTTCTAACAATCAGAAGCTAGATTGTAGAACTGTGGTTGTTATTTCACCACTTTTCTCAGAAGACCATGGAAACAAAATCAACTAACTAAGCGTGTAGCTAAATACATTAACCACACTAAACAGCTTTTCCCTCATTCTTTATGAAAGAGAAAAAATAAATTTTGAGGACAGTTTTCTTGTAACCTGATAGTCCTGATATAATTTACGAAAATGTTATTAAAGATTTGTTTGGTCCAACCAATGTGTATTTTCTTCTTATGAGTAGTGCTAATAGCGTGCCATAGCTTGAACAAACTTTCTTTGATATTTTTTTCAAAAATACTCAGTCACGTAATGAGTTCGAATTCAGAGCAAGCGGATGCCAGGTTTGCACCTATTTATTTGAAATCCTACAATGATATCAAGCATATATCACCATTCTCTTTCCCTTGTGCTTTACTTTTAAAAATAAGTATTAGCCATTGAACTGAAAGCACTCTTTGAAGATAAAGCAAGCAAATTTTAAAACTTTGAACAGTTTTTGCATTGTTCAATTCAAACTATAGTCATCTGATTAAAATAAATTTAAAATTAAGCCTTACAATTTGGTAAAATATTTAATTATTTTCTTACCACTATTAGATCTGTACATGCACATAATGTTCAAATGAAACTTGGCTTGATACCCTGACAGAGATGCTGTTATAGACAGATTTCGTTTGAATCTTACTGTTTTGCTTATATACTGACCACAGGAACAATCTGCTAATACCCTGACACAAAATATTGTTATGCGCGTCATAGCAATAGCTGTAGTTGAAGTAATATTATTGCTTTTCAAGTTTTCGTGCTGTTTTAAATTCAGAAATAATTTGCTAAAATAAAAAAGCCACCTTTACATTGCATACCATCATTAACCGTTCAGCTTTATCATTATAGAATACTGAAAACCATGTGTTTCAGGCTGTAGATATGTATTACTTAGGAATTATTATTATTGTAACAGTTTGGTCAATAATGAGAAATTTGTCATTAGCTTTTGAAAATCTTTTCCAAATTCGTAACCATATTTACATCATCCATTTTATATTTTTATAATTAAATTTACTGAAATTAATTCATCATGAGTGGCAGTAGTCAATCTGCATACACTCAAATCTTTAATTTGGGTAACCCAGAGTACCAGATGTGCAATATTAGTATAAATATATAGGTCTTGTAAAACATTTATTACAAACCAGCTTAATCGATTAGGATTATATGCTAATTTTATGTTCTAGATATTATTTTACAATATTCTTCTTCAAAATAAATTATGGCAGTGATATACGAGGTCTATCGAAAAGGTATCCGATCTTAGGCTGGTGAAAAATAATTACGTACTTGGTGGGGTTCAATTGCTAATCCCCTTTGAAGTGGGCCTCTTGTTCCTCTACACTTAGCCCAGCGATCCGTCCACTGTTCGAAGCATGTCTGGAATGCTTCTTCCGTAAGGGCTCTCATCTCCTCCGACGCATTCCGCATAATATTCTCTCGGCTCTTAAAGAAAGTGGGAGCCTTTCGGTGGCACCTTCATTTTTTGGAACAACCAGAAGTCAGAAGGATCAATGTCTGGAGAGTAGGGAACCTGGCGAATGAGCAAAATGCCTTTCTTTGTCAAGAAATCGTGGATCAGCTGCGACGAATGAGCCGGGGCGTTGTCATGATGCAACTTCCAGTTTTGCGAGGCCCACAGATCCGGTCTCTTGCGCCGAACTGCATCACGAAGACGTCGGAAGACTTCCTGATAGTACTCCTTTGTACCTTTTTTTCCTTCTGGTGCGTATTCGTGATGCACAACGCCTCGGTAGTCGAAGAAAACAGTCAGCATCACCTTGGTTTCCGGGGCGTACCCATACACCCACGTCTCATCTCCAGTTATCACGGTATTCTGGGACTCAGGATCCCTGTTGGCAGTATCCAGCAGGTCCTGCGTAAACTCAAGACGAAGTTGTTGTTCCTGAGAAAGCAGCTTGGGCACAAATTTCGCTGCCACTCTGAGCAAGCCCACATCCTCCTTTAAAATTGCACGTGCAGAATCTTCACTGATCCCAACCTCGTCACCAATTTCCCGCATCGTCAAACGACGATCCTCCATTATCAAGGTCCGCACATTCTCAATAACAATTGCATTACGGCTTGTTGACAGCCTCCCAGAACACTGGTCATTCTCCACCGATGTGCGGCCATCTTTGAACCTGTTGTACCATTCTTTTATTTGGGAAACACTTATGTCATTGTCACGAAAAGCCTGTTGAATTTTGGGAATTGTTTCCGCTTGGGTATCTCCAAGCTTTTGAAAAAACTTGATACAAGATCGTTGCTCCACACGTTCCGTCATCACGGGCGAAATGAAAATGCAACGAGTAAGTAGTACAGCACATCACACACTGTCTGTCTGACAGCGACTGACGCATCCAGCAAGCCTGCCAAAAAACATGCATACGCATGAAGGAATACAGCTCCACTATGCACACTTTTGCCTCCCTAACATTATTACTTCCCACGGGAAAAAATAAAATCGGATACTTTTTCGACAGACCTCGTAATTATTGCATATTTTGTTATGTTACATATGACAAAATAAAGTTTACTAAATGACACATTTCTTATTATTTTAAATCCAAATTTCAGATGCAGAGCTGGTTTGGTATTATATGTTTGTATTAAAAATTAGCTATCCAAAAGAGCCATGTATATATATAACAATTAACCTAATAAGAGTATTTAAACAAGTATTACATATGGCCCAAACATATCAAATAAGAAAAATATAAATTTAATTAAAATAAGCTAAAAATCATATTAAGCAAATGCATTGCACCACAAACCCTACATTATTAATAATATGATCACTATATATATATTGATTCTTCTTTGCTGATAAGCTACAAATCTATTTACTTCTTTTATTTAAAAAAACACTGACTATAATTGATATATAATGATCTGTTAAATTGTTTAAAGACATTATTCTGTGCCTTCTTCTATGACCAGAAATGTGAAACTTTTCTCACGTGGTCTATATGAAACAAAGCAAAGGATGTGTGCAAAACCTTCCTTCTTTCGTAAATTCTCAGCCAAAAAAGCTATGTATAATATACTCTGATAGTCCATCAAATGAATTCAAGATTTAATTTATAGTGAAGGTGTTGGCAATGTCCTCTGGTAAAATAGAAATTAACATCATCTGGAAATGTTCAAGAGCTTTCTATAGCAAGGTTGTGCTGCCTAGAATTAAAAGTAATGCCAAAGAAGAAATACCAACATATGTTTTGAGAAATGTCATAGTAGTCCAAACCTCTGAATTGCAGTAATTGTGATGCCACACATTGGAAAATAGCAAACTGCAGAAGTCGTGGGTTGGCTGCCAACAAAATCTGAATGGCCATGTTAAGTCCTACAAGACAAACCCTGACAAAATCTACTTCACTGAGTTTCATTACAGCATTACTTAAAGTATCAGACTGACTGATTGTTTTTATTATTACGAAGAAAAACTTTACCCAGAAGTAAAGGAAGTAAAGAATGACTGGTTCAAATTGTCAGTCATGCATTCATAAATAACATATTGCAAATAGGCAGCAAAAAATGATGTCTTGGCATATACATGGGATGACATTATCAAAAGAATATCCTCTACAAGACTTAGGTCCTGTGTAGCAGCTGCCATGCTCTTATATTCATAGACATTATGGATATAAATGCAATAAAACCACCAGAAGAACCCTTTGGTATAGATAAAATGAGTTTGTTTACAAAACTTGTAGTCTAAACAAACATTGATATCATTCTTGTTACATTTCACTCAAATAAGTCAGTCAAGACAGTATTAATTATTAATCCTCAAGCATCAAGTCTAACAAGATAGACATATATCTACTGTGCTGGACAAAAGAGTTTAGACACTTGCTGTGAAATTGATATTTGAGCTCTCTTGTTTTTACATTTGCATAGAGATAGCCATCCTATTGTTCATAAGTTGTCTAATACGTGCCTTTACAATATATAAAAACAACGAATATCATATGTGTATCTATTGTCTGGAAAAAATATTTGAATTAGCAGAGTAAAAAATGTACCGCCACAAAAGACTTGGAACAGTGAACAAAAGTTGTGCAAACATTTATTCCCCTCAATATATACATTTTTAAAGAAGCAACTGAACAGAATCACATCAGCTTAGACCATTTAAGATAATTTTTTGCACCATGCCTGGCAAGTCAACGTCGTCTGAAATCAGATATTTGATAGTTGAACACCACCAAGAAAATCTGTCTTGTCGGGAGATAGCCGATCAAGTCAATCGCCCGAAAATCACTGTAAACCGCATTCTGAAGCAGTACAAGGAGACTGGAAACACGAAAGTAAAAATGCGAATCGGAACACCCCGAAAATGTGACAACAAATGGATCGACTCATTTGTCGCAAATCCAGGGCCAATCGTTTCCTGCAATCGATGGCCATTCGAGCCTCCATGAGTAAAGTGAATGTCTCCAGTCGTACTATTGAACGTCGTCTATGCGAGGGGAATCTCTTTGGACGAATCGCCCAGAAAAAGCCATTGATCAGCATTAAGAACAGGCGCATCTGCATAGCATGGCACGCACAAAAACGGGACCAAAATTCAACGAGCTAGAGTTTGCTTTTCCGACGAAACGATGATCATGCGCATTGACAGTCCTGACCGAATATGTGTTCGACGTTACCATGGCGAAAAATACAATATAAAGTTCAACCGACCGGCGAGAAGAGAGCAGTCATCGCCATCTTTCAGCACGACAATGCCCCTATCCACACCTCCAGAGTCGTCTCTTCCCTCACCACCCAACTATGAATGGATGTCATGCGCTGGCCGCCCCAAAGTCCGGATCTCAACCCAATAGAAAATTCCTGGAAGCAGCTGAAGGCCAAGGTGGCCAAACACAAGAATCTCAATCAAGACCAATTCTTGCATGCTGTCGAGAAAAGCTGGCAGGAAATGACCAATTCCGTCTGCCTTCGTTTGGTCGAATCCATGCCCCGTTGTTGTCGAGAAGTTATCGAAAATCACGGATACACCACCCACTACTAGTCAATTGATCGTTTCCATACATTTGTTCGATTATAATTGGGAATGTTGAAAAATATTTAAATATTTATGGTTTTGCTCAATGTCCCAACTCTTTTGTCGCTATACAAATCGGACATTGCCGATTCAAAAATTTTTCCACAGAATATGTAAACATATTGCATTTGTTTCTTTTATACATTGTAACGGCTTGCTTTGTACATATAATAATCAATGTGATGGGTATTTAAATGCGTTTGTTAAAACGAGGGAACTCAAATATCAATTTCACGGCAAGTGGCCCAACTCTTGTTCGGGACTGTAGTATCAACATTGGTAAATACCTGTACGAAATGAGATGGTTCAGTGTTGTTGCAACTGCATTTTTTATCTGTTGCTGGTGTTACTGCCCTCCTTGATGAACAACTGTATGTTGTTTAGGATTAACTTTAACATTAGAGATATAGGCTTAGATATTAGCTTTGATATGTTTTTTGTTGAAGTAAAATAGATGTATATCTATCTTCATTCATTTCCTTGCTCTATCTTTACGGTGATACAACAACACTACAGACATTGCAGATGGCTGAATTGTAGTTGATTCATGTGTATTTTGTTTTCCATTCTTTGCAAATATTGCATAATGGCGATGACTTTTGTCTTGACATGTTGTGAACAAGAAATCCACCTTTTAGAAAAAAGTTTCATCCTACCATATAGTGTCACAATAACATTCGGAATATTTATTGCATCAATCCAAACTTAAATGATATTTTCTTTCTGTGACATTATTATTAAACTATTGGAAAATTAGAATTTCTTCTGGAAACACTTTTATTTTAGTACTAAAAATATATAAATCAATTATTTAAGATACCAAGAATATATTATTTTGATGTTACCGGTGCATGTTTACTTTCAGCTGTTTCTCTTTATAACTCCGTTGACTTCTCTTATGATAAAATAATTTAATTTATTTTCTTTATATCTAAAGAAACAATTTAATTCCTGGGCAAATTCTATGCCCACAGTGTCACATGAAGCTTAAAAATCATGATCAAGATGAAATGAAGATTTTGAGCCTACAGGTATTAGATACCAAGATGAAATTACAGAAGATGAAGATTTTGAAACTATTGATGTTGATACGGCCATTTAGCATCAACATCGAACTACTTGGTGGTTCTCTTTTGAAACCTGTGGGTAAATGTTATATAATAGGATCAGGCAAGTGAAGCAACTACTTTAGAAGTTTGCATAATACTTGATATGACACGTAGGGAATTTACAGGTGCAAATGTGATGTCATAAAATCATCGACTAAATGTGATATTAGTAGTCTTATGAAAATTCTGAAAGACAAATATAAAACTGCATCCGCATACGAGAAAATGAAATTGCTAACACTTGAACCTGAAAGTTTGCACTGTGGAACAATTTGTAAGAAGATCAAGACAACTCAAAAGCAGAGTATTTGAATTTTTGCTGTTCCAGTGTTTTGGAAGCATGAAATCAACTATCATCAAAGATTGATCGAAGGTCATATATTTCTATCAGTTAGACAGGTGTTAAAATATGATATCACACGACCTACTGATCTAAAGTATATTACGTATGTAAACACCTTTTGAAATGTATACACTTTTAAGGCAATAAAATGTAGTTGCGTCACAATAAAACCCACATTAGTTGTGTGCATCGACAATCACACTTGCTAGCCGCATAAATGTTCTGTGACTACGGAATTGCTGCATAATTCCATATTTGATTTTTATTTAGCTGATACGCGTTACCTTCTGATTGGTTGTAGGTTAGCAACCAGCCTCGTACAACTTAAAACTGGTTGGCCACTGCTTCTCTTGGGATTAAACTGAAGACGAGTTTATCAAGTAGGATTACGCGCCGTGCGTTAATTTGGGTTGTATTTTTTATTTTAGAACAACCCTCATCTCTTTCCTCGTTAAGTCTTTATAAAATGCTACCGTTAACAAGCAGAAATAACTAGCAAAACTATACCGCACTTTAGTTTAGTATCGACTTACTTAACTGTACAGCAAAGGCAGCTCTCTCTATAACTTTTGCAGGCCATTCTACAAATTGTTCCGGTAAGACCAAATGTTTCAAACCTTCATACGTTGCTGGATACTAACTGTAGTTCTGATACTGTTTAGTCCAGTTATATCGCTTTCTTTTAACCACGTCAATACAAGTGTTTTCTGGCTGCTGTTTTCGCAATCCATGAAATCTGAAGCTTAACTGTATTTTTTTCCAAAAACAACCAATTTTTCTGCTTAAAAGCATTTTCCTTTCTTTCTATACCCTTTAATATCATGGTTGAGTTACTTGAATTCGATCCATAAACAAACTGCTGTGTGGAAACCACTCCCTTACCTTTTGAAGGATCTTATATTGATAGTTTATGATCTTAAAAGGGTGATGGTAATCTGGATACTGTTTTCTTGCCAGAAAAATATGAGTACTTACCAATAACATTTGTATAAATGCATTGGGGGAGCTACAGTGATTCAAATTAGTAATAACAAACGATTTCTGAAGAAAGCTATAAGATAATGCTTTTGGTATGAACTAAATTCTACATTGACATACATCATTTGCTTGGTTTATAATTATGCATTTTGTTTGAAACGTAACACCAAAATTCATGGTTCACCTGAATTTAGATATTTTCTATGATATTTAATTTACATTAAGAAGGCAAATAACTATTTTCCTATAATGGACCCATAATATTAAACTTCTTTTGAATAATTTATAAAAGTGTAATCATACTGAACTTAGGAATTGCCTTAATTTTTCTTTATCACTGTATTTCAAATTTTGCTTCAATAAGCCTTTATTGTTGTTTTCTCATATGCATTGTTAAAAACGTAATTATATCATAATTTACTTACCTTTACTTTTTCAGACATTTATACTTGTATTTATTTTCATCATAAAGGATAATTACACGCTCTTTCATTCTTAATTTTATAACTAGCTTCCTTACGTTTTTGTAAACATTTAACTCCAGGGCATGGAGGTACGATAAAGCGATCCGATTGCTAAGTGAATCAACTCAGGCCCTCGACTTTAAAGTACGGTCGCCTCCCGATGGACTGCCGAGCCGTCCTATTTTTTTTCGTTACAAACAATTTTTGAGCTATTATTATTGATGAAATTTTCTTACGCATTAAAATTTTAATTTCTTCAACGGAATTTTATTTGTATGTTATCAATAAATCTCTTCGCTTTTATGTGAATGTTAAAATTATTTCTATATAGTAAGCATAAAACCTTGGCGGAAAATTGTGGATTCATTATTGAAATAATAAATATAATACATGCTGATAAAAACTGTAACGAATGGAAGGACACAACGTCGATAAGATAATGTTGATAGCTACATTAATAAAAGCAAAGTTGGAATGTATATAAACTAAAATTTAAGGGCCATTACGCAGATAAATTTTATTAACTTTTCTTCAATCTCAACTCGAAGTCCATATCGTACAGTTTGTGTTTGAACCATAGCGCATTTTGAAAATTCAAGGTAAGATTTCAACTGAATTTCTGTTTAGAAATGTATTTTTCTTGTAAAACCAAATCGCAAACGTGATTTTATTTAATGCACTTAATAATACAAACATTTTCATTAGAATATAATCGTTAGAAAATACGTTGCAGTAAGTTTGAGCAAGAAAGTGATATTTGATAGATGTGTTCGATATGGCCACCAGTGTGTATACATAACAGGGATAAGTGGATTTGAATTCCAAACTCTATAGCTATTGCATAACGTTCAGGTACTCGTTAATAAAAAGTGGGTACTGAAACTCCACAAAAATGTATTAAATTCTCTAGCGCGATAATTAAGCACATACAACTCATAACTTAATATAGTACATCATAATAATTTCAGTTTCAACACAATGGGAATCTTCCATTATGATAAGCTTTGGATCTGTATGTGAATGCACTGAAGTTTGTCTTCTATATTGCATCAGCAATTCCGGGTATAAGTGTGAAGTGCTCCCTTTTAGGGACAGACCACCAGAATGGTAACCTATTGGTATTAAACCTCTCAGTTAGGCACTGGACCATCTTAACGTTTCAAGTTGCTCATTATTTCAAACTTTCGAAGGTAAAGAATCGTACCATTATTTGAAAAAAATCTATCTTTCTCAATTTTCGCTTAACGAACCCGATGTATAAACGAAATCTTTGCTGCTAGTACATATTTAATTTAGCGAACGAACTATCCAAAGAATAGAGCAAACATTGTGCAATTTCGGACAAAATATCACCACGTCTCCAACAGTGACCGCAGAGTTCAATTTTGGGTTCTCTCTTCTTGAATTATGTCAATGTAAAAGACGTTAATATAGAAAAGTGTTCAATTGATACTAAAACTTATGCTAAAGTTAGTACCGTTCAGATGGAACTGTTTTTTTTTATAGTTTCACAATTAATTATTGAAAAAATTAGCGGAAGACCTACTGAAAATAAACAGTTCGGCATTCTCAAACAGTTTTAGTCTGTTCAAAACTCTAATGTTAGCATCTCGGCGAAATATCATTGAAGCCCTCGGTCAGTATTTTGTTTCAATTCCTTTTAAGATAAAGGAAAATTATTTATCTTCATATTCTTAATTTACAAATGTATTTTTCCAATAAATATTAACGATATAAATTTATTATTAATTGTTACAAAGCATACACAGAAATTCATTGAAAGTAACTAACCTAATAAAGCTACCATTTTAAAATATCGCTGCTTTAAATTTATTTAATTTATTTACAATTTGGTTAACTTATGTAAAATGTCATGATTTCTAAATATAACCTTTAGTGTGAAATCTGAGAGATCAGATTTCTTGGTGCCTATGTGCTCAGGAACCTTAACTATTTTGAGATTTGTTAACCAATGTAAAATTGTTCTATACCTTAAAATCGAACGCGCTGAAATCACATGATATTTTAAACACAAATATCCTACAAAACATTAAAACTTTCTAGAAATCTGTTCTGAATTTATCTCAAGGAATTAATATATTTTTCATAAATGTGCTCCTAACCGGCACGACCTGTTGACAATGCTCATTAATCAAGACCTTTTACTCATATAACCAAACAGAGATTCTTTTGCTTTTGTGTCAATAACGAACACCGAAATCTTTATCTGAAACAGTATTTTCCAGTTTTGTGTCCTCCATATAAAAATGTTTGAATTTCCAACATAATCTACAGTTTTGTTCCAGTTGGTGGGGGGATGATGTGTGTGTGTATGTAAATGTGTTTTGGTGTAAACGCATGTGAGGATTCGGTATAGGCTCTGATTGGTGCCCAAGGGCCTTGCTGCCGACCCTTCGTCTTAGGCAGTTGGATCGGCCCTAACCTGCCTTGCACTTGGCCGGCGAATCTAATCAAATATTCAGGATTTCTCCAACATTTTTCTTATTTTTTGATGCTATTCATTCTCACAAAATTTTCAAAATAACTGGAAACATTTATATATTTTGTGTCTATTTTACGTTCTCAAGCTTACTTTAGGATGAATTAAACAAATCGAAAATAAAGTTTCTGATGTGAACTCTGTGGCGAAAACATCAGATTGTTGATTAGAAATTGGAATATTCAAATCTACGTCCTTCATGTATTTTATAAGTTATTAATCTATAACGGAACTGTTTAACATAGGCATTTTATCAAAAGCTAAATCATGAAGCTCAATGGTACATTTGGTTCTTATTCTCAGCCTTGCCTGTATGGTTACTTCGAGTTCGATCCAATGAAAGGCGTCACTTTTTACTCTTTCCACCTTGAATTAGCTCATGGCTGATGGAGCATAGAAAACAAACGTCATCAAGTTAGTGTTGTACTTTTTAAAAAAAGAGCTCAATAGAAAAATTCTGAAGTTTTGTGTGATGTTTAAAAAGAAATCGTATAATAAAAAAAGTTTCAAACGATCTTTTCAAAAAATTATATATTCGATTTTTTAAAAATAAAATAACGCTTTGGTGTTCGCTTGAATATATAACAACAGAAACTATTTTTCTAAAATACGAAAGGAAACAATACATTAAACACATTTAATAATTCACAAAATATATTGCTTCCTAATTCTATAAAATTTTACTTTTTATAATTGTTATTCAGAAAAAGTTGCATAAAAAATTCTATAAAAACTTTTTTTATACCATTTTCTAACATGAATTTCGTAGAGCATTAACGCTAAACAGTCAAAAGTAGCAGAAGATATTGTTTTGTAATTAGGAGGGAAGATAGAAGGTCCCACTTTTGGTTAAGAGTTTTGGGGAAATATTGTATATTTATGCCTTTGTCGTCAATTTTCGACAGTTCAAAGATCCCAAATTTGGCTTTGTTTTGAAGCGGGAAGACATTTGTTTGAGAGAGTCAGAAAGAATTTATCGTCAGTCAGTTCTTTTGAATTTCTACCTGTAATTTTTTTTTTTAAATTGCAGTAGCTAATGATCAGATATGTGAAGAAATTCTTCCGTAAGAAAATTTGAAAAGGTAATTTGAGTTTGGATTGAGTGCGTGCACTTAAGGCATGGCAATTTCTGATGCTCCTGAAACTGCACTACTTACGTTGTGCTTATGAAGTTATTTTCAGTGATGAACTTAAGTGAAGGCTGTTAGACGTTTTTCGGAATTTATTAGTTAAGTGCGGAGTTTCAGTACCCATATTATGGAATAACTAAGATGTAGCAATGGTATAGGATTTAAAATACAAACCTACTTATTCTTGCTATGTATACAGTGGTGTGCAAAAGTCTTGCAAAAAAAATGACTAGACTTAGAAAATGGGTTATGTTGTAGAAATTAGTGACTATTGTATGTTTCTGTTTTAATTGAAAGTAATCGGTCTCTTTAAACGATTTATAACACTAGGATCCATTTTGTAATTGCACAGTCAAAATTTAAATATTAATTAAACAATATGCATGAAATCGGCGTGTGCAAAAGTGTTGTATAAAATAGAAAAAATTAGAATATATATTTTGTGCTATAATAGTTTAGGACAGTAGAAAATAAATATGAAAAAACTGTAATTTCCACTATTCTGATTGATTTTTGTTCAATATAGTGATGCCGACAGCCCTATATTTCATTCCAGAATAGTGGACCACAATCGTTCGCATGAAAGATGGTGAAACTGAGTGGGTCATTTCGAATCGAATCGGTTGTAATCAGTCGACGATATCTCGCATCCTGAAACGTTGGAAACCCGCTGGGAGCCTAATTTCGAAGCGCGTAGCCGGCAGATCGCGGAAAACGATGGCTCGACAGGATCGTCAGATCGCCCGCATGTCGAACTCGTACCGATTTCGAACTTCCACCGACATCCAGACCGCCTTGCCAAGGCACCATTGGATCCAGTTGGCCTCGTGCACCTTCACACGGCTCTTGATCTACAAAGGAGTGTTCGGGCGATCGGCACAGAAAATGCCGTTTATCAGTCTGGACAATCGTCGAAAGCGACTGCAGTGGGCTCCCGACCATCTCCACTGGATCGTGGCCCAGTGGTCCCGAGTGTTGTTTTCCGACGAAAGCAAATTTGTGAGGATCCACTCAGCGGTTGGATGTACGTTCGGCGATCGGTGTCGGAGAAATTCCATCCTAGATGCAGTCGAACGACTCTGCAAGCAGAGGAGATTCGGTCATGGTTTAATGCTGTTTTCAATCGTCCGCTGTCCGTCCATTGCATCACGTGGAGGATCGAATGAATGCTCATAACTATGCTAAGATTGTTTCGGACATTGTCGAACAGTATGTGTGTGACCACATGCTCCTGACAGCCTTCTATCAGCAGGACAACGCCCTCATCCACACAGCTAGGAATGTCAAGGCTTTGATGGCAGAGTTGCGAATCCGCCTCCTGCAATGGCCGGCCCAATGCCCGGATCTTAATCCCATCGAAAACATTTGGCACCCAATTATACTCAGCGTTAGTGCTAAAAAATCGAAAATAAAACCGATTTGAAACGGAAAATCGAGGAAGCCTGGTCGGAGTTCAGTAGTGACAATTGTCAGTGTTTGAAAGCCAGCATGCCTCGTCGTTGTGAACAAGTATCGTAGAATTTCGGATATTCTACTCATTATTGATAGATCTGATCACTTTCTGCATAATTGGAATTGAATCTGTATTGATTAGATAGCTGTCTAGATTTTGTGCAACACTTTTCACACCTTGATTTTATGCAAATGATTTTCTTCAAATTATAACTTTTCTTACAATGAAACAATATGCTTGATATTATTGTTATATATGCACAACAGTAATATAGAAATACTTTAATGAACAAGATTTTATAACATCTGCTTTCGACAAAATGCGAGCTAATTTACAGGGGAATTATTATTATGCAAGACTTTTGCACACCGGTGTAGATATATATATATATAGGTACAATGGTAACCATAAATGAAGGCAATCTTTTACAAACTATATATATTATCGAAAATTAATGTAATACACTATGACCGTGGTCATGATTGTAACAATAATGTAAATAAAAATATATGAATTATAAAATTTATTAAAAAAGCCACGAAATCTGTTATTATGCTCAGATTATTATCAGCAACTTTTCAATATTGTATTTAATATTTGTACAATTTACTGTCGATAACAAACCATGTCCCGCTTTGAGACCTCGTTTGACATTGTGACGAAATTACTTCCACTTCCAGTGCGAAAAGGGTTTGACTATCACGTGACAATACGGCCCCCTGATTTTCAGAGAGATGTCATTCATTTGCACACTTTAGTTTTGGTAAATAATTGCTTAATCACCAAGCTGATCATTGTTTTATGATGGATGGCAAAGAATGGCCCAACAGCGACATTTGACGGACAGAGAACTTACAAGAAGAAATAGTTTCTTAGACACTGGAGCAACACGTTGTTATGTTTCAGATGTGCTTAGCATAAATTAATGCTTCATTTCTATCTCATGAACTTGCATCACACTTTTGGTGGTAGTGTTAGACGAAAAGCTGAAGACGGATTCGAGTCAAAAACGTATCACCAAGATGTTGGCGTTTTGTTCTTGAAGCTGGAAACCGTTTACCAACGAAAAGTAAGTTAAAATCTGACCTTACATTTGCAGCGGGATTCAGTGTTGCAGCACAAACTGTGCAAATTCGGTTTCCAGATAATAGCTATTTTAAAATCATAATGACTGCCTATATTATACTTTATGCACATTACAAATTTGCTTTCCTTACGGCACTTATAAACATTACGACAAAAAAGTTGTGTCTGCTGATCCAAAACAAATTTTGAGCGGTATATAATTATTGCAATATTTTAATAGTGTATGCACTATTATAGCAGCCAGTGTGTGTTTGTGTATATCATGTAAAAATAATATTATTTTTAGGAAATGAGCTAAGTCGTTTATTGATGGCATACAAAATAAAAATTTGCAGGCGTCAAAAGTAGAATTAATAAAATAAGAAATTTTATAAATGATAATTGTCCGGAAATTCTTTGTAACAGATAAATACAAGAAAAGTTCTGAAATGAAAATGGGAGTCGACTCGAACTCCGTGGTATTCAGTTCGGTTTTTCGTACTTATTTAGCATAAAATTATAACTTGACTCGTATGTTAAAAGGTCATTTATAAACAGAACAAGGAAAAACGATACACAGGTGTTTGGTGCAGTTATTTTTATTATTAAAAATTACAAAGGCTATACATATTATTAAAACTCTCAAAATATCAAAAGTTTGACAAAAATAAGATAAGTACATTATAACATTATTATATATTTTGAACAAAAAACAATGAATATTAAAATTATGCTGCGTGCGCATACACCCAATATAGTGTCCATCTTACTTTTTTGTGGTTCTGCTTTCTATGATTCAATAACTACATATAATTAGAACAATAGTAGATTTAACAAAAGTATTTCAGAGAAAATTACAAGACCAATTATAAAGATTCCCAAATACCGTATAGTACCATGAAATATTCAAACTATAGTTAATGTTGTGTGTATGTAAACTGCATGATCATGCGTTTGAAATTTTGAGTTTACTTTACGAAAACACTTATTTTCTTTTTTATCATTTCATTATGGAAAAGATTTATCATAGAAAATAACTAAATATCCCATGAATTGTTTACCAAAACATACGAACCATTAATTGTGATGTTATCGTTTCAAACATTTTGCGTAATTATGGCCTTAGTAAATGATATCTGTCAATGCCAAATTTATACCAAATCAAAAGGACGTTTTTATCGCGTTCTTCAGATATTATTTCTTATGATTATTTGAATCAGTGGCCTATTCCATGCATCTATTTCAAAAATTTTATTGATGATTGCTCTTAATTTTCTGGCTAAAATATAGCATTTAAAGGACATACCGTTATATGAAACATGACCGTCATTACTTCCAGGCATAAAGCTGGTTAATGGCTATGGAAAATTGTAGAAAAGATAAAATTTAGTGGTTGATATACAAACAAACATTTGTTTGTACATTGAATTGAAGTAACTCAACCATGTAGTTATCTGGTCGGAAAATAAAGAGAACAATCATTGAACGGAAAGATAGATTGCTGATTGTAAAGACTATGGTTAATTTAATATTGGATTAATTGGCCAGGTAGTCACTAAAATCTTGCATTGAGGTGATTGATCGAAAATAGGATATACTTAGGCTTAAAAAAACATTAGAACCACAGTTTGTAGCTAGCAATGTATCGCGGTTGAATGAGAGCATGTTTGAAATATTTGATTTTACTCGTTTGAAGACAAGTAGAAAGAAAAGTCATAACTATATGAAGAGCTGTGTGTGCTCTGTAATTATGTATGGTGAGGTTCATCTTAAAGGATGATCAAGTTTTCTTGTTATTTCGCTGCTGACTTCATAGAAATTTGATGAGATTCGCAGTAAAGTGAAATATCACAATAGTCTGAAGGTCAATTAAAATCAGTCGGGGCAATAATCGATATGCGAAAGAATGCAGCAAGATAAAGATCTCAAGAATATTGTAAAGATTAGTATTTAATACCAAGTAGTAAAAGAATTAGAATGGATTTTTTATTTCATGAATTTTACACTCCATGTCCACATAGAAACGTCAATGGCAAACTAGATCGAAGAGTCAAAGGAAACTGGTCGAACTGTTGTAATTAAGTTATGCACGTACTTAATACAGGGATGAGAAGTAGTTAAAGGCTATGTTTTGCGTTACGTAAATAGATGCCCAAAATATGTGCAACATTAATTCAAATGAAAATTCATATTTTATGTAATAGCTTGATAACAAAGTCGAAATTAACGTCTTGTTCTGATACACTGTTTGTTTGACTTTTTAAAATGGATTTCCGGCTGGATTAATATATTTTGATTTAAAATAATAAGTGGTAAGTCTTTTAGATTTGTGGGCTCGTGAGAGTTGATGCGATCTTTGTATTGTGTACTTAAACTACCCTAGAATTTCAAATATAAACAAAAATATTTAAATATTTTACTCGAAAATTGCTTCAGTATTATACTTAAATATGACGAAACAACTATCATTAATCACGAGGAAGTGTAGTGATATGCAATTTTTTCAAATCTTTACCCTTGGAACCCTACCTTTGTTAATCAGTTAGAATTCATTTCACAATTTTAATTTCATTATCTGCTTCTTTAAAAACAGAATTTCTTTTAGTTTTTAATAATTTGGTCATAAGATTCTTTTGATATATAACGCTGCACTCCTAAGTTATACACTAATAGCTGTAGATTTTTTGGTTACCTTTCATGACAGTTATACTTTACTCCATACAAGTTAATAACAGCAAAGCACTTGGTGTACATTGTAAATGTAACTGATGGTTTGTCAATAATATATAAAATCGACTTGTTTCAAAATACTTCGGCGCTGAGTTCTTCGAAAGAGTGGCAGTTTATAACTAAGCAATTTTTTCATTAATGGGTAATACTTAGTATCTTTGAAAATTAGTTATAAAGATAAAATTACATTCGTGAAAGACTGTCGTAAATCAATAAGATACAGAGAGCGGTTTCGTGCTTAAGCAGATGCGTGTTGTTTAACCCTCTGTATATAACTGGCCCCTAACTACATATCAAAACTGATTTATTCAGCACATGTTCAACTATGTTGAGTCCAACACAGCAGTGCCTTCTTCATTAACATAACCTTTTGTGACAATAAACCTTTATCAATCCAGCATAAATCAGGTACTTGCATGACAACAATATTTGAGTAAACGACAGCTATTTCAACACAATGTTATTCTTTTTAACCTGGGAATGTCAGCTGTCACATTACTTATGTACAAATGTAGTTAGGTCTTTTAGGCCCGATTTAATAAAAAAATCACTTTATATATATCGAAAAATAGAAAGCAGCTAGTTAGAGCAAATGTAATAAGAAAGTTTTGTATCGCATGCAGACTTCACCCAATGCATCCCATAATTTCTTTTAACAAAATATAGGCATTTATATCGAAGGGATCCAATAAAATTTCCCTTCCACAGATTTGTATTTATCCTCTCCCCTTTCCAGTTTACGTCATATCTCTGGTCTTCCTTGCTGTTTATCCCAATGCTAATCTGATCATCTGTAATAAATAAATAAGTTCAACTCAATTCTTAGATCATTTAAAACGACATTCAACAAAACTTTTCCGGAAAGAAATTTTCTAATATGAAAACGAATTTTCTGGTCGGTTATTCTTAATTTTACACGGTAACCGATCCACAGAATCTTGATGATATAAGTAATATCTTATGATGCAAAGGACCAATAGAATAAAAGAATATGCTTCCACTTTAATCGAATAATGATATTTTAAACCATTTTAAGTTAGTTGTATATTGTATCAAAGTTATTTTGAAATATGCACGAAAATAGAAAAAAAGAAAAAGACTGAAAAAAATCTAAATGCAAAACAATGAAATTAAACACAAAACACTTATTCATTAAGTTCGTTTCAGTTAATTTCCAATGGAAGTGTCTGTTTACGAAATCGTGTCTATTTCTAAAATGTGAAATATATATTACTGGGATCAAGAATAAATGGTGGATGCATTTTATACTGTTAAATATTTTACACAGATGGTGCAACCTTGCAATATTCGAATTAATTAAACAAAAATCTACAAAGAAGATAAACCAACACCAATTAACAGTTTTAGAAAACAATTTAATCCTTTCGGAAATTATCCCATTGTTATTTTTTACTAATTCTTAATGGAAGCATTCACGATGTCCAGTAAAATTTTACGAGATTGGCAGAATCAATATTGAGTGTGGCCGCATCAGGACTTATGCTTCTATCAGTCGTCAAATGATTCATTAATATACATTTTGATCTTTTAAGCAAATGTTACTGGTCACTTCTACTTTAAAATGACGAAAAATGGCGTAAGTATGATGCTTCGCCAGAGGCTTATATTGAAAGGTTTCAGATGTTCATATAGAAGATTGGCTATTTAATAGTAGTTTGAAGTAGAGTACGACGCTTTACTCTCCAACATGATCGTGAGAATGTAAAGGTGACCAGATAAATAAGGGTTGGTAGGAGGACACTTCTGATAAATGTCTAAAGTCACCACCTTACTTATCAAAACTACTTGTAAAGGTTTATGTGCGCGACTGTTTAGAACGCTACAGTGAATAGACCACTCTTTGTGCGACTGATTAATAACAAACTTGAATAAATATATATTGGCTTGTGCGATTATTTAGACCAGTGGTTGCTAACCTTTTTGGACTCGAGGACCTTTTCCTAATAGTCAAAAGACCTGCGACTCCCTGCTACAATTCCATAATTGAAAAAAATCAAAGAATAAATTTAGCAAAAGAAATCATATAAATAAGAATTTTATTTTAATATATTGACAGTTTTGAGTGAAATTCACCAGGAATTTTCATTTTACACTCATCCTGAAACACATCTTTCTTTCTCAAAATTTAGTGACCTAATGTGATGCTTGTTGTTGCGTCTGGACAGCCAGCTTGGAAATTCGCGGCCGTGTATTTGTAAAGCCAACCTCATGTCATTCTCAACATTCATCCTGTTCCTTGCCTTTGTTTTTATGTGAACAAGAGTTGAAAATCCAGTCTCGCAGAGATAGATTGAGGCAAATGGAAGCAGAACTCGGAAGGCAAGCATGGTGACATTGGGATATGACTGATACATAGCACACCAGAACTCACTCAGCGATTTATCATAAAACAGGTTACGTGCTTGGGTGGTTCCGCAGATCCAAGAATTCATCCTGGACTTCATCGGGAATACTGGTTACATCTAGGGAAGCAGAGAATGGATTTCGTACCAGAGTGCCAGCTTCTCCTGTGAGCTCAGGGATGTACTGTTGAAATTCCTTTTCAAGGGATTCAAGGTGCCCAGTAATCTCCACCTTCAGGATCTCATCTAGTTCACCTTCAGATTCCCCTACCACACTGCAGAGTTTTTCAAACATGGCAATGTTACCAAGGTTTACTTTCCGACATCAGTTTTGTAGTTCGGATACAAATGCCTGTAGATTGTCTTGAAATTGAATGTGTGTTTCCCTTCCCTGAAGTTTCAGGTTCAGCTGATTCAGCTGGTCAAAAATGTCTGCTAAGTAAGCAAATCTTTTCATCCAAGCTTCATCATCAAAGCAAGCCACTAGGTCATGCTTACCTTGCACTTCCAGAAACAACCTGATTTTATCTTTCAGCTCAAGGACACGATTGACAACATTTCCTTTTGACAACCAACGTGCAGCAGTGTAGAAGAGAAGAATCTCATGGTCAATATTCATGTCTTTGTAGAGTTCTTTGAACAGACGGGTGTTGAGGGCCCTAGCTTTGATGTAATTCACAATTTTGATCGGAGAATCAAGTACCTCCTGCAAACGGGCTGGAAGAGCCTTAATGGCAAGAGCATATCGGCGAATCATGCAGTGAATGCCCTTTATTTTGGGGAGCAAGTCCTTTCACTTTCTTCTGGAAGCCTGATTCTGACCCAAACATAGCTGGTGCTCGATCTGTACAAACTCCACAGAGTTACATAAAAGGTACTTATGTTCTCCATAATATCATTGGCTTTTGTAGTGGTTTCAAATGCACTACAAAACACGAACTCTTCTTTGATGGCATCTGAATGGATACCGACGTATTGGACGCAGGGCAATTTTTGTATACTTTGTTCTGAAAAAAGTGCGTCTTATAAGCCATCAAATACGGTACATATAAACAAGACAGATACATACTGATGAACAGTTTCTTGACATAGTCATACGACAAAAATTTAAACTTCCAGGGTTCCGAGACCACCCCAGAAAACACTTTGCGAACCAACTGGTTGAGAAACACTGATTTAGACCACTGCAATGAATAGAAATCATTTCGAGCGATATTTTAAAATCACACAATAAGTATACCTCCCTATGTTCGACTGTTTCTACTAGAAAGCAATGATCGACTGTTAAAAAAATATACGCTGAATAAACAACACAATGTAAAACTGTTTGAAAACATACAATGAACAGACAACCCTTGTGAAATTATTTAGAACGCTACAATGGATAGACAACAGTTTCTGTGACTATTCAAATAAATCTACAAACACTAGATAACACGATGTGCGTTTTTTAAAGTCTACATTGGATAGAGATAATTTTGTGCGACTGATTGGAAACTTTGAAGAAAAAGAGAGTTTCTTGACTGTTTACAAACTTTCAATAAATGAACACCGCTTTAAGTGGTTATTTACAAACATAGATTGAATAGAAAAGACTTTGCGTGACTATATAGAAACTTACAATAAATAGACAACGTTCTTTTACGAATTTTGGAACCCTACAATGTAGAAACAACACTTTGTGCGATCGACTAAAACGATACATAACATAGATTACACATTTGCCACTCATTAAAAACCTACAATGAATAGATAAACATTTGTGACACTGTTTACAAACCCTCAATATGATGCCAATTCAGTGAGGAACGATTTAAGAAATAACTGTTTATAGCGCTACAATAAGATGACACCATTTTGTAGAATTTGTGTGACTATTTACAGACCTACAATGAATAGACAACACCGTTTGTGGAAGTTTAGAAACTTACAATGAATATTATATTCTACACATTGTGCGACTATTTAGAAACCTACAATGGATAGGAAATACTTTGTGCAAATGTTTACAAACCTATAATCAATAGAAAACACTATGGTCAACTGTTTAGAAACGTACAATGTACCGTATAGAAAAAATGTTATACGAATGTTTAAAAGCCGACATAAATAGACAACACTTTGTGCGAGTTCTTAGAAACCTACATAAAGAAATACATCTTCGTGCGACAGTTTAATAACCTAAAGTATATGTGCAATGCCTTTTACGATTATTTGGACGGCTAAATGAATATTCAACACTTTGTGGGATCATTTAGAACGCTACAAGATATAGAGTGCTCTCTTTTCTCAAAGGTTTTTCAGGAGGCTTATATATATATATATATATAAATGTCAATTTTTGATATCCAGTAAATTCAGAGACTGAACTTTCAGATTCCATTCATAACAAAGCTCTGACTAAAATTAACGAAAAGGATTGGTCTTTGGGAGAGAAAGTCCTGGTAGGTTCTGGATTTCCAACACCCCATAGAGAAGATCATTTTCCTTTTTGGAAAATTATTAGGAGAGACATTTTATGATTTTGAAGAACTTGAAAACATTTGATTCTCCAGGGTTCAATGGGAAGATCTACGTAACCAATTTGGTCTATGAAAAATTCGCCGAAGAAATGGAATTGTTCTCGGAGTGGCATTTTCATCGATGGAAGCAACTTTATTGACTGGAAAGAGAACTGCTCAAGCAACATTTAAGCCATTTATTACATTTTCCAACAGTGAAAAAGCCATTATGCGACATTTCAAGAGAGAATTGGCATGGGATAAATGCAGCATATTCCAAAAAAATACGTTTAAAGCTTTTGATCGTATGATGCAAAATCTTGGGAAGAATGGCAGTCCTATAGTAGGGGTCACATTGCTCATGGAATAAGATTTTCTCCAGAATTTGCCAGTTTTTCCCAGAGAAACTAATGCAGATGAATTAAATGCCTGCAGGAAAGATTCATCACTGTGTGAACATGTTAGTTCCTTAAATTTAGCAGCTAACATGATTGTTCACCTCGTGAGAATGAATAAACAGGACAATTTTCCTTTGTTCTGCTGAATACTGATATTGGTATTGTACGTGAACCTGGAGAGGATAGGCAAATTATTCTGTCATGTAGGAAAATCACATGGTTTTGAAGGAGCATATAAAAATGTTTTTCTCATCCAAGAGACTATTTTATGAATGTAGACTTGTTGACAGAAAGATTTATTCTGGCTCCTAAAATGAATCAGTTGACAAAAAGAATCAGGAGCTGTTGCAGTTAATTCTAAAAGATACCAGATCCTACAAATCTGTAGATAATACGACTGATGTAGAACAGTTGGTTCATTATTCTATCGAATTTTAAAACATTCTTCAACTACCTCGTGTTCCATCTCACGACCCAATTGTAAAAGTTGGGGCTCCATTCATGATAGTAAGAAATTTAGATTCGCCCAAGCTCTGCAATGGCACAAGATTGTCCGTTAGGACCCGGCCAATCATTGAAAGTTGTTGGTCTCTATTTGGATAGTCTAAGCTTCTACAAACAGCTGTATGTTTGATGCTCGTGAGATGCTGGCTGGCGTAAACAAAAATCTGTTTTGCGTTACACTCCAAGGAAAAACTATTGTCGACAATGAGGCTCTTATGGAAAACGTTAAACTTAAGTTACAGCTTTTAGAATATTAAGAAATGTATCATTAGCATCAGTTCAATATTTATTCAATGATTTTTATTTAAAGAAATAAAATTTCTGTTTTAAAAACTGATATACCTTTTTTATAAAGGCAATTTTTCATTACGCAAGCATGGGATCCCAGCTAATTTGAACTAATCACTGACAACGAGAACAAGAGATCAACGTATGGCGCGTAGTCTTACATGTTAAATGCAATTCCACATAATTATCTTTGCTCTCCAGTTTCTGTGAGAGCCAGAAAGCGTTATTGCATTGGTGAACCAGTATATAGTTTATTTTACAGAGTACTTCCTTTCGATCATCTGCATAAATATCTGTTGTCGACCCTCGCCCAATCTGAATGTAGTAGGTGTAGTGGAAAGCAAAGATTTAAATATGGAAGTTGCAATAATTTTGTGGTTACATGGAATATATGCGAACAAGAACTTTGAATTATACAGCAAGGTTAATGTCGCTTCTAAATTGTAGCCACATTTTTTCCCATAGATGAGTAGACGTTTCAAAATGCTTTATACACATAACTTAATTTATAAGTGGATCATGTGACGTCAGAGACAGCACTATTTAATAGTTCTTTTAAGGAGTTTCTCATTTCCGATTTTAGATATATCGATAGAATCTGTTCTTCGTCTTTTCCTTTAAATTTGACAAAATAAACTTGTAACTGCAAGCTCCCAATATTTAGGGTCCACTACAATTTCTTCTAAAGCTGTATTACAACCAGTCAAAATTATCTTTACAGGCAGCATGAACATTGCGATGGGTTTATAAATCAGTTAATCATAAATAATTATATCTTTTAGGAAATAATTACTTTACATATATATTATACACGTGAATGGTTCTTTGTAGGATTTATCCTTTATAATATTCAGATTTCAGAAAGACTATTTCCCAAAGTACTCAACTTTTTCTTAGTTTTTTAAACATTTGGTGTACATAAACCCGCTTTTATTAATTAATGGTAATCTTTTTGCGAATGATTTACTGCTTTAGTTCTGTATAACTTACTGTAGATTTTAATACTAATGATACAATGGGAACCGAAATGTCACTGCCGAAACAGAAAGGAAATGGCTTCGGTATTTCAGTCCCCAACCTGCTATATAATTAGAATTATGTAATTGTTTTTTCTCTTTAATGAAAGCGTGAACGTAAATAAAGACATGGAAGCAAACATCAAATGAGCGAAATAAAAAAAAAAACAAAAAGATTTCAGAGCGAACACTCGTGGCGTAAGTAAGGAAGATATGATATGCAATTTAGCTGTCCCTACTCGTGTGTATGAAAACAACTTAAAGAGTATGGCAGAGTGGACTTTCGGGCCATTGAAGACGATATCAGTAAATCCATCTATAAAGACAGAAAACACATGATAAGAAAATGTATGCACCATCTACCTCGAAACCTATGAGAGCTAAACATATTACTCTTAGAAAGAAAAAAATCAGTTTTTACTTAACACAGATAGTTTTAAATTCAAAAGATCTCTGCGTTGGCCACAACAAATAGGAAGATCATATACTCCCAGTTGATTAAAATGATCTTTTAGAAAAGCAATTCGGATGTATTGATCCAAAATTAAATATCTATTCACCAATGAAGTAAATAATAACTAAACTGGTATAATAAGGAAAGTCTGTCACTATGACAGAAAAGTGAAATGACACTTATTAGAAATTTAACTAAACTAGAAGATAAAAAACAACAACACAAAATGTCTCTCAATGAGAAATATATAGATATAGTCTGTCTCTCTAAGCATGGCCGACGTTGTCATAGTTACCGTCGCACAGATTTTCAAACGCCAGTACAAAAGTTCATGTTGACAATTGTACCCCTGATATCCAACGGAAGATACATCGAATGTTTTCGCTACTTTTTATAAGAAGCGACTTAGCGAGTGGTTTAAATTGTAGCGCTCAGGATCACACGATTATTTACGCCAGATTTTCCTCAGCAGAAGCCCAGGATACGGAATCAAACTGACTATTAACTTAATGCGGAGAAAGTGGCCCACACTGACTCTGTCCATACTGGCTCATTTTCGTCTTCACGGCAAAAAGTACCGGACGGGATAGTTTGTTACGTCTCTTTATATTTATCGTAAATCCATTCCGTTAACGGCACCGTTAACAAAAATGTAGAAATACAAAACGGATCTCGTATGCAATTTGCCAATAGGTGACCTCCCTTTGCTTAAAAAATACAAATACATGAAAAATAAATGTGATAATAGCGTTCGGATTTGACATGAACTCGTTTGATGAGAAGTTTTGTGTGACTTTTAACTTAAAATAACGATGAAGCGAAAATAGGGAACTTACAAACATCCAGCTCTTTTGAAAAGGTTTCAACCATTTTTTTTACTTCTGCTGTGGGTATATCGATGAGATGAGCACCTTCAGCTTTACAAGTTTTATCGGCTCGATCCCACGTCATTTTTTTATCACTAAACTTATAGCAAACTTTGGCTTTAAGATCCAACACATAATCTTCGTCTTCATCACAAAAGCCTGAAATATTTATAGAATAAAACAGGTTCTTTGAAAATAAATAAATATTAATGTAATTAATAATTAAAACAAATGCAATATTATCAAGATATTTGTTATTTTATCAATGTCTCTCACTATTGTACAAAGATAATGTGCGAGTCGGTCTCTTTATCCGCATGATCTCTGTCTCAGCAGACTCTGTTGGGAACGAAGCTACCATTGCTCTGTACATATCTCATTACTACTAATAAAATTCTGAAATATAAATTTTAATTCTTAGCTATTTTCCGTACTACAAAAAGGAAAAGATTCTAGTGGTTTTAATCAGCATTTTGAAGGAACACGTTCGCTCGACCGGTACACCTGACATAAGATGGTGCAATATTAGAGGACAGTTATTTTTTAAGAAAACCATATTGATTTAAAATTATTTCTTTGTCTTTTTGCATTATCATCTTGAGAAATAAAGTCAATCCCTCAATCTATTTGGCCGAATAAAAGTGACTGTGGAGTAAAGCCTTGCCGTTAACTTCTAAGCACGGACATTGTTAAAATTAAAGGCAACCTGAATATATTACCCATTGCGTAGAATCTTTGATCGTCGTTGGTGTTTGATACTTTGAACATTTTAAAAAAAACATCCTGTGATTGTTGAAAATGTTGATGTTAAATTAAAATTTATCAGTAATATTGTTAAAGCCACTTTGAACACACTAGCCTGAATATTGTTAGATTCTTTTCGCAAAGAATTCCCATTTGATAAATGCCAGAGTCGTGAACAAAAGAACGACCTCTATAGTATGGAACAAAAATACTCGAATCTACGAAAAAAGGCGATAAATAAACACATTCAGGAAGAACGACTCTCAGTCAAACTTCCTGTGACCATTGCACCTTAAACGTCTGGACAACAACGAAAGGAAAAAATTCTTTATTAAAAAATTTAAAGACTAGTTCAGACATTTTCCCAACATCTAATAGTAGTCAGTGAAGTAAATTACTGAACCAGTCAGGTGATAAAATATTTCTCCTGATGTATTTTCTGTGACAGATTTCCAAACCTCACTCTGATTATTAGTTACTTGTACGTTCTGGATTTTACAACTGAATATTATTTACTTGGTTGCAAACAGCGTAAAGTAACAAAAAATAAATCCGTTCTTCAAACACCTGTGAAGGCAACCATAGCTTTTATATAGATAAAATACAATCCAAAAAATTATTTATTTGTGTGATTTACAATTTAAAAGTGAAGACAAATGTAAGGAATTTTATTATTAAAAAGATAAAATCACCCTATCGACATGTACCAAAATCATTTTCGATATCACACAAAAAATCATTAAAGGCAAATTATTGGCCTTTTCTTTGTCTCTGATCATTAATGATAATTTGGGCAATAAGAAAACCTTCCTCACGCCCCAAAACATGTTCATTTACGATCCAAAATCTTTATTGATACTTTCTGCATGATGTTACTTTAGCATTTTAATTGATCAGGCAAGGAATTTATAACATTACGCTCACTTGAGTTATACGCACCGTGTAAAAAAAGATGATAATCAAAGCGCATTGTTCATATCAAAGAACTAGGAACATCTTGATAAACCATCATCTCAGCTGAGGATGTAAGCCTCAAAATAAAGTTACGAGGAAGAAGCGTCGGCTAAAGGTTCAATCAACCGATTATCACTAATTTGTTTGACTTTTCTTTGGAAATTTTAAATGGCTACTATTGATGCCACATTTAGTTTTCATTTGTTTGCCTTCAGTACAAAAACACCAGTGCTGTAAATCGTCCTATAGCAGAGCTTCAGAAGTAAAGATGAAACAAAATTTTTTCATAAATAAAAGAATATATTACTAACGTCTGCGTTGTCACTTTTTCAGTTATAATTTTTTGAAAAGTTATCTTCTAAAATGTACTTTTATAATATACTTATGCATCCACATGTTTATTTTTTAAATCTTGTTGCTATTTAAAATAAACTTCGGAAGTAATTATTAATGTTCGATTCTCTAGAGGTCATTTAGATGTTTTCCTTCCGCTGTCTTCAACAGTGTTTAAATGATAAACTTATTTTATAAGTATTACTTAATTCTTTAGAGACTTTAATAAGAAGGAAGAAAAATAGTTGCATATGCTTTTAATAAAACATATATTCCAAATCATTAAAGGTTATGGCAATATTTTGATCATTTTTCTATTTATCGGAGATGCTTTTACTATTATTATTATTATTATTATTATTATTATTATTATATTATTATATTATATTATATTATTATTATTATTATTATTATTATTATTATTATTATTATTATATTATATTATTATTATTATTATTATTATTATTATTTATTATATTATTATTATTATTATTATTATTATTATTATTATTAATAGTAATATATGAATTGCGGGAGGTTAATTAAGAAACGCTTACTTCTGCCCATCCGATAGTAAGCAATTCCATCGTATTTTTGTCGTTGAGTGATAAAATGCACTTTATCGAAGAGACTGCATTCATCTTTCACCTTGTTGTAAGACACGGCCATGCAGCTTGGAGATTCATGACATTTCGTCAGACAGAAGTTGGCGTCTTCAGCGTTCCTAATCGTTTCCTTGGCCTGGAATTGTTGACGGCTAAGTTTCTCAATTAGTTTCGCAGTAGTTCTAATATCTAAAACAGAATTCAATGGATGTAAAATAACTGCATATATTAGTCCCATTACATATTATTCAGTAAAGGTATTTACAGTTAGTAAATAAATTCTTAAAAAAAAACAAAGTAAATTAAACAAATTCAGGAGTATGTTCATGAAATATCGATCTCTTAGACAAACACTTACAGTAAAATGTGTAGGTCTGCGATTAAAGCTTATTCAGTCCTTTTGCGGTAAGTAAAGTAGCTGTGATGTCGGCCGACACAGATACATTCAAGATACTATACATAAGTCATTTCCTTTTTTTAAACTCATCCTCTGACTGACAACGTTAGGCATGAAAATAGCACAGATGTAGAGCTGAGTTGCCCCGTTTGGAGACTAGAATCGTTTCCACAAATGTACCGGATGCACGCTGTCCCATCTTACCATCATATCTATTTTTTCGTAAAGACAGTAAACCAATCTAATTCGAAAAAAAATCCAATGTTGAACGGGCAGGTAGACAATACGGAGAAATAAAGAAAAGTAGCTCTAAAAATTATCGAGATTATCATAATTAACGTTATAAATAACGTCACTGATGCTTAATCTATATAAATTAACTATTGAGAAACCCAACTAAATGTATGTGTATACTATGTAAAACTAACAGCCATGAGATTTCCTTCTTGAAACAATTAAAAATCTATCTTTACAAACAAGTGAAAAGTTTCAAATACTTGCATTATCACTTTGATATACAATGCGTTTTGCCTAACTCATTGAAACAGTAAAATCGAAGAATGGTTGGCATAAGTTTATATCCGTACAAACAAGTATATGCAATGTATAAACAATAGGTTATCTTCCATCTCTTTTAATAATAAACTTTAGACTTTTGTTAGTACCGGCAACAGAATGTTATTTCTTGAAAAAATGTAATTATTTATATTAACTTGTATCAATAAAATACAAATTTTATCACTATTTAAATTTTGACAGACTGAATAAATTCAGAAATTTTAAAATTATTCAAAGTTTTCTTTTTATTACTCTACATGTAACGTTCTTTAACGAAGCAGTGTAAGTCCTTCATTAATGCTTAGTATACATACATCTAACTGGACATCCTGACAAACAACACCAACAAAAAAATATAATTTATTATTAGTTTTTTACCGGTGAAAACTATTTTAACGTTTCATACATAATGCGTATTAATAAATAAGTTATCAATATCTGCACTTGCGGAAACAATTATTTGAATTGATAGTATATATTAATAGCATCAGGTTAAATTATTTATTTTCTATCCAACATTGCATTTGCAGAGTGTAACCTGGCGGAAACCTTTTTGATTTAACCAACATAAAATTATATAGAATTTATATTGCTTAAAATGTTTCATTTAAAAACCTGTCTGTATCTTTGCATAGCCAACCACAAATAATTAATTTAAAGCTTAATATTCACTGAAGTTTAAAAAGGTGCACTTACTTCTTTTCTGGTACATTTTATAATACTTAGTACCTGGAGATTCGTCGACAGGAGTGTGGCTCTCAAAGACAGTGTTTTGTCCCTGGCACTCTCTAGTCTCCTTGTTATAGAAGAAGGACACACAGCTGCCATCTGTCTGACACCTCCCAGCACATTGGAGTAGACTTCGTACTTTGTTCTCTTTGAAGGAAGCAGATTTTCCAATTTTATTTTCAAAATTCTTTTCACGTTGTCCATATTTAGACAAAAGCTCTCCCTTCTTGGAATCCTGTAAACCTAAAAATGTAAAGAACATAAAAATAGAAAAGTAAATTAAAAACCAAATCAAAAATATTAATACTGCAAAGAGTCACTGAAAATTTGTTGAAAACCAAATATTTCTCGTGTAGAATTTTGATATACGAAACATTTGAATGATTTGCTTTACCTGTTATTACTCCTAACCACGTAAGCATTATTACAATCACACTCAGTTGTTTGCCTCGTAAAAATAGATACATCTCAATGTTCTGAAATGAAGATCTGTCACTCAACAATCGACAGTTGAATTCTCCAAAGTTTAACTGTATATCTCTTCATTAACTTCCATACGGTATATTTTACTTCTCCGTCGAATATATATATATATACAAATACAAAAAACAAGAAGTTCGTTGATGTGAAGGGTTCAACTAAGTACATAAATGATTAAAGGATTCACTGAATCAGCTATTTCTACTTCATCCTTCATGACTTCTATTAAGAACATAAAACCCAATTTTTCTCTAAGCTTTATTTCTATGGCGATAAACATGAAACAACATGAATATACTTTCTTCTTTTCAAACAAATTTAGCGTTCTGTAGCTCCTTCTAATTTTATTTATAAATCATAGTAACCTTTTACAAAATCATTTTAAATGTTTTATATCAATTATTCAGATATTAATCAATTATATTTAAAGTCTACACAAATAAATAAAAAAACACTGCATTAGATGCGAATGGTAAATATCATTTGGTATCACCGTAAGATATCATAATTTACCTTGTAATTGACGATTAAATGAGATTATTAACAAATATCTGTAGTTTTGAGTGTGAATGGGAGCCTTTTCTTCGTCTAGCTTTCCCCTTTTCGCAATTTTCATCACGTCATTAACTAAAAATTGTTCCTGTTTGTTTTCTCACTGAAAGTCTTATTTAAAAACACGATAACCAAGAACGATCAATAAAAGTGTCATTTGCAGGTTTGCTTTTGATATTTCAGATATGTTAATGAATTATTTTTTGGAAAGATGTGTTTTTATTTTCAATACTTAACTTATTTAGTTTTCTTTTCTTTATGACCAATTATTTAGAGTTTTTCAATCAATTTCCGACTCAATAAAACATTTTATCCAAGAATTCCTTAATAAAAATGGCGGCCATAAAACTTAAATCATACAGTAAGAGGTCAATTGTTTACTACTATGAAAATATGAAATAACTTAAATTTTATGCTTTCTGCGCTTTCTAAGTCTATATTGTTCTCTTTAGTTTAGTTCACATTTTTTTTATCTTTAATGATAGTTGAAATTGGCGTTTTGTTTTTCCTAGACCAATCCACTTAATTTCTGTGGGTTATATGAAGGAAGCAGCTTAGAAAGTTGAAAGTGATAAATACAATCCTTCAAACAAATTTTATCGTAGACATTTCTAAATGTTTGTTGCTTTTTTTGAACATCTGTTATTGTTGGTGTAATGAATCTATATCACACGAAACAACCATTTTGAATTTATGTGAAAGTTAATTCTAATAATGGTTAATGATTAATGCAAAATTCTGAGAAAACAAAATATGGAGAGTTTCTTCGCGTATCTAATAAGTGAAATAAATAAAAGCTAAAAGTATGTTAATTTTTGGCAAAATAATCAATTAAGGTTTTACTAAAATAGTTTTACCTTCAAAAATACTAAACAAAAAAGCTAAATATTCAAACAAACAAAAATTATTGTAAGTCATAATTCAATGAACCAAATAATAAAATAGTTTTGTTTAATTTTTATGTTTATCCTTATAACAATAATTAATGAATGCCACTCATATTAACACAACTTAACATAAGCCATTTAACCTTTATTTTCAATATTTATTGCGCTTCTGCATATTTAATGTAGTAATTTCTTGTACAGATTCAAAAGCAAAATGATATAGTGAATTATTTAAGAATTATAAACCTTGTAGTAATACAAAATTTATACTTTATAAAATTTACGTGAAATTTTTGTGCCCACCATTTATAGCAAGTGTTTTTAAACTGTTGTTTGTCGACAAAAATATTTGGCGTTTTCTTTGTGTAGCATGAATAATAACTTGTGCAAGACAATCGACAAGTTAGGCATCTACTAACTTATAAACGTTAGTCTATTTAAGTATACCGTTGTAGCACTGTAACGATATGAGGTATAGAATTCAGCTCGCAGTCACTGTTTTTCTTATCTGTTCGACCGCTAGACTTTACCATTCAGATCAATCATATGTGCACTTTTAACAAAGCAAGAGCTCATTTTCCTGGTCTTTACGTTAGTACCATAAATATAATGGAGTTTTTGGTCAAAGAATGAACTATACTGATTTGTGCGCTTCATAGGGTGGTGTCTAGAGTTAAAGGAAATCAGAAGTGCTGTTCGATATCGTTGCTTTGGCAAATGCATTTCTGTAAAACGAAAAGTTCTTGTTAGAAGTAGCGTTTATTTTAGACAAAGGATTTACAAACAAACTGTATATTTTAAAGCAGTTAGTCTTCCTTATATATTGCCATAAATTTTTATTTCTGAAAAGAAATTATAGAACAACTCATATATAAGATTAATGGACAAATATGGCAGATTATGTAGATTTGAATGAAGGTGTTAAGGTAACCAGTAAATTGTTCTCCATCATAATGTTAATGAGCAATGGAAAACTTTTCTCTCAGTATAAACTGAAAAGTGCCATCGACTAGGAATTATTAAATCTCTATCATTTATTATTTAAAACCGTAATTTTACAAAAAGAAATTACTGTATTTTACTATAGTTTTTAAAATGTAAATAGTCGTAGTTTTATATAAAATTGCATATTTCTTTATTTTTATGTTTTCTTGTTATGCTCGTCATATTTGAAAATTTTGGTGTTTGCTTTTATGATGCTGAATACAGGTATTTTTCTTTTCCATTGTTTTCTTTAATTTTCTAAATAAATCTTCCACCATTACATCATGAAATGAAATGATTTCATTGTATGTTGCGTCTATATATCGCAGCCTTTCTTTTATTGTTGAAAAAACTGATCATGTATAAAATAATGAATTTCCTTACTATATACTTTATATGTCACAATCTTAAATATAATCATGAAAATAAAAGAAACTTATCAGACATGCTATAGGGTTTACATTCTTAAAAAATTATGTTACAATATAAAAACTATAGTGTGGAAGACATTTATTAAGAAACAAAACGATGTGGTTAGAGATCCAACCTTTCGTTCTCAAATACTGAAGTTAAAATCAAATAAACGGGTCGCTGGTGTATGCACATGATTCTATTATGGAAAACATTAGTTTTAGGTATAACTATGTCCCTAACTACAAAACTAAGATTTTATGCTAGAATGATGGTCATAATTTGGCTTTTCTGAAATTTGGAGAAACTGGAGACAATCGATCGAATCCGAAACGATTAGCCATATTTTTTTTCATCTGAGAAAACAATTCTTTTGATTTAGTTACACCTGAGATAATAAACATTTCAGCACGTACTCAGATTTAAAAGGCTTTTGATGTTATGGTGGCGACCTGTTTATTTTGAAACGAATAGATATATTTTAAAACGATATCAGTAAATAAGAAAAAAGTAAGCTGCCTAAAATATTTTGTTACAATGATAAAGTTAAAATTAATTCATGTGTACAATAAATGCAAGCGTTTTATTTTACGCTTAAGTCAGAAATAATTTCGATTTAGTATTTTAATGAGAAAGAGAAATATAAAATTACAACAAGTAATATCCTTTAAAACTCAGCTGGATTTGCATTCCAATAATCACATTAATATCTTTTATCGAAACATTCAAATTCTATATTATTATAGGAATTAATTCTTCAAAACAAGTTAATATTTTCCCATGGAATTTAACAAACGTTTCTCAATGTCATCGTCAACAATTACTTGTTTTGTAAAACCTATCTGGATAGAAATGTGTTTGTGAAGTCAATCAGCTGTGCTATATAGAAAGATTAGAGAACAATTTTATTTCAGAGCTGAAGAGATAGCATACATGATGAGAAATTATGGAAGAGTACTGCTGTGACAATCAAATATAAAACTATGCATTGCAAGAGTTTTCTCTCCTCTAAAGGAAGTAAAATAATACACATATTGCGCAGTTTTAACTAAAACGTTTCTTAATGTAACAATGGTCAAACCAACTGAGATCATTATTTTAATCTATAGCACACAAAAATTTAATCTTAAAAATTTGAGGAATTATTTATTTAGCCCAGTTTTATCAGATAAACGCCAAAATTTATGTATATACAAATAGAGGATAATAGTGAAACAAATGAAACTTATTCTGTTAAAATAAGACATTAGTATGTTAAATCTGTAATTTTAATTATATAGTATATAAAATGTAGCGGAAACACTAGAACAAACAAAAAAACTTTTGATCGATTAAACCTATATACACCAATTGTTATCACATGTTTTCTTTGCAACAATTATATATATCTATAAATAGTAATAAAGGTAACCTTCTGTTCTTGTTGTATTTGTATTAGATACACGTTTCGACAGTACTACTAAACCATGTTTGACAAGCAAATTTTTTACCGAAATTTAAAATTATCATGTTAGAGATTGTAATTTTATATATACTCTAATATTGTCCGAAATAAGTTTTCTTTTAGAAATAAAAATATTCAGGATAAATAATACATTTTGAAATAACACTTTGGCGTTTCAAGTTGTAATGGCGGTCAGTTTGCTTGTCTCAGCTGGCAAAATTTCTTCGATAGTTTCATAAATATATTTAGGTCTTTAAAAATGTCTTTCCCTTAAACTTTGTTTCCAAGTGATAAAATTAGGTAATGTGCAGATTTCCTTTACAGCTTTTTGGTATTATATACAAATAACGGGAATGTATCTGCAATTAACTGTTGCAAAATTCCTCGATTTGGTAATATAATTCATATCTAAAAGTATTTGTCACTGGTTTTCATGATAGTAATAAACCGTAAAATTTGGAATTTTTTAACATTAAAAATCAGAAAATATTACATTTTTTATCTATTCATTTTAAAATAACTGACTGATTGGAAGGTTTGCGGTTTTTGCAGTTGTATGTTAGCACAAATATTGAGCTAAATATTTAAGCATTGAATTCACTTTAAACTGTAAGTTATTTAATATAAAGACAACTTCTACACTTTAAATTTCAAAATATGAAGGAATTAGCTACATAAGAGAAAGAAAATAATAAACTCTATTACAAAAGTTTTTTTTGTTTAAAGAAGTATTGCTTTATTTTCGATAAATATGTTGTACTACTTAATGGCGTCCTGAGAGAAGAAATTTAATGAGTCTGATGGCTTGCTGAACTGAAGCCGGTCTCTGCACTGAGACGATAGTTTAAGACGAGAATCTACCATTTGACAAAGGTACTAGTGTCTGAATAAAGAGATGTAAAGATGATAGAAGATTATCTGATATATCAATAAAGGAACTATTAGAGGCATCGAATAAACCAGAAATAGTTGTCTCTTCAAGAAGACGGTCGAAATTTGACTTTCATTATCTCAACAACTAAATCAATCACATCACAGCCCAAAATATAAAGAGTGTGATCAAGACTTTTCAAACAAGATAGAAAAATTAATAAATAACATTGGCGACATGTCAACATTTCAAGTGCTTTCCCTATTTAAATCAACACCATTGATCATGCAGCTTTGAAATACAATTTATTATTTTTTTAGATCTCATATTGTAGCAACATGGTTCCTTGTTATCAGTTGCTCCCAGTTCTTTTCATTTCCAACTTATACATAACCGTTATCAAAGAAAAACTGAACACTATTTGTCCAGCATAAGTCATGGAGCAGAGATTATAAGAAAGAAGTATACAACAATTTTAAAATTATTTTTTAATCAAACCACTACCTGTTGTAATTTTACAATTCGTTTTTTAATTAAAACAATAAAATAGAAATTCTTTTCAGTGAATCTTAATACAAAACTCATATTCAAGCATATCGTTAATTAACTTTAACCATGTCATTGTTACCCTATTTAAAAAAAAATATTCTTCCTTTTTATCTATAGTTTCTAACCAAATTTAAACAGACTGTCACCTTGGCTACAAAGGCTATCATATATTTTGTACTTGCTGACTGACACTCTCATCATTTCAGGTGTAATAAATTAATGGGATTGTTCAGTCAGTTGAAGACAAGAGACAAATTGTAGCTCTTTCGGTTTCGTTTGTATTTGTTTTCTGTTTCTCCGTAAAACAGAAAAGCCAACTAGCAATGGACAATCTAGTAGAGAAGAATTTGTTTCATTATAACTGTATGGTTAATGAAAACATCAACAACAACAACAACAACAAAAAACAACAACAACAACAAAACAACAACAAGAATAATAATAATAATAATAATAATAATAATAATAATAATAATAATAATAATATAATAATAATAATAATAATAATAATAATAATAATAATATAATAATAATAATAATATAATAATAATAATAATAATAATAATAATAATAATAATAATATAATAATAATAATAATAATAATAAGAAGAAGAAAAGAAACTATCAATAAAAACCAAAAGAAAAACAAGATTTCTTTCACTTTACTTACTTTAATAACGATGGTTGAACTCAAAGAAAGCCAATATTTGACCGACTTTCACAGAATGGTTTCTCTGACTGATGATATAAAAATTTTAAAAAATCAAATAACAAACTTAAAATGTATAAATCGAAATCAAAAGAAACTATTGACTAAGGAGAAATAAAAGTAAAAATGAAGTTAGGTAAACATGATTTGCAAATAAAATATATCAGGAAATGAATTAATTAATAAAATCTATAAGCTGTTCGAGAGGAAATCAAACAACATCAACATTTATAAAATTAGTATCGGTGCCACTGTAAATTTCGATGCTTGTAAGAGAAATTAATTATTAATTGATGCACGACAAAATGTTTTTAGACTGGGTGACTGCTTTATTAGTGAAGGTAGGAGAACTCGAGGATAGTTTGTCACAAGGATAAATCAAATGTCATATATTGATTCACCGTTGAGAAAAAAGTTAATTCATCGAACATTGATTATAAGTTTATCTACACGTTTAATAAAACTACTGGTACTCTAACAAATGGCTTCGGTGATTCCCTTAGAAAAAAGATAGTTTGAAATGCTGCTTTGATCTTCTTGGTATTTACAGATGTAGAAGATTTTGTAATTTAGTTAATTAAACGTATATATAATAATATATATCTAGGTCTTTGTTTTTTTTTGTGGGAACACCTATTTCAGATAAAATAATGACTTTACTTACCACCTGATTTATATTTCGTAATTTATGTATAGTCCTGAAATAAAAGAAACTTATGAGTCACTTTAAAAAGATGAAGTAAAGAAAACAATTTTGTACTTGCAGAAAATTTTACACCTGGTGTAAAACTAAAAACATGTTTTTAATTTCATTTGTCAATTAAATTCAGAATATTTTTCTATTTTTTATTTTATATTGGGTTTGCAAGAACAAATCTTCTGTTTGGATTTATTGTTTGTTTTTTGTGGGAATTTATAATGACGTGGATATTTAAAGCTGTTTAATCTTCCCTAAAAATTGAAAAAAAAAATTAATAGATGAATAATATATAAAAACATTGAAACCATATAAGGCAGACGTTTATGAAAAATAACTCGGAGGGTGCCCTAGCTCTTCATAATTTTAATAAACAATACAGAACATTCAACTGGATATTAACTGAAGGGTGATGTCAACTAATAATTAAGGAATCTTTATGCTTCCATAATTTAACTGTTACGAATCATGTTTATTATAATCTATTTATTCAATAATATTTTAACATTAACATATATTTGCATATTTATACTTCTGTATGTATTTGCGTTTTACCCATTACAATTACGAAGTTTTGTTTTTTTGATGTTGAATAAGGAGAGTTCGAAATATAAATGCCGGTTTGTTTAGAATTAGTGATTTCTGAGATCAGTTCGCTTCCCACAACTGTTTTCACTGACTTAATCTGCCCACTTTGCAGCTGTTTTCATGTTTAATTGAGACTTTTTCTGTGAATAATATTAAAAGCAATTCCGTAAATTGAGTAAAGTGTATTAAATAAGCATTGTTTAGTATCCTAGGGAAGCTGCTTCATTAGTGCCAAAATACTATTGGATACAGAGCTGAAACAAGTGTGAATCAAAACGGAGAAGTAATTTTGTTTCAAAAGAAGCTAATGGTAATTTACATGTGCATTACGTCATACTAAAGGACAAAATATCTAAGAAAATAAAGGTGTTTACGTTTATATCTATTTCACAGAGACAGTGTTTTAAATTATTATTTTAAAATCATAGTATTAGATTTAAAGTTAATGCAATGCCATCTTATCACTTTCAGAAATTAGGAATCACTAAAGTTTTATTTACATCGATTGACATAAAGACTCCACCCTGTTCACACACGCTATACCACTGTAATTTTATTTATTTATTTATTTTAAATAAAAGCTTGGAATGGGCAGAACAATACATTCTCTGTTAGTAAATTGATGAAAATCTTTCAAAGACAGTATCTAATTTCCTTTTACTAAACTTTACAGGTTTAGCCATCTATCTAATTTCATTTCTTGGTAGAGTTACGGTTCACCTGATAAGATAATAGGAATATAGTTTACGTAGGAGAACAAACTTAAGGATGAGAATAATTATGGAACTAACAGCATACTTTCAAGACCACCTACTTCTACTACAAGCGTTAACTTTTAATAATTTTATTAAAAGTCTAGACGTTAATCTAAAGAAAGCCGATTAAATTATCACTGGTTGTTTAATTTTAGTATTTAATTTATTTATTAATTTATAAACCATAAAAACAAAATCTAAGTATACAAAGTATCTCTATAATTATTTAAAATTTCTGAAAAATCTTTTAAATAAAAGTGACATTTTTTAAAGTATAATAAATGAGGCCAAAAAAATTGTGAGCTCTATTTAAGTTAGAATCCACATTTTGTTTCATTTTATCACAATTTCAATATTATCAACTTGACTGAACGCAAATTTTAATTGCTTGTTTATTAATAAAGGATTTTACAAATAAAACCAATAATAAAATGAGCAGAGTGTTATCGAAGGACAGGATAACGTCTCGCTTTGCCTGCCGATTCAGTTTGTGATTTGGTTTCCAGCCAGTGATATAATTTCATTGTACCAACCCTTTTCTGCAAACGTTTGTTTTGCATAGTCGGATTTCTTTCCAATACCAATGGAAAAACCTTTGGTGTGCTTTTCCCCGAATTACCTCAGTGACAGGTTTTTAGTCAACTTACCGACAAAACCGTGAGATTATTTAACCTGGATACTATAGGTGACATGCACGTTCATATATTTCTACTAAAAAACACTAATTTAACATAATATTCCGTTATATTCTTTTTTGCAAAATTTTACTTTTCCTTTGCATAGATTTAAACCTTGCATACGTTTCGTTTGTTGCAATTCTAAACTGGCGAAATAAATGCTACACCTGGAGTGTGACAAGAAATCTATATTCTTCAGGTCTGAAATAATTACTTCGTCACAAAATAGAAATTATTTTGAGAAGTGGAAAGGAACTTACTATAAACTACATATAGGACTCATTATCTACTATCGGAACTGCTTCTATCTTTCTACTCACCTGATCTGCCGTTAGTAGGTCATGCAAGTCATTTCGATACTGTTTGCCATCGTCGCTACAAATCACGATCATTGATGAATACATAACAGTATTTAACAAGCTAATTTTTTTTATAAAATATGGTCCATTCATCATATTATTCAGTTGGTTAATTTAAAGTAACTATGAACACTTACTAAATTTAGAATTATTATTTTACGTTGTTTTTTTTTTTTGGAAATTATATGTACAGGATTTTGAAAGTTTTTCTAAACTTTAATTAAACCTTTGATAAATTTTATGTAATATAATTAATATTTTTGGGGTTTTATCATTTCGTAGAGATAATACGTTTAAAACATACGTTGGGCTATCAACGTTATATAAAAGATACTTTTACTTTTCTTTTGAAATTATAACGTTTAGTCATTTTCTCTATCACTTGTTAGTAGTAACAACCTCCCTGTAATGTTGGCGGCGATAGTGTAAGGACAACATTACTTTACTTTTTTCCGATTCACCTTGCTCAGTAGTGCGAGGTAAAATCGAGCAAAAAATAACTTCCGCACCTGGCCGAAGGCCAAAATGTCAAACGTCGAGAGGAGTAGCAACATAGGAAAATGGCAGAGCGTATGTATATAGATAAATCATCTGCCATCTACTTTATAGTTTGGGGAAACAAGCTGATAACTTATTACAGAAATGAATCAGTTGTCTATTCGATAGTGCTTTTAATCAATGAGCCTAACAACGTTTCTAATTGGTTAATCAAACTAAGTGCCAGGAGCCACTTTCAGATCCCACAAAACTATAAAAATTGGCAAACAAATCGCCATACAATAACAAAATGACACAGTCAAGTCAAGCATGATTTACATTTGTATTTGTATTAGATATTTTGCTACCCCTCATTTTTCGAAAATATATATCAGAAAGTTTTTAGCAAAGCAGAAATTAAAATCACCAGAGAAGGAAGCAGAGAGGAAGGCAAGAATATGCAAACAAAAGTGCACTATCTCCGGTCCAAATGCGACAACAGCAATTAAATGCAATCAACCAAATTATTCTGTTGTTAAACCTGATGATATTGGAGTGCACGTTAATTTTTTTACAAAAATAACAGAAAATCATTAACAAAACCTTCCTTTAAAACTGACTCCTCTCCTCAGAATTATGATTTCAAAAAGATGAAAAAGTGCACCGAATTTCTATCGTCTGTGGCTAAATCAATATTCACAATGGCTTAGTTAATCCTCACCCACAATAGGAGCAATCTGTGAATATAGTAGAGTATTTCTATAGCCATTTCATCGTGCAACACAGGGAGTCTTTACCACGGCATCCTTTACAAGGTATAATAAACCTGTATGATTGTGTAGGAAGTAATATTTTTACTTTTTGGCACTAAAATCTGTAGGTTGGTGCAACTAACATTTTGACCATCAGGAAAAAAATATAAATGAGCATTACGTGTCAACTGCACAGTGTTTTGAAGTGAGATGTTGAGAAGAATCGGAAGGCATTTTATCCAATATTTTCAACCATTCTATTTTGTTGTAAACATGACATTGCTTTACGTTGTAAGAGCATAAAACTGAAAATATTCTAATCCTGTTTGATTTTTGTATTCAATCAGGAAGCGCTATGAAACTATTTGGAAAATATTCCATGTAATGCTTGTTGCACATCTGTCGGTGTAGCAAATGCACTATTCAGCGAAAAAATAGTTTGTTCACCAAATAATTCCACTTGATTTTCAATAATTGTTGATGAAAATGTTGACATATCTAGAAAGAAGAAATTGTCCGTTGTACATTTCGTCGACACAACAATTGAATATATTATTCAAAAGGAATTTCTAGAAATCACAACATTTTATTGCAAAATTTTACTTGAATCTTTAAAAACTGAATGGTCAAGGATACTAGAGTGCTCTACGATGACAGGAACGGAAACGGGTCGTACAAGTTTCAAACATATATAAGTTTCCAAAAGCTGTTTTTCCATTGTATTGCTTATAAACTCAATCTTGTTGTGAAGGAATTGATTTGCGTACCTGAGTTAAGCAATAAAATTGGCACAAGCAAAGCTATCCTTAAGACATCAAAATGATATGTTTTTTCCAAATGTGCCACTGCTATCTCAAATAAGTTGGACAGCATAACACAAATGTATAAAAAATTTTCCAACAAATTTTAATGCATATTTTGCTCAATTATCCAAGAGTAATTTTTGATTGACAATAATATATAAACTGGATACTACTTCCATTGACAATACTACCATTGGTTAGTGTGTAAATTTTGACTTGAATCTAGGAAAACCACATAGCCAAGGATATGATGCGTGCTATACTATAGCAGGAAAAGAAAGGGATGTGCAAGTTACAATAAAATGTAAATATCCAAAGCTGTTTTGGTCCATTATGCTGCTAATAAACTTATTCTGGGTGTGAATGACTTGAATTGTGTACCTGAGATATTCAATATTATTGGTAAATAAAAACTATCCAAAAATGTTCTATGACAAAAAGTGATGTCTTTTTCCAAATGTGCCACTACTATCTTAAATACGTTACACTGAAAAACAAAAGTAGAAGAATTTTTCTCAAACTTTCAATGCATTTTTTATCAGTTAAGCATATTGGCCACTCTAGGTTCCGGTATATCACGACAAAATGCCCACTAATTAGAATCTGCTTCAATGACAATGATGTTTACTTCTTAATTCACCAAACTTTTACCAAAAGAACAAAATTTGTCGAAGAAGTTCAATATTAACTTCTTCCCAGACAATGCAAACGGAACACATTTCGATCTATTGTTGGTGACTCAATCGTAAAGCAATATTTTCGTCAAGCATTGTTTAATTCATATTTGGACTCAATCATTTCGTCACCAGAGAGCTTGTTTGCTACAGAAAGTAACCAGTATCTCTCTTTTTGCTTTCATCCTGCACAAATGGTGTACATTGAAGGTGAGGAATTCAAGAACCAAGTTGTAAAACTTAATGAATTGTACGAAATTTAAAAGATAGGAGCTGAAACTATCACCTCGTATGAAATGAATTCCGTAAAGAGAGAACAGTGTTGGCAATTTTTTTTGAAAAATGGACTCATTGAGTTATTAGAGTACACTGATCTATTCCCTTCCATTTATTAAACAATTCATTTTGCTCTCACATTACCAGTGACAACCTGCATATCAGAAAGGTAGCTTAGCACAATTAGAAGGGTGAAAACGTGGCTAAGCTCAACGGTGGCAGATGATCGTTTGTCTAGAGCTTGCATGATGAGTATTAATAAAGCAAACGTCACAGGTAGCAAATACGAACTTATTCTAAAATTAATAGATAAATTTGGACAAGACCAGAGACGTTTACAATTAGTATTAAATAAAAATAATGAATAAATTTCTTGTTTTGTTTCGTTATTGTGAGCTCTGATGAGATGGAAGAATATTAAAGAAAACATATTAACATGGAAAAAATTATCGATATCGTTAAAAGTTTTCTAAATGGATCACAAAAACTAAATCTAAATAAAAATTTATTGATAAAAATTAATATATTAGAAAGAAAAGGAAACAGATTGATGCTTTTATTTTTTGACACCAGTATCCTTCTTCCATCGCAGGTCCAGTCTCCACATCTGATTTTATTTTCTCCTTCTGCCCTCCTTACGCTCAAGTAACAGCATTTACATATCACTTAATCTGTTAAGATTTTACTGAAAATAACATTAGTAAAACGTTAACAGCAATATATGAACAGAAAATGGACTTTCATCTAATAAATTATATATTAACAAATTTTATCTCGTAAAGAGTAGTAAAAGAAAACTTTGGATCTTTTATTTTGCACGAAGGCTGTGCACGTGTAGTGTCCGTGTCGAAACCAAAAACTTTTGAAATGTCGAAGTTTTCGAAGAAAAAAACTGCTAAAGCTGAGCCAGAGACGGGAATGGGAGCATAGCCCACCCATCCCAGTGTAACGAGTTCCTAAAAGCTCATGATGAGAGCTCAAAAAAACATTAAAAATCCCCTTTTTGTCTGGATAACTTTTCCAGCGACAAGAAAAACTCAGCATATAAATGCCTTGACACTTTGGGTACTGGACATGGTCCAAGGACGTCAAAGTCCAGAGCTAAGGGTTTTTCGGGCAAGGCACCAACCGCGACTACCCCCAGAAGGAGCGTCTGCACTATAGTTCTATTCCAAGGAAGCTGCCATGCAAGATCCTGAGAAACACTCAACAGTTGTTTCGGTGAAGTATATTCCACTTACTCCAGCAGGACTGGCTCAAGGTTTTTTCAACTTTCATTTTTTTGCACCTACCAGTTTATTTAAATTATAAAGAGTGAGTTGTTTGGAAAGTGTAATTGTTTGTGATGTAGCTAAATCGGTTCTACGTTCGGCCGTCCTATCCTAGCTGTTTATGAAGGAGGCTAATATACGCCTGTGAGAGTGAATGACAGGCTAGACGGAGTAGCTGGATACCCAATATCTACCCGCGGGGGGGAGAAATGCAAACAACAGAGATGGTGTCCTTTGAAGAAAGTTTACTATCTATATGTCCCTAAGAACTGAAAGAAGAAAATCCGTTATTGCTAAGAACTGTTCTCTCATCGCTGGTTAACCGCAGGCGCGTACTGCTGTTACGCTTTTTCGTCACAATTGAATGGACGCTCGATAGCCTGGCTCTTTTGTTCACGTTCATCCTCTGTGGTGATCCATCAGGGGTCGAACTTTTTCTTAGGATACGAAAATAAAAGAAGGTTGAGTTTTCGCCAGAATTCATCCTTGGTTGAAAGTGGCAACATTTTGGGAAAACGTCTCCGGAGAATAACGATCAAGTCTGAAAATTGCTTTTCTCGTCCGGGACGGAAAGTAGTTGGCTGACCAGAAACTAACGAAAAGGTAACTTTCTCCTACTTTTATTTTTCCTGATGGCTTCGTGCAGCGTCGAAGAGAGCTATGGCACGGAAAAGCCATTGCAGGCACGCAACATTTATCGGGCAATAAGGGCTTTCTTCATACAGAAGTTGGACGCCTCCATCAAGTTGAGGAGAGAAAACAATAAGATGGAGAGAGCCGTTCAGTTCTACGCAAGTGCAGAATTCCAGGCTAGAATAAACGTCGTTCGAGGCATGGCGGACCAATCTTTTGCTACCTTCATTGGAAACCAACGAACAGACGTTGCCAGGTGGGACCTGCCTCGACGATGGTACAGAGCAGCATGGCGGTGAATGAAAAACCGCGGACGGGCAGAAAAGAGATTCCTTCCTCCACTCTGGATCTGGCGGGACGTGATGATCGCCTCAGTTAGGTGAAAGTTGGCGGCAGCGAGCGTCACGTGACGCGTAACTGTGTATCTGGCAAAGACCGGTATCGCCCTGTAAATCATATGCCAGATGGACAACGACTCGGAATTTCTGTGAAGAACACATTGACAGTTAACGGCACAGGGTGTATGTATGACCTACTGGGAACCGAACTTATAGTCTGGGTGAAGCGCAGGCTGCATTTATTGTTCCTGTCCGAGGTTCCAGTGTCCTAATGTAGATATACAGAAAAGTACTGGTATTGTTTCAGGCAACAAAGATGGACGGAATAAGGGGGACGATCCTGTGCAAAAAAGAGCAAGGACAGGCTTCCTTTTGCCCGTGCTGGAAGAAAAGCATTCCTACTTTTAAACCAAGCGCAGAATCCGCCAGTAAAGAACATTGCTTTGTGGCAAAAACCACAACACTGCCAGATAAAGATTGGAATTCTATCCTCGCCGCTAGGTGGAGCAAAACCACAGCAAGGAAAAGTAGGTAAAAGGCATCGGGAACCGATGAAGCTGCTGAGGCCAGGAACGCGGAAACGTACTTCTCGGGAACTCCTATCGCAATCATGGTGCCAGCAGCTAAACCGCAAGCTGTAAAATTAGTTTTGCAGGAGGAGACCATTGTGCGGATGGACTACTAGCCTACGAGAACAAAGGGATGGGAATTAAAGGAAAAGAACATTAAGGCGCATGTGGTACTACTTCAGTCGGCCATCAAAACAACACCGAGAGCCGAGTCGTCAAGCGAATGCGAAACAACCGGCCGACAAGAAATTCGGAAAAGCCCTCTTAAAGGAGGCACTTAATCTAAGAATTTCTTTTTATTTATCTATTTTCGCGCTTTCATTTCGTTTCTGACTAAATTACAATGGTTTCTTTGATTTTGTGTTTATGAATAAGATTCTCGTGTGTCAGCACAATTTCAGGTATAGGTGACGTCGTTAGAAAGGAGGATCGGTTTGATAACCAGCTCTAATCCAGAGAAGGAACTAAGGCAATAGCTCGGGACACTTTCCTGAAAAAATATAGATATTAACCTAAACTTCCGTAGATCCTAAGATCTCCGAATGGTTAACAACAAAAAATGAGATAAAAGATGGCTACTGTAATGCATTCGATAAGTGTGAAGACCCGGTGAGAGACGGCTTTAGCCAGACTTCTATTTTAAAAATGTCGGATGTCTGGTAGTTAGCGACCTGGAAGCCTAACTAAGAGCGCGTTCAAGTTAGGAGCCGTCTCGCCGAGTCAGCGCATCGAAACTGTCACTCTTCTGTTCAACAAAGGAGGCATGGGAAGCCTGGATAAACGGATAACTCTTTACGAAGACAGATATGATAAGAAATAGCTGATGTAACGAATAGGCCAGCCAATGGTATGCCTAAAACAATCCGTGAGAATTAAACATGCTCAGTTCGAAATAACTGTAGCGAAGGTTGGGTAAGGAGAAAGAAAAGGACTTGTGCGAAAACTCACAACGACCATTTAGGCAGGCTAGAGAATAAACCTGATCTTGTGGAAGCCTACCTTGGCGGATGCCCCATGAGAGAATGTCAAAAAAGAAGCCATTCGGCCATTAAATAACGATCGATCACCTGGAATCGATGTCCTTATGCTCAATTTCTGGCAAAAAGTACGCCTACCTGCCAGCGAGCGAAATGACTGCCGAAGCTAATTGTCCATTTGGACAGGGTGGTCTCTGGTTTAGCCAGTGCAGTACCGAGGTCATTCGCCTTTATAAGAAACATGACAAGGACTGTTTTCGAAACAGCAGCCTATTAGTCTCTTAAATTGGGATTATAAAATTATAGCTCAGTGTTATGAAACAGAGTAGCCAATGTTAAGTAGAAAATTATCCAAGAGGATGAAGCCATTTCAGTTAAAGGAACAACGATCACGAACTCCCTACAACTTATCAGACAAATTCAGCATAGGATGGATACGGAAGGCTCCCAAACTATGCTGTTAGCCGACGTACACCTCAGCAATAACACTATCAAGCTCTATAAATTTATCATAGAAAGTTGGAGCAAGAGCAAAAATAACCCTTACAGAATATTCAGTTAATATACATGTATTCACCAGGTCTCACAATGCAACTTATACCTGCAACTTGCGACGGCCTAAGTTGCAGACCACGTCTACCGGAAAGGATGGAAAGGGATTTTCAACAAGGTGCTGATTCTATGGAAGGAAGTATGGAACAATTCCAAGAAATTTAGTTTAGACGGTAAAAACTCTGACATCCAATGGAAAATTGAGCACCTTGTACTCCCTACATCAGAAAATAAAAGCAAATGGAAATCGATAGGTTACCCCGAATGTCTTGTATGAGAGATGCTGGATGACACGGTGATCCACAGCGACTTTATCTGTCTGTAGTATGAAGACCTGTGGAACCTAGTCCAAATTTTGGTTCAAGGAATTAAGAGTCGTCAGCACAGACAGAATCCGTTCCGGCGCGTTTTCGGGTTCATCCCCTAAACAAAATGAACTGTCCATTGGACAGTGTAATCTTTTCTGCAAAGCTGATTGCTTGGAGTAGCTGGAGAGCTTCAGAGGACGGAAAATACACTCCGACCGAATTAATATACCGATTATAACTAAGTATTCTATGTTAAAAATATACGAACGAGTTTCCCTGTGTGCGCTATAGGCAATGATTTTATAAAAAAAACTGGTTAACCTGTCAGACATTAAGCCGCCTTCACGGAAAAGAGTTTATTTTGAACACATAGATGTGCTTTAAACACACAATTTTATTTTCGATTTAGGACGCGACAACTCAGTAAAAAGCACTGTTTTATTTAGGAAAAGAAGAAGCGGCCAAGCTGGTGTAATAAATCAATACTGAACCGGACAAAGGCTAGATACCAATGGTAAGCAGCTCCTAGTTAGAACTGTGTAGTTTCGATAAACTGATATGGGCACAGAAACAGAAGAAAAAATGTTTCATCCTAGCGAAGAAGAAACGGTCGTCGCCATAGTAACGACCAGCTCAAACGGATGGCGTACTTTGTCCAAGGGCAAACGGTTCCAACCCATCTCCTGGCAACAACAGCTGAACGAACCTTAGCTGCAATCGCGCCCAGACTAGCGAGGATGCCTCTGAAGGAAAAGGGTATCCAGGCGCGTTTTGTCTCATGTCGCAAGGCACAAATAGGGCGAGGAGAGATTCTCGCTCAGAACAAGTCCTTCGGCATAGAAATAGAGCGGACGACGAAAATGAATAGCGTCCACGATCGCGAGTTCTTGGTTCGGAAAGAAGAAGCGAAATTCCGCTTGCAAACCATTTGAGAGCCAGAGCTCTGGGTTTTGTTTCAGGTAGAGCAATAACTATACTAAATCTTCTGAGACACATCCTCGAACCGTCGGAATTCGCGAGTGAAATTGGTGATTCAGATATTAAAACAAAATTTAAAAACCAATGACGCTCACTGGATTCGACCAGGTTCATTATCTTGCTTTGAAGATTTAGGTTCCTTCGAGTCAGTTTCAATGGGCCTGACAGCATGGAAGCTTGTATTATAGGCTTCTTTTGTTAGCGAAACAAGCTCTGTAGTTCTCAGCCTAGTGTCCGTGATCACAAAACCTCCCAAGGTATTATAGACGAGGGCATCAGCTCCATCCAATAACGGGTGTGGAGTGAGTCGCTAACTCATTCACCTGGAAAATGAGAAAACACACACTTATTCACCCTTCGCCTTCATTTGTACTAAAACCACAAAAAATAAACAATACTGAAGTTGCACATAATTGCATTTACTACAATATTCTCACTGATGAACGACTCACATTGATTTATATTAATTATCTAAATTTTGTAAAATATTCTTTACCGTAACCATGTAATAACTAATCATATAATTGTTGTTTTTTAATATTATATTATTTTATTAAAAAGTGGGAAAGGATCAGTTAGGTCCCTATTAAATGCTTCAATTAATCTTAGATTTAAAAAAACAAATATATTAATTATTGTAAAATTTATTGTGCTAAATGTTCTTTAACCGATTTTCTTAAGTAAGCAAAGATTATTAAAGTAATTAACAAAATTACTTCCTACTTAATGTTATTAAAAGAAGCGTTTAATAAATGGAATGGGCGAACATATTTATTTAAAAGGCTGTGAATGCAGTCTCAATGTGACTTTATTTGCGGTAATTCTCAAACTTAGCCACAGAGCATCGTTACGTTACCTTACCACAGCCTACAAGTAAAAGTCGGTAAAATATCTTCAAAATATCAAAAGAATGTGAAGAGCTAACTAATTATTTTGCTTTCGCCTATTTCGTGCACGTGTTTCTTCGTAATTTCCTTCCGTAAGTAAATTTCCTTTTGTTCAACGTCGTTCAGCGTTCGAAAGCAGTCGGCGATGATCAAAGCCTAATCTTGAGATTAGGTAGCGCTGTACTGGAGAGCTTACTGGGAAACAAATCCAGATTAAGATTTAAAACCGGCCGCCATAACCTAGGTAAATAAGTGAACAATGTACCAAATCAAAACACTTCAAAGTTATAACATATCTTTCACAATATTTATTGAAGAAAGCGATCACTTCTTAAGAGAGAAAACGACAAGGAAATAAACTCTTGGTAAGAAAATCGCAGAGTATTGAAATGGAGGTAAAAGACAAATACAAACGATAATTTATAGAACCAAATTTAAATGTTAAAATATTTTAAATGTGAATTGTAACGAATTGTTTGCAACTTTTAGATAGGTAATTAATACCTTTTATAAAACGTATGATAATAATATAATTGTTCTTTATTTAATCCGTCCAATTACTAACTTGTTTATTGTTTATCGATAGAAGCATATATATGTACAAGTGGCGGATCAGTAGAACAAACGCCATACGTATGAAAATATTTCAAAGATAAATATAACATTAATTTCTTTTTCCAGTGATTTTGTCTTACTCTTAATTCAATGAATCGAAGAAAATAAAATTATACTTATGATTTATTTGTGCTATTATTCAATCTAAAGCATCTACCGATTGGAAGGACACTATATTGGAACATTTATCTTTCAAACGAAAAAAATTCAAAGATTTATCATTGTAATATACCTCTGGATTAGCCGAACTTTAAACAGCAGGTGCACTGTTTGGCTCCACCCTATACTGGAAGTATCACTTGATGTTTCAAAAGCCATAAAGTCGGGCCGTCTTTTTGATTTTCATTCGCTCAGGTCTACACATAATTGAGCACGCTGTCTGTTTGTCTATCCCACAAATTGCTTTACATCTGTCGCACCGCACTACATTAACGACCAAAGATATGAGCTGTAGCCTCGCAGAACGGGCCCACATATTTGATCTAACTGTTTCACTTTTACCTTCAAACTAATGAGAAAATCAATAACTGACTGTGCTAAATTCTAAACAATTTGATCGTCACAGCGCTATGCTTAATTAGATTAATACTGATGTCTCAGTTATAGTCTGTGTGTTTGTAATACTCAAGTAGATATGAGTCCTGTCATTTGCCATGCACCATAAAATATACAGGCATTTCAAAGATAACAGCGACAAACTAATTTGTCGATTAATAAAAGTTCAATAAAATCTGCCATGGATTGTAGGCACCAAATTATATTCGATTTTATAAAGGATACACTTGTAAACCCTGTATTTCTATATATTAAAAGATCTGTTACAACTTTTGAATTATTAAAATCTGTAATTTAATGATCAATTATTCTAAACGATACTTGAAGAATTATGCTGACTCGTTGAGAATATTATAAACAATGTTAATAAACTGTTTTAATATAAATGTCATTGGATAATAATGGCCACTACTGTAAAGATAATAAATAGGATTTTCTAAGTTTTTCTTTGAATAACAAAATTATTACATATTATTTTTTTTATTTTCTGAATGATTTGAACTTCTTGTTTTATTTCCTTATTTCATTAAAATTGCGTACTTTAGTTTTTATTTGTTTCAAACATCTGTCATCATGAATTCCGACATACGTAGATTTTATTTTTCAAAGTTTACGTTACTCATTAAATATTTTTAAATATAGGTTTGATATAAATGTAGCATTGCTGTTTCATAGGATATAAAATCTTTATATATACCCAACAATAACAGACTGAGCGAAATAAACAGACGCATACATTTGGAAGTGTTTTTGAGGTAAATTTTTTTAAGGTAGCCGGGCACTTATTTTGAATGAACAGTGGTGATAAATGTAATCTTTTAGTTGCTTCTTTTATATGAAACAAAGAAATTACACAAATCTGTCGAGCAAAACAGGAAATCTATTGTAACCTTTTCAGAAACAAAAAAGATAATAAAATAAGGGAAATAGTACTGGGTTAAAAACGCCTAATCCATAAATTTAAGTTTAAGTTTGCTCAGTTTGTGATGAGCAATGAGACGTTAGTAGTAAACAAGTGATCTTTCGCTGCTTATTTTAGAATTTTTGGCTATAATACCGATTGAAGCCTTCTTGGGTAAAAATATGGTGCTAACCGAAATCATCTATTTATGAAATACATTTATCTGGAAAATCATTCGATTGCTTGCCTGAAAGATTATAATCTGACACTTAGAATGGAAATATAAGTGTATAAACTATTGTGCTTGAACGCCGGACGCCATTGAATTAATTGTCGGTTAACACTACACGAAAAAGTAAATAAATCAAATGCTAAAAGCTAGTGATATCTTCAAAGCCAAAGTGACGCAACTGTCAACAGTCGGAAATAGTTTGGAAAAAGAAGAATACATTTTTTTCGTATGGAAAAAAACGATAATAAATAAGCATTGGAATAAATTACTCAACATGCATTTAACAAATAAATCGTTAACACATGTCAAATTTCACAAGAAATCCTTCGAATAACTCGTACAGACGCGGTTGTTTGTTATTCTATGGTTATTCCATGATTTTTGCTATTTCAGTGAATTGTGAAAAACGCTTGTATAATGCAATGGTAATCGACGCATTTGAAACAATTTTTTCTTTTATTATTATTTTACATATTGATTTTAAAACGTTTCTTAACGAAAATATCATTCTATTTAATTACATATGTATTAACTTTCATTATATTAGTACGTAATTTGGATATATTTAAATAAGAATAGCGTTATTTTATTTTAAAATATCAAACAAAAATTAGAGTTAAATAAAAAAATGTTTTGTTTAAAGTTTTCTTTCTTTCCATATCGGTATTTGTTAAATGCCATATTACGCTAGATTTATTCCCCATAAACTGATTTACATTCTCTGCAAAACGTAAGATTTCTTGTAGCTTGATGGATAAAATTTTGGAAACTGCGCGCATCCGGTATTTTTGTGGAAACCGCTTTTGTCTTCATCGGTATTACTAAGCAGTTCACCAGCGCCCGGATCTCGCCAAAAGTCGTCACTCAGAAGATTCAATGTGTGAAAATGAAAATGGTTTACAAATAGTATTTTTCGGTGAAATTTGTCGGCCGATACCATAACTATCTCACCTGGTTCAAAATGAAGTTCGTATTTTATCTGTTAAATTACACATTCTTTAGTTGGTATTTGTCTATAAGATCAGCTAGTGACGAGTTACATTATTTTGAATGAAATGTGATAAACGAATGCACAAGATGGGCAGTTGTAAGTGTTTCTAAAAGAATCAGCAATAATAATAATAATAATAATAATAGTTTGAAAATAAAAGCTTCTTTGGAAAGACAAAAAGTAGAGAGCATTGCTGTTACTCTAATTCACTTGGAAGGTAAATTTAGATTATGTATACGCAACTGCTGTCGTCTTCCTTTTCTATTAAAGTATAAAGAATTAAGTATTAAGTGCGAAATAAGTTTAAAATTTGGACATTTTCGAAGTGTCCATGGGAATAAGATCTATACGACATCTAGAGAAAGTAAAATAAATAATTACTTCCTAAGTTTATTTTTAAAAAAAGTAGCAAGGTTTTAAAATAATACATATGTATATTCCTAAATATATTTTAAAAATAGATTTGAAAAAATAACTTTAAAAGATGTAATAACTGAATGAGTAACAAATTAGAGAAAACAAATATATTCCTTTAGTTTGATGATGATGTTTGTTTTGTCTTTACCACTAAAGCATCGCTATAGGATTATTTATTGCATCAGTTTATGTCATATTTCCTTTGTACAGAAAGCAAACAAAAAAAGTAAATCTGTTGTTAAGAGCAGCTCTTTATAACTGATAATGAAGAGTCATATAAATTGGAGGTAACCTTAAGCTGAAGCTTCTTCGTCGTAACTCCGCTTTATGTCGTACAACCCAATCAAAAATGAGGGTTCTTCAAGATGCTCTGATCCTTTCGCATGAAAAATGCGCATTGATTATCATCTATTTTACACGTCGCGTACAACTCAACTGAGAGTAATGCTTTAAATTCCTTGACTGGTCCACTAAAATGCTAATTTAACATCATGACCAAAGTATCACTGAATATTGTAACCTTGGCAACGGATACATTTAGATGTATGAGAAATTCTTAAAATTTAGAGATCTTGCAGATCAAAAACCAATGAAAACAAATAAATATTCGAATTTGTCAACAAAAATCTATAATTATTGTGCCAATTAATATGAATGTAAAAAAAGAATTTTTAACATTTCTACTGAAAAAATATTAAATGCTTAAACATTGTATATTTATAAATAAGCTATTATTTATGGTATACAGTACATTATTGCGACATCTTTTGATATTGGGCTTGAGATGCAGTTACTGACTACGTTACTAGAGCGCTCTGGTGTCTGACCAGGCTTGCTATCTTGCTTTAGGTGTTAAGGATTCCGTTGATTCCACATTGACGTCTCAATGGGCGCGACTATCTGGGGAGACATTCATTGGCATGGTCCTCGATCTCGAGTCAGGGATTATAAAACAGCAGAAGGGCATTCATTCGAGGGCTACGGACCCACCATAAACCGCGTGCAGATTCTGTAACCTACACCAGTCCGAAAGGGGAAACACGTATACACACAAACACTCTTTGTCCATGCTAGCACCTCAATCACAAAATTTATTTTGCATATTCTAGTTAGTCATCAGTCAGACGTGTGATATCCGTTATTTTGTTTTTAAGAGTTGACTATAGACATTACAGCCAGGAAAGGAACTAAAATAACTTCTTTGATTGAACACACATCTCCACACAAAGAGATAATTTTGGCAATGAAATCAAATTTAGTGTATGTGCGTTCAATAAGATTATTAAGAAAAATCGAGGTTCACTGTCCCCATCAACAAAAGGAAAAAAACGGAAGAAAACGGAATAAACATAACTCAGACAATACAAAATTAATATGAATGAGCAAGCAGAATCCCACAAGTCTGGTGACACGTTGAATCAGGAATTAGCAGCAGCATATGTCCGGATATCATCAACTTTAAGACGTCGATTACATTAGAAAATAATGATTTTGACACAGGAACACTATCATGCTTTGTAGTATTTCGCACGCTGATTTTAAATCTTTAAATCGTTTTGCTCTAGGACATTACTTTTTTTAGTTATGGCATGTGACTGATGAATGGAAGTTATTCATATACTGTAGTAAACTAAGCCTTAAAGCTGTGCTGTTACATTATGAAAACCAAAAATCCTTGTGTCCTATAGCTCATGTAGTTGGCTTGCAAGATACGTACGAGTCAATGGAACTCCTTTGAAAGTGAAGAGTTATTCGGATCATAAATGTAAAATTTGTGATCTCAAAATTACTTCTATCCTCCTCGGATTGCAGCTAGGGTAAACAAAACACGTGTTTCTTGTGTCTTTGGAAAGCCGGAATGATGCCAATCCTTACATTCAAAAAGACAGACCTACGCGAACGGAACCTATAGTTGGCAGGTACAATATTAACCATATACCATCGGTAGCACTTTAGAACGTCGACCTTCCGCCACTTCTTATCGACTCGGCCTGATGAAAAACTTTTTCCAAGCCATGGATAAAGACGGTGATGGCTTCAAGTACCTAAGAGAAAAGTTTGATGCTGACAAAAGTAAAGCTAAACTCAAAGAAGGAATTTTTGTAGGGCCCGAAATTCTAGAACTAATGCGTGATGACAGTTTAAAAAATACTGAACTCCCTGAAGTCTGCAGCAATTGAAGCATTTATTTTAATTGTACATAACTTTCTTGGCAAATATAGAGCTCAGCACTATGCTGAGTATGTGGAAAACATGCTAATGGCGTATTAGCGAATGGGGGCCATGATGTCTCTAAAGATGCATTTTCTGCATGCGAATCTTGATTTTTTTCCAACCCATCTAAGAGTTGTCAGTGATGAGCATTGTGAAAGGTTCCACCAAGACATAAAGGTGATGAGAAGTAGATATCAGGGCAAATTAAATCCAAACATGATTGGTGATTACTGTTGGTTCCTCCAAGGGGAGATCGATACCTTGCATAAACGCAAGAATAAGTGTCTGAAACATTTTAGAACATTTGGAATTTACCAACTAAGAAAGTTAAATGCGTTCCACATTTTCCATAGTGTTTTTATCAGTATTTCTCTTGCACATATTGTCTGATCATGGCAAATATGTTTCACATTAAACAATTGAATACCAAATATTGTTGTTCTAGCTTTATATAGTTCATATAACATGTCATAATATATCGTCAGTGGTTAAATTCCTCCTTATGTGTATCTCAAAATACCTGACGTCTCGCCCAAATTCTGACTGCAGATTTGAAATCAGCACCCAAATTTAGCTAAGATCACCCACATTTTGCTCCGTGGTAGACAAAAATTTCCATTTTGTTTCCCAGGGTTACTTAAGGTAGGGAGCCAAGCCGAAAGTCCTATGAAATAAAACATTTTCTAATTGAAATAATGAAAATAAAACGTTATGCGTGAGTCCAAAACTATGCTGATTAGTCAAAAGACTGATGTAATTTATTATCACACTAGAGTAATTTTATTGTTCAAGATCAGAAACATCGATTGTACACCGTTCACTTGGTAAACCTAAAACCAGTAGTCACTATCATTGATTGCGAGGCATTTTTAAAAATGCACTTGGGTTTGTTTTGCTACACTAGGAATTTCTCATTAGTACCAATGCAGGGTATAGTGGATAGAAAGAAATATATTGAGGTTCTAGAACACCATGTCAAACCATTACTGAGTAGATATATCCGGACACGTTTTTCCAACAGTATATGGATCCACACCAAAAAATAAAAGCAATATAATAATTAAAACTCTCATTATTTCAAATATTTAAAGAAATATAAGTAAATTATAACATGATGAATTGCTTAAAACCGTTAAATATTCTAATTTTTGCTTGGTGCATATTTACGTTTGTGTGCACACACATTATAGTCTCATGTATTTGCTATTTTTATAATTTTTATGGTGTAAATTATGAGTGGAGATTAATATTAGTTAAATATCAGTAAATCTTTACAAATCCAGGAATAATTTAAATAACACAATATACAGTGCCGGACATAAGAGTTGGAACACTTGTTGTGAAATTGATACTTGGGCTTTCTTGTTTTTACATTTGCATACAGATAGCCATCCTATTTCCCATAAGTTGTATAAAACGTGCCTTTACAATGTGTAAAAACACTGAATGTCATATGTGTATCTATTTTCTGGAAAAAATATTTCAATTAGCATAGTAAAATTTGTACCGCGACAAAAGAGTTGGGACAGCGAACAAGATCTGTGCATACATTTATTCCATCTAAATATTGATTTTTAAAGGATCAAATGAATAGAATCGCATCATCTAAGACCATTTAAGTTAATTTTGCACCATTCCTGGCAAGTCAACGTCGTCTGAAATCAGATACTTGATAGTTGAGCACCACCAAGAAAATCTGTCTTGTCGGGAGATAGCCGATCGAGTCTATTACCAGAAAATCACTGTAAACCGCATTCTGAAGCAGTACAAGGAGATCGGAAACACGAAACCAAAAAATGCGAATCGGAAGACCCCGAAAATGTGACAACAAAATGGATCGATACATTTGTCGCAAATCCAGGGCCAATCGTTTGCTGACATCGACGGCCATTCGAGCCTCCCTGAGTGGAGTGAATGTCTCCAGTCGCATTATTCAACGTCGTCTATGCGAGGAGAATCTCTTTTGACGAATCGCCCAGAAAAAGCAATTGATCAGCAACAAGAACAGGCGCATCCGCATAGCATGGGCTAAAGCGAAAAAAAAACGGGACCAAAGTTCGATGGGCTAGAGTTCTCTTTTCCGACGAAACGATGGTCATGCGCATTCACAGTGCTGTCCGAGTATATATTCGACGTTACCATGGCGAAAAATACAATATAAAGTGTACCCGAGCGACGGTACAGGCTGGAGGAGGATCTTTGATGAGTCTGGGACTGTTTGAGCGCGGCGAGGCAAGGCCCTCTCCAGTTTATTAGGTACATAGCGACCGCCCAGACCTACTGCAATTTACTGAGGGGATGTCGTCGTCCACTATATCCACGAGAACATCCCAGTCACCGCCATCTTCCAGCACGACAATGCCCCGATCCACACCGTCATAGTCGTCACTTCCATCACCACCGAACATGGAACTGATGTCATGCGCTGGCCGCCCGAAAGTCCGGATCTCAACCCAATCGAAAATGAGCAGCTGAAGACCAAGGTGGCCAAACTCAAGAATCTCAAGCAAGACCAATTCTGGCAGGCCGTCGAGAAAAGCTGGCAGGAAATGATCAATTCCGACTGCCTTCGTTTGGTCGAATTCATGCCCCGTCGTTGTCGAGAAGTGATCGAAAATCACGGATACGCCACCCACTACTAGTCAATTGATCATTTCCATGCATTTATTCGATTGTAATTTGGAATGTTGAATAATATTTATGGTTCTGCTTACTTTCCCAACTCTTTTGTCGCGGTACAAATCGGACATTGCCGATTCAAATATTTTTTCCAGAGAATATGTAAGCATATAGCATGTCTTGCTTTGATACATTGTAAAGGCATGTTTTGTGCATATAATAAACAATTGATGGGTGTTTAGATGCGTTTGTTAAAACGAGGGAGCTGAAATATCAATTTCACAGCAAGTGTCCAAACTCTTTTGTCCGTCACTGTAAGTAGTGCTGTTTCAGCAGAAGATTAACTGCCATTTTTAAATAGTCTTTGGTTTATACGCGCACGCTCTCAATCCAAACTCAAGTTTAATTTTTGTAACAATTTTTTCAGAAAATTGTCTTTACTCATCTGATCGCCAGCCTCTGGAACTTTTCTTTATATTCAAACACAAAAAAATAAAATTTTTTCTGACATGAGATGAATAACTAACATGATTGATGATAACTCCTTTCCGACCAAGTCAATTTAGTTCTTTCCCGCTTAAAAAAAATGCCAGATTTGTGGTTTTGGAACTGTCGAACATTTGGCGTCAAAAGTCTATATCTGCATAAGAGTTTCCAAGCAAGAGCTTGTAGCTAAGAGTGGAACCATCCTTTGTTCTCTTTTTATCTAATCGGAATGTTTTGGTACTCTTTACTGTTTAAGGATATTGCTATAGAAACGAAATGCCTGGAAATGTATCGGCATTTAGTAATATCATTGTTACATTTCATTTATAGCAAATACGATGCTGAAAGCGGATATGTTTTCTTTAACATCTATAGTCATTTGATGCCGAAAGCAGAATTGCCCTACTGCTTTAAATAACTTTTCTTTCTATTGCGATAATCGGGAACACCCCAACAATCTTCGAAAGCCCAGCAACATTTCCGATCAAATCCCTAATTCCATTTTTTGGTAGATTTGAAACTTTCCAACCTAAAATGTAATTAAACACCGAAATAGACAATAAACGTTTGAAAAAGTAAAATCGTATGAAATTAAAGAAACAACGTTGATTACTTTTAGAATTATTAAACGAAGTGTTTACACGTTGTTTGTTTTAATATCTGTTGGCAGTGTTTTCCTTTTGTTAAATATTTTTATTTTCTCGAAAAAGATCGATAAGCGAGAGACAGGGTTCATACGATGCTATCAAAGAGGAAAATCTCAATTATTGAAAAAAGACGTTAGCTTTTTAGTATCATAAAATTTTGTTTTAAACACTATAATATATAACGTATTCTCTGAAAGTAAATTCCCTTTTAAAGAACAATATTGTTAATTTGCTGTCGTTTGTTTTCTATACTCGATCTCTCAGATTGTATTCTTAATTCTGGACAGAGGGAGTCTGGAGTGCTGCCTCATAGTGAAATGAGCTATGCTACCATAGAATTATTTAATGAGGCTTATGACCTCAAACTACGGCATAAAGGGAATACTACAATTTATTTTAAATGTATATTTTCAACGTTTTGTTTGTTTTATAAAAACCAACTTAATGTATAAAGTAAATCTTTGCTGATGGTACATTTTTGCTATAGATAACGAACTTTACAAAATATAAAGCAAACGTTGCGCTGTTTTTACGACAATATTATAGTGTTTCCAGTATTGTCCGACCGTGGTTTAATTTTTTCTTCTTTTGTGGTTATATTTAACGATATGATAACGTGATAAACATTAATGTAAAGATTTCTCATATAATATTTCAATATTTGCAAAACTTAATACGGTTCAGATAAAGTTGTTAGAGTGATTGTTAATGTTCGACAATCTAAAAATAAAAACGTTTAATTTAAGACCAAAACATATAATCAGTACTGCAAACAAAAGAGAAAACAGTTTCTAAGACTGTAGACACTAAACGATTTTATTTAGTTTTCAAAACGAAAGGCTATAATTAAATTAGCTAGACCTTCAGCACAGCGTAATACAAGAACAGATAACTGAAGATTAAATGAATTAAATAAATTTCTATGATTGTTATTTAACAACGACAACTTTATTCAGTAAAAGTTGTGATGGTTATCGCTTCCTTTCATTGAAATTATGCATAATTCTTGTAATAATTAATAATAATTTTATTTTGTTAATATTTCTTACAAAGACACAACTGTAACAAACCATGTTTACAGGTAGAGGGTTAGTTGTGCGATTTTGTATTACTTTAATAGAAACTCGAAGTATATGATGATTCGGTATTTCGGAAAATGTTTCTCTGCAGCCAACATCAGGTTGTTGTGCTTAAAACAGTTTTGTAGTGCTTTACTGTTTATGCTCAGCAAGTCCTGCTTTACTCTTTTCTAACTTTTGGATCCAAAAACAATGCTGACCACGTTCACCAGTTATATCGTAACGATGGTAAATTTAGCATAAATTCTAAATTTCCATATCATTAAAGAAAATCAAAAGGAAGAGAAAACTTTAAAAATAAACCGTGTTACACAACAGTTGAGAACATGTTGATATACTATTACAAACGCAAAGTCTGTTTAATCTTCTCGAATGTTCCTTCCTGTGAGAAAACAAAATTATTTTTTTTGTTTGAATGAAACAAATCGCAGTGTCTGGTGATTAAATTAGTAGTGATAATCCATGGGAAAGAAATTCGATAAATACGATACTGAGTTTGGTTTGAGTGCGTGTGCTTATAAATCTAAGACTGCCTTGAATAATAAAATCTTTTCGCGCTGGTGAAACTGCCTTACTTATGCTGTTATCTTTGTTTATATGTGGTATGGACCTTAAATAATGGCTGGTATACACTTTGTCAGAATTTAATGAAACTGTTGTCTTGGACGTTTGATTTGTCGGTGAATGTCTCAGACATTTACTAGAATAAGCAAGTCTGTAATAAATATGTTTGTTGACCGTGGAAATGGTCAACTGCTGCGAGGCTCATCTGGAATTGGACAGAGATTAAAAACGACAACATGCATATCCCTCGCTTATAAAAGGAACACGGATTATAAGTGAGATTCATGCTAATCTAACTAAGATGCAACTGTAAGGACAGAGATGGGTTTGAATTCAGCGTGCAGTCATCGCTTTCTTCACTGAGTATACTTGAGGAAAGAAGAGTCGCATTCTTTTAGTTTGATGAACGAAGAAATCATGGATATAAGTGAAATGGTAGAATAAAGGGAAAAAAGCTAATAGTCTGAATTCTCTACAAGGATTCCAGAGTGAAAGAAATTCTGAAAGACGAAACCACGTTTTTGCTTTAGCAAACGTGTTCCGGCACAAGTCAAGTGATATTTATTGAAACATCACCAGGTGACATCCATCCAACCAACTGTTTGAAATTAGGCTGAAACAAAGGAAATTTAATATGATGAAAATTTGAATTTCGTTTTGTGTAGAAGCACAACTTTCTAACATTTTCTCTTCCCTTGCAGTGGATGCCTTTGGTCAATGACACCTTTCACTTATGATTTAAAGTTTATTTTTTTTCAATTATTGTGAATTTCTCGCAAATGCTTCAAAGTGAAAAAATGTTTACATTGTCGTATCACTTCATTTCATATGTTCGGCGTTTGTTCCACCGATCCGCTGTTTATATCTGCACCATTCATTCCTTAAACAAGATTTTCTTTGGAAACATAAAAAGTCAATAATTAGATTAACTCACCAAAGGGGAAATAAAGTATTATTATAAAATTAGAACAAATTATTTTTTTAAATATTTAAAATGTTTGACACAGTTTCTTAAAATTTACATTTCAAATATCGCATCATTTAAATATAGCTCTGTTTGAACGTGTATTTTTAAAATTGAATTTGTTTTCTTTTTTATCTTAGGACGTAATCATTTTCTTTAATATTTTAAAATATCTTTAAGTGTACTGATTTGGCACATTGATCGGTTACTTATCGAGGATTAATTATAGAAGTTATAGAGATTTCGATCATCGCCGACCGCTTTCAAACGTACTACCGTAAAATCAATATGGTATAGAGTATCGTTCGAAGCAAAAGAAAACAATAACGATTTTTCAGGGAAAGAAAATGCGCCGCAAAACTATTAAAAAATATGAGAAAGGAAAATAATTACTCGTTGTGTTTACTTTATATCTACCATTAATTGCTGTTACTAAATGGTAAATAACTTTAATTGATCTGTTTAAACCTTTGAATAAAATAATGAAATATAAATTTAGGCAATTAGAATCTTATTCATTATAAGTTTCCGAAAAACAAAATAAATAAATATTACAAATCATCGTCAGACGTTTTTCAGTGATAATAATGGAGAAAAAAAAATATTGCAACTGGATAAAGTGCGTAAAGTCTATCAGGCTAATACTGCCCCTGTCATTAATCCCATTACAAACGTGTATTTAAATTACATGGTCTGTCAGGAAACAAATGCAGAAATCATACACACTGAATATATTGTATGTAGATAAAAACTAATTAATTCTCAAATCTCTGGTAGCGGAAAAATTCATGCTAAATTTTAGCTGTTTTCTGACTGGAAAAATCACTAATTAACAAAACGGTTGTGTATTTTTTCACTTTATGTATATTTTGTAATAAAATTTTGCCTTCCTGACGCAACATTGGCTAACAGTTTCTGAGTAGACTTTGATTTTATCAAAAGAGAGAATTTCAGTATGCATCAGTTTAATATCACTATGAACACAACAAATGATTAACATAAATGAAGCATGAAAGTGATTGATACAATGCTTAGAAATATTCAAACTTTGTTTAAGACAAGTTATATAATAAAAATGTTAGGATATAATTTAATAGAAACAAAGTTCATTTTCTAATTAGACTTTTCTTTTTCAATTTGTTATGATGTTATTATGTATTAAATCACACACACGAAAGTAAATAGAAATATATTTAGTATCAACAAGGTGACCGGATAATCTCTAAATCACCAAATTCCTGTAAAAGGTTATCAATAACATTTACCAGTATATAGCATTGATACGGAAAACTAGCACGAACAAGCCCAGAATAGACAACCACATCATGATAGCACCTGACTGAACAATTCCTTTGATCTATTTACATTCCAGATTGAAAGTAGTGTCAGCAAGTACTTAAAACTCTGACAGTTTTTGGTATTACGGTGACGGTCTGTTGAGTTTAAAAATAACCGGAATTGTTAGAAACTATATAAGGTAAATAGGAAAAAGTAGATAATTGTCTAAAATGTTTTATAACGATGATAAGTTTATAGTTAATAAACGATTGTACTATGTATGTAAGTATTTTGCTTTAAGCCAAACTCAGAAACGATTTCGTTTTTAGTGTTTTAATTAAAACGTGAAATATACAATTGCAACCGGTACTGTTCAATAAAAGTTTACAGGTTGCATACTATAAAGCAGATTCATGATGCCTACAGCTTTCCTGAAAATTTTATATAAAGTTTACAAAAGTGATTGTATGCATTTCCTAATCACTGAACCATGTTTGTATCCATGGAAGATAATGTTTGATTTATTTGATGAAAACTTTATATATATGGAGAGAAGAAACTGAAGGTAAGTGATATATAACATTGCTGCTGCTGACTGGGACAGAGTCATTGAATTTCACAACATGGTGGCAGGGCTTCCATGGGGAGCGAAACTTTTTCTAGCAGCATTATTCTCCATCTGGCTTCAAACAGCCTGGGGTAAGTTGACTTTGTGAAACTTCCAAATAGAAAGCAAAGAAAACTTTTAGAACAGTTTAAAATTACCAATCAGGTATTTGTTTTCACATAAATATTTTTTTCAATGTTGCCAGTTAATCTCTCTCTCTCTCTCTCTCTCTCTCTCTCTCTCTCTCTCTTTCTGTTCTGGTTCATTGGTATTTCTTTCGCTTCGAACTTTTCTTTTGTTCTTTTTCTATATTAGATCTTATTTTTAAAATTAATTCCATTTATATAAAACCTTTTTCTGCTAAATGGCAAGCAAAGGTTCTGACTTATTTTCTTTTTCTTGTTAGGCCAATTTATTCATTATTTAGGTGTTTTTTAAAATATTTATACCAACGGATATATTAACATTTATACTGTACATGCGGGATCGTTTTGCTGAGAATTATATTTCTTAAAATTGTAGATTTTTCTGAAGAAACGAAAACAACATAAAAGAAAGTCAAAATGACCCATTAAAACTTTCAATTATTCTATTACTTATAAAAAATATTGGAAAACATTCTTCTGTATTGACAGTTACTATTTAATTTTATAAAACTGTAAATTTTCACTTTTTGATAATTTCTTAAATGCTTCACAACAATGTCACCATCTTAAAAGTCTGTTTCAACCTTTGTTTTTAGGCATTTATGTTTACCTCAATTTCAGGAAAATCTAAAAAAGGAAAAATTACTTTTGACTATGGTAAACGAGTTTTGCAATTTGACAACAAAATTGGAAAATCTGGCTCTTTCAAAGAAAGCAAGGTGCGAAGTATTTCTCAGTGTGCTGGTGTGTGTCAGAGAGACGACAGCTGCGCATCTTTCTTCTACAACAAAGAAACTAAGGAGTGTCAGGGACAAGAGACAATCCTTCAGGACTACACCCAGCTGGATAATTCCCCAGGAAGCAAATACTACAAGATACATCAGCAAAAACCTGGTAAATATATGCTAAAGAGCAAATACCACTTTTATGAAGTTGATAGTTTAATAGAGTATTTATCCTAATTGTTACATGCAAACCTTAATGTTCGTACCTATTCAGATCTATCACAATAGATATTTTAACAATCTATCGGCATTTAGTAAGAGGATATTTTAAATTTGACATGCCAGCTTTCCATAAAATCTCTGAATAATAAAATAGATGTGCGAAATTTTCATTACTGTAATATCGTTGTAATACGCATATGCTTTACTTTCTTAAATTTTCCATATACTTCTCATTTTTACTTAAGAAATTCCGTTATCGATTTTTTGACTTACAAAAAATCATTAAAACTGAAAATTTAAGTGATAGCAAAACAGATGTCAATTTATTTCTACTCCAGTTAACATAGTTATTTATCTAAAATAATTATTTTATATAAAGTTCAAGGATAAACAATCGATCTTTTATCAATTGTTGTAATACAGGACCTTTTCAGTTTATCCTTTAATCTTTAAATGCTTCTGACTGTTAGCAAACTACCAAAACATCTTATTATAGACAAAGATTTTCGAAATAGAAATAATCAAGCAATTAAAATATTTACATTATGTTATAAATGATTTGTTTTTCTTTAAATTCATCAAGCAATGCAAAATTGCAAAGAATAATATCCTCCTATTAATAGTATATAATAAGACATTCACAAGAAATGAATTTTAGATTATAATATATTTTTATAAAAGCTGTCAGAGTTAGAGTGTCTTTAACGATGTTATCATTTAATAAATGATAGAGCATGTTTGCGACATGTATGCAGATTAAGCCATATAGCACAACCATTATCTGTGGCATTGATTTTTTTAAAGATTATTTGTTCAGTCAGCAGTACTTTCAGATTAACAAATATCTCTAATAAAAGGTTATTATTTTTATATTTATTTAGTAGTTAAAATTCGCACTACTCCAAAATTGATGAAGATTTTTAAAAACAGAAATTTCTTTGACGAAGTTGCAAAGTTTGATATTACTGGATCTCCAGATGATTGTGAAAAAGCATGTGAAGAAAAGTATCCAAAATGTTTGGCTTCAAATTATGTTCCAAGGCCCAAAAGTCATTGCAAAATATTTGAAAATGTGCACATCAATGAAAGGAATTCCAAAACTACATTTGGAAGTTTTTACCAGAGAGCGGCGAGAAGTAAGTATATTATTAGCAAGCGATGTTTTATACCACATTTATTTTATTTAAACACAAAAATAGATTTTAGAATAAAATATTTTATCTGAAAAAATTTTGGTAAAAATTATGCATAGAAATTGTGCATGTTAAAAACAACAACACGAATTATATTGAAAATATTCATAAAATCAGCATTTCTCGATGAATTAAAGAAAATGTAATAAGATCTATTGTTTTCTGTTCTTATTCTTCTCTTTAGTCTACAAAACTGACCGAATGGGAAACTTTAACTCTTTGACATTTTTTTCAAAATTAGACCTGGTAATAGTCTAACAATGAACTTTAAAAGAATGAAACACGTACAAGAAATACACAAGATAATGATGAATCAGCAGCAATACTTCTAATAACTCTTAATGTGAACGAATAAGAATTACTCACTTAATTATTGGATTATCCCGCCGACATTGCGATTTTAAAAATTTGCTTGCAAATACAAGGAAAGTTCAAAATTTCTTTTTATTGGTCTTATAAGAAAAATAACAGCTTCGCAATAACTGAGGAATCAATAGAACCAAATGAAAATCTTATAATAATCACATTTATTATCTTATTTGATGCTATGATTATATACAGAAATTGTGTTATTTTAGTAAATATTAGAGAAAGGTTTTGCAGAAACACAAGGTGCTAATATTTCAACAAATCAGTCATAAAACTAATATGAATAATTGAATGCTAAAATCAGTAATTTATGTTGAGTTAATCATAATACATAAACATGTTTTACGGAAGCTGGAGGAGCTACCTGCTGGACTAATGTTGTGGGCCTGGGTTCGAATTCCGACCGGTGACCACTTGATTTAGCGATTCTCTGTAAAGTGGATTCTTTTCGTTCTTTTAAATTAGCCATTCGTATGGATTCTCTCGGTAATTCTGTTAATGAATATTTTAGTTTTTTTCATATTTATTAACATCATGCTATACTGCCTAAAAGTTGATTGTTGTGAGGATAACATCTCATACGCTGCAAAAACATTTACACACTCAGATGTTCGCATATAATTTAACGGAAATCTTAGATTAGGAGAAGCAGCCATTGTTATTATGCTTTCTATTTTACATGATAAACGTTATTCATTGCGCATTTATCATCAATGTTAATATATATTACTTTTATTTTTACAAATGTTTCAGGTTTTTGTTCTGACGATGAAAACTATATATTCATCTCAAAATTGAAACTTTGTTTCAAGTACCATCAGCAAGAAGTCAGTTGGAACGAGGCTGAACTTGCATGCAAAGCGGAGGAAGCTCATCTGATCAACGTGGAAACAAGGGAAGTGAAGAGAATGATCGAAAGGCTAATGGATGTTAGCAGTGGTCAGTATTTACTGATGTTTACTTTCCATCGCAATAAGTGTATCAGTCAGTTGCTATCATCATGTGTATTGTAATTATTGAAACTCTTCAAATATATTGACTCTGAATGGAACAATTGTATAAAATGGTTAAATGGAGGCAATTCATGTTGTTGATGGAGACTATGAATCATATCTACTTTCTAACAAAAATAATTGCTTTATTGTAATATTAATTACATGATCACATACCATAATTTACGTTCAAACTGTAATTTTATTCAAATAAAGCACCACTTCTATTTACTAATTTTTCCTGTTTAGAAATGTATTATCCAGTTTTAAAATGAATACATTTCTGTACTGAAAATATCTCTTCCTAGCACTATCTATACTTGGCTATTGTTACTGTTGAGTGTTCTGTTTTAAAGTGAATATGCTTTTCTTTATTATATTTACTGAAGAGTACAAAGCGCTATGCTCATTTAAACGAATTGAACTGTACATCAAATGTCTCCTAAATATTGTAAATTTTTTCTGTCATGTAAAATATAAAGTAAGGGAGTGTAATGGTGAAGTCGTATTGCAAAGAGCTTTAACTAGTATCGTAATTATATCACGTGGGTATAAACAAAGGTATATCTTAGTAAACATAAAAATCTAGTAGATTCTGTGCCATTCGTTGTCAAAGACAAACTGTTTAGATAACAGCCTAAAGCTTTATGTTATCATAAAAACGAGTATTTAATAAATAAGATCATTATCAGATAAAGACCTTGTAAGTACTGATTGGGTTTATACACGCAAAAAAGTATAAAGTCCAGCGGGTGCTGAAAGCCAGGTTATGTCGTCTCAGAAATAAATTTGAAAGTCAAATGAATTTAAAAGTTAATGTATTCCCATGGATTATAACATAAAATGGAAAGTTTGGATTGATTGTTAAGATTAAGATGGAATGTTTGCCATTTAAGGACTTCTATTGTTATTTTAATGTTTCAAGAGTCGGTGGTTGTTTGAATTCTCCAATAGGGTTATCCAGCAAGAGTCCTAGAGAGTAACGAATGGGTTCCAACTGTTTTGTGAGATCTTCATGTTGGAAACGGAATGATGTTTCGCCAATGAAGGAATGATTATGTACATATACGTGAGCCTTCATAAAGAACATGCGATGATGTGTATTTTTTAGATTCGTATTTTTTTTTACAGAATGAAAAATTAACTCAAGGCGAAGGAATATCATGTTGAAATTAAATGATAATAGTCAGCAAATGGAATTCGAAATTATTAAAATTTCTATTTTAAAAGCAATGGGTTTGTTACATTTTGACAGCATAAAAGAATTTAAAGTCAATAACGTTTGTACTCACTTCATATAGATTTGTTTGTTTTAAGCAAAACAATGCATTATAATCTTTATATTCTGAAATTTTTGACTAGTATCGTAATTTGAACATCTGATAGGTTGCATCCTTAATGCATTTAATAAAATTCAAAAAAGAAAAGATATATAGTCAGAATCTGTTCGACTATGACAACTGTTTTCAAATTTTATTGTAGACTACGATGAATCCACACACATTGGAATAGATGACAAGAAGAAAGAAGGAAGATACGTTGACTGGCAGAACAAACCAATAAAAAAAACTTTGTGGGACGGAAATTTCATTGGTAAAACCAGCCACCATTGTGTTAATCTAAATCGTCAAATAAAGAAAAGCTTTTATAATCTCATAGACTGTGATAATTTTAAATCAAATTTCATTTGTTCAAAAAATCATTTATTTAATTTTAAGCATTGATCGTCAATCAAAATCCTCAGTTTTTGTTTTTGTTGCTTTATAGTTAATTTTTATTAATTGTTGATTTCAATTTGTGAAAATTTATAATTAGTGTTAGAAATAATAAATATGAAATTAAATAGTGTAACGGTTAAAATGTTTCTTTGTGTAACAATGACATATGAAATCCAATAAATATTCGGTTTGAACGAAATCGTATTAATAATAATTTAATCTTCTGAAACTATATAGAGTATAACCATTGATGTGTTCAATAAAAACATTTAAATTTTATTTCTTTGAGGAAATAAAAACATCAAAACTACTTAATATTTTTCAAAGGATATTAAAAGATGTTTTCAATGTCTCCTTTAACCGTTATTTGTTTTATAGAACCTATCTGTGCAGAAATGTGTTTGAGATGTTTAATTACAAGTAACCGAGCTCTTTCGTTAATTAGTTGATAATTTTGTTTCAGTGCTGAAAATTTAGCACACATGATGAGAAATTATGCAGAAGTACTGCAGTGACAATCAAATAAAAAAACTATGCATCGCAAGAGTTTGATCTCCACTAAAAAAATAAAATAATACAAATGTTGGGCAAGCTGAACTATAACATTTTTTCTTAAAGTATAATGGCTAAGCCAAGTGAGATTAAAATTATTTCAATCTAGAGCAAAAAATACATATTTATCTTAAAATATGAGGAATTATTTATTTAGCCTAATTTTATCAGACGAACGCCAAGATTTATGTATATATGTAATGCGAAGATTGTAGTGTAAACAATAAACTTATTTAGTGACAAATAAGACATTATTAGGTCAAATCTGTAATTTTAATTATACAATATATAACACGTAGCGACAACACTAGAAAAAACAAAACAAAATGTTTGATCAGTTCAACCGAGATACACCATTTGTTCTCAGGTGCTTTGTTTACCATAATAATACATTTACTATAGATATAAATAAAAGTAACTTTCTGTTCTTTTGGTATTTGTATTAGTGCTGCTAAACCATGTTAGAATCACAATACTTTTTTTTCAGAAATTGAAAATTAGCAGGTTAAAGGTTGTAAAAAGACGAAGCACAGACTGTTAGTAACCAAGGTTACGTTAAAGTTTTCTGCGGCTTAGAGAAGGTTAGAAGGGAAGCCAAACTAATAATTAGCATAAAAACAAAGGATGATGCACCATCAATGAGATTGATATTAATAGAAAAGAAGCACTATAGCAAGGAAAGAACTTGTCGGCAGGCTCAGGGTGAACGTTAGGAAAGTTGGAGAAAAGAAGCCATTCGGTATTAAGTAACAATCGATTCCATGGGGGCGATTTTTTCACACCGCAGTAATATAAAAGGTACGCGTACCTACCAGTTAAATATGTGACTGCGGATGTTAATAATCCATTTGAATTGCGTGACCTTTCGGTGAGTCAGCGCAATACTAGTCATTCGCTTTATGAAGGGGATTGGCAGGCACTTACTGACAAATTGGCGGCCCATTAGTCTCTAAAATTACGATTATAAAATCATAGCTAAGTGTTAGGAAACAGAGTAGCCAAAGTTAAGTAGAAAATAATCCCTGAGGATCAATCCATTTTTGTTAGAGGAAGAATGATCACGAACTCCCTACAACTTATCAGAGAAATTCAGCATAGGATGGATACGGAAGGCTCCCAAACTATGCTGTTAGCCGACGTTCAGATGAAAGCGTTCAATAACGTAGACAGCGGCTCCCTGTTTAAGACACTTCGAGTGTTTGGATTTGTATAAGATTTATTACTTGTATAAAGTTATGATAAACCAATATCCAGTCCATAATTAGCAAGGTTCGCGTCGGCATATTTTAAGCTCTCTCTCTCTCGTAGAATTCGGAAAAGCTGCCCTCTCAGTGCATATCCAAAACTATTCATTTCAGAGATGCTGTCTTCTACGGTCTGCGCTGAGGAGTAAATTAAAGGAATACAAAAAACAGATTATATAGAAGCTAGAATAGTAGAATATGACGACGGCACCACGATCGTTGTTAATGAAGCGAGTAGTTTCCCGGTGGTTTTCGACAAACTGAAGATTTACGAACGCGCATCGGGTGACCGAATAAACAAAGCAAAAAGAGAAGGAGCCAAGCTGGGCTCTCTCAGCAGAATGCAACACAAGCCCGAACGTTTTGGTTTTAGATGGGCAAAGGTCAGGAGAAATATGGTGGGTATTATGCTTCACTTAACTTAACATAAACGTAGGTAAGGACATCTGGTAACAGATAGTTGCTACTCTTTAACGTAAATTAGAGGGCTGCCGAGCATAAAAAAGACTTAGCTCATTGGTCAAGGAAACTATAATGAATAGAATAATATCCCTTTCTCTATGGTATAGGAATAAAATCATAGGAATGCCAGTCAGGGAGCGCACCGCCAATAACGTTGAACTGGTCGAGTTCTTTCTCGGAATATCGGGATGAGAAAACTTCGTGCACGTCACAAAAAAAACGTAGTAGATATTATATGCAATAGCGTTAGTAAGAAGAAATTGCAAATACACTTATCCCATCAGATAGTTCAAGCCTTTTGATATGCCTAGCGGGATAACCGAACTACGCGTCAAACCTAGAATTCGCCTAAACCTCAGCAATAACACTATCAAGTTCCATAAATTTATCATAGAAAGTTGGAGCAAGAACAAAAATAACCCTTACAGAATATTCAGTTAATATACATGTATTCACCAGGTCTCACAATTTGACTTGTACCTGCAACCTGTGACGGCCATAGTTACTGATCACGACTACTGGAAAGGATAGGAAGAGATTTTTAACAAGGTGCTGATTCCATGGAAGGAAGTATGGAACAATTCCAAGCAATGTCGCTTAGACGCTAACAACTCAGACATCCAATGGAAAATTGAGCACCTTGTACTCCCTACATCAGAAAATAAAAACAAATGGAAATTGATAGGTTCCTCCGAATGTATTGTATCAGAGATGCTAGATGACACGGTGATCCACAGCGTCTTTATTTGTCTGTCTGCAGTATGAAGACCTGTGAAACCTAGTCCAAATTTTGGTTCAAGGAATTAAGAGTTGTCAGCAGAGACAGAATCTGCTCCGGCGCCTTTTCGGGTTCATATCCTAAACAAAATGAACTGTCTATTGAACAGTGTAATCTTTTCTGCCCAGCTGATTGCTTGGAGTAGCTGGAGAGCTTCAGAGGACGGAAAATCCACTCCGACCGAATTTATGTACTGACTACACCTAAGAAATATTCTACGTTAAAAATATACGATCGGGTTTCCCTGTTTGCGCTATAGGCAATGATTTTCTAAAAACTGGTTAAACTGTCAGACATTAAGCCGCCTTCACGGCAAAGAGTTTATTTTGAACGTATAGATGTGCTTTAAACACACAATTTTATTTTCGATTAAGGACGGACACCGCAGTAAAAAAAAATCTATTTCAGTCAGGAAAAGAAGCGCCCCAGCTAATGCAATAAATCAATACTGAGCCGGACAGCGGCCAGACAACAATAGTAAACAGCACCTAGTGAGTTCATTGAGGTCACGGAACAACGCCAATTTCATTCTTAACTCAAACAGATTTTATATTATATCTCAAAGGGACGTACAGAGAAACGTCTGAGGGAACAGGCACCTTGGAAGATCGTACCACACCTATCCCTGCGGTGATGATGTTTGATGGCTGGCTGTTCCCATATAAAGTCTCAAACATCTTTCAGAGGCGCTGGTGAGCCTCATTCATAAACAACTACGACAGCCTAATGTGAAACCTATCCAAATATATCACGTACCCATACAACTTCATACCATAGTTAGCACTCTACAGCTTCAATAAACTGATAGGTGTACAGAAAAAGAGGAAATAATGTTTTCTTTTAGCGAAGAAGAAACGGTCGTCGCCATAGTAACGTCCAGCTCACACGGTTGGCGTACTCGGTCTAAGGGACAACGATGCCACCCCACCTCAGGGCGAAAACTGCTGAAAAGCCCTTGGTTGCAATCGCACCCAGAGCAGCGACGATGCTTCGGAAGGAAAAGGGTATCCAGGCGCGTTTTGTCTCATATCGCAAGGCACAAATAGGGTGAGGAGAGATTCTCGCTCAGAACAAGTCCTTCGGCATAGAAATCGAGCGGACGACGAAAATGAATAGCGTCCACGATCGCGAGGTCTTGGTTCGGAAGGAAGAAGGGAAATTCCGCTTGCAAACCATTTGAGAGCCAGAGCTCTGGGTTTTGTTTCAGGTAGAGCAATAACTATACTAAATCTTCTGAGACACATCCTTGAACCGTCGGAATTCGCGAGTGAAATTGATGATTCAGATTTTAAAACAAAATTTAAAAAATCAATGCCGCTCACTGGATTCGACCAGGTTCAGTATCTTGCTTTGAAGATTTAGGTTCCTTCGATTCAGTTTCAATGGGCCTGACAGCATGGAACCTTGTTTTGTAGGCTTCTTTTTTAGGGAAGCAAGCTCTGTAGTTCTCGTCTTACTTTCCGTGATAAAAAAATCGCTCAAGGTATTATAGTCGAGGGCATCAGCTCCATCCAATAACGGGTGTGGAGTCAGTAATCCATTCACCTCGAAAATGAGAAAACAAACAGTTATTTACCCTTCGCCTTCATTTGTACTACAACCACAAAAAATAAACAATACTGGAGTTGCACATAATTGTATTTACTACAATATTCTCACTGATGAACGACTCACATTGATTTATATTAATTATCTAAATCTTGTAGAATATTCTTTACCGTAACCATGTAATAACTAATCATATAATTGTTGTTTTTTAATATTATATTATTTTATTAATAAGTGGGAAAGGATCAGTTAGGTCCCTATTAAATGCTTCAATTAATCTTAGATTTAAAAAAAAACAAATATATTAATTATTGTAAAATTTATAGTGCTAAATGTTCTTTAAACGATTTTCTTAAGTAAGCAAAGATTATTAAAGTAATTAACAAAATTACTTCCTACTTAATGTTATTAAAAGAAGCGTTTAATAAAAATGAATGGCGAACATATTTATTTAAAAGGCTGTGAATGCAGTCTCAATGTGGCTTTATTTGCGGTAATTCTCAAACTTAGCCACAGAGCATCGTTACGATACATTACGACAGCCTACAAGTAAAAGTCGGTAAAATATTTTCAAAATATCAAAAGAATGTGAAGAGCTAACTAATTATTTTGCTTTCGCCTATTTCGTGCACGTATTTCTTCGTAATTTCCTTCCGTAAGTAAATTTCTTTTTGTTCAACGAATTTCAGCGTTCGAAAGCAGTCGGCGATGATCAAAGCCTAATTTTGAGATTAGGTAGCGCTGTACTGGAGAGCTTACTGGGAAAAAAAATCCAGATTAAGATTTAAAACCGGCCGCCATAACCTAGGTAAATAAGTGAACAATGTACCAAATCAAAACACTTCAAAGTTATAACATATCTTTCACAATATTTATTGAAGAAAGCGATCACTTCTTAAGAGAGAAAACGACAAGGAAATAAACTCTTGGTAAGAAAATCGCAGAGTATTGAAATGGAGGTAAAAGACAAATACAAACGATAATTTATAGAACCAAATTTAAATGTTAAAATATTTTAAATGTGAATTGTAACGAATTGTTTGCAACTTTTAGATAGGTAATTAATACCTTTTATAAAACGTATGATATTAATATAATTGCTCTTTATTGAATCCGTCCAATTACTAACTTGTTTATTGTTTATCGATAGAAGCATATATATATATATGTACAAGTGGCGGATCAGTAGAACAAACGCCATACGTATGAAAATATTTCATAGATAAATGTAACTTTAATTTCTTTTTCCAGTAATTTTGTCTTACTCGTAATTCAAAGAATCGAAGAAAATAAAATTATACTTATGATTTATATGTGCTATTATTCAATCTAAAGCATCTACCGATTGGAAGGACACAATATTGGAACATTTATCTTTCAAACGAAAAAAATTCAAAGATTTATCATTGTAATATACCTCTGGATTAGCCGAACTTTAAACAGCAGGTGCACTGTTTGGCTCCACCCTATACTGGAAGTATCACTTGATGTTTCAAAAGCCACAAAGTCGGGCCGTCTTTTTGATTTTCATTCGCTCAGGTCTACACATAATTGAGCACGCTGTCTGTTTGTCTATCCCACAAATTGCTTTACATCTGTCGCACCGCACTACATTAACGACCAAAGATATGAGCTGTAGCCTCGCAGAACGGGCCCACATATTTGATCTAACTGTTTCACTTTTACCTTCAAACTAATGAGAAAATCAATGACTGACTGTGCTAAATTCTAAACAATTTGATCGTCACAGCGCTATGCTTAATTAGTTTAATACTGATGTCTCAGTTATAGTCTGTGTGTTTGTAATACTCAAGTAGATATGAGTCCTGTCATTTTCCATGCACCTTAAAATATACAGGCATTTCAAAGATAACAGCGACAAACTAATTTGTCGATTAATAAAAGTTCAAGAAAATCTGCCATGGATGGTAGGCACCAAATTATATTCGATTTTATAAAGGATACACTTGTAAACCCTGTATTTCTATATATTAAAAGATCTGTCACAACTTTTGAATTATTAAAATCTGTAATTTAATGTTCAATTATTCTAAACGATACTATAAGAATTATGCTGACTCGTTGAGAATATTAAAAACAATGTTAATAAACTGTTTTAATATAAATGTCATTGGATAATAATGGCCACTACTGTAAAGATAATAAATAGGATTTTCTGTTTTTCTTTGAATAACAAAATTATTACATATTATTTTTTTTATTTTCTGAATGATTTGAACTTCTTGTTTTATTTCCTTATTTCATTAAAATTGCATACTTTAGTTTTTATTTGTTTCAAACACTTGTCATCATGAATTCCGACATACGTAAATTTTATTTTTCAAAGTTTACGTTACTCATTAAATATTTTTAAATGTAGGTTTGATATAAATGTAGCATTGCTGTTTCCTAGGATATAAAATCTTTACATATACCCAACAATAACAGACTGAGCGAAATAAACAGACGCATACATTTGGAAGTGTTTTTGAGGTAATTTTTTTAAAGTAACCGGGCACTTATTTTGAATGAACAGTGATGATAAATGTAATCTTTTAGTTGCTTCTTTTATATTACACAAAGAAATTACACAAATCTGTCGAGCAAAACAGGAAATCTATTGTAACCTTTTCAGAAACAAAAAAGATAATAAAATAAGGGAAATAGTACTGGGTTAAAAACACCTAATCCATAAAAGTTAAGTTTAAGTTTGCTCAGTTTGTGATGAGCAATGAGACGTTAGTAGTAAACAAGTGATCTTTCGCTGCTTATTTTAGAATTTTTGGCTATAATACCGATTGAAGCCTTCTTGGGTAAAAATATGGTGCTAACCGAAATCATCTATTTATGAAATACATTTATCTGGAAAATCATTCGATTGGTTAGCTGAAAGATTATAATCTGACACTTAGAATGGAAATATAAGTGTATAAACTATTGTGTGTGAACGCTCGCCGCCATTGAACTGAATGACGGGTTACACCAATGACAGAAGTGTATTAATCAAATGCTAGGCGTTTGTATCTTCAAAGCTAAAGTTGTGCAGTTGTGAAAACTAAGGAATAGTTTGGAAAATTATGAATACAGCGGTGTGCAAGTCTTTCATAAAAATAATTTTTCCTGTAAATTAGCTCGCATTTTGTCGAAAGCATTTGTCATCAAATCTTGTTCATTAAAGTATTTCTATATTACTGTTGTGCATCTATTCCAATAATATCAAGCATATTGTTTCATTGTAAGAAAAGTTATAATTTTTAGAAAATCATTTGCATCAAATCAGCGTGTGCAAAAGTGTTGCATAAAATCTAGACAGCTATCTAATCAATTCAGATTCAATTCCAGTTATACAGAAAGTGATCAGATCTATCAATAATGAGTAGAATATCCGAAATTCTTGACAACTTGTTCACAACGACGAGGCATGCTGGTTACCAAACGCTGACAATTGTCACTACTGAACTCCGACCAGGCTTCCTTGATTATCCGTTTCAAATCGGTTTTTTTAGCACTGACGCCGAGTTTAATTGGGTGCCAAATGTTTTCGATGGGATTAAGCCGGCCAGTCGAGGAGGGGGATTCGCAACTCTGACATCAAGGCCTTGACACTTCTAGTTGTGTGGATGGGGGCGTTGTCCTGCTGACAGATGACCGTCAGGCGCATGTGGTCACATATACAGTTCGACAATATCCGAGGCGATCTTAGCATAGTTATGAGCATTCATTCGACCCTCCACGTGATCCAACGGACCGACACCGGACTATTGAAAACAGCCCCAAACCATGGCCGAATCTCCCTCTGCCTGCAGAGTCGGTCGAGTACAACAAGGATGGTATATCTCGGACACAGATCGCCGAGTGGACCTTCACGAATTTGCTTTCGTCGGAAAACAACACTCGGGACCACTGGGCCACGGTCCAGTGGAGATGGTCGTGAGCCCACTGCAGTCGCTTTCGACGATTGTCCAGACTGATGAACGGCTTCTTCTGTGCCGATCGCCCGAACAGTCCCATGCGGATCAAACGCCGTCTGATGGTGCACGAGGCCAACTGGATCCCATGGTGCCTTGACAAGGCGGTCTGGATGTCGGTGGAAGTGCGGAATCGGTCCGAGTTCGACATGCGGGCGATCAGACGATCCTGTCGAGCCGTCGTTTTCCGCGTTCTACCGGCTTCTGCGTTTCAAAATTAGGCTCCCATCGGCTTTCCAAAGTTTCAGGATGCGAGATGTCGTCGACTGATTGCAACCGATACGATCCGCAATTAACCACTCAGTTTCACCATCTTCTTTCAAGCGAACGATTGTGGCCCGCTGTTCGGGGGTCAAATATCGGGCTCTCGGCATCACTGTATTGAACAAAAATGAATCAGAATAGTGGAAAATGACAGTTTTTCATATTTATTTTCTACTGTCATAAAATATTATAGCACAAAATATATATATTCTAATTTTTTGTAGTTTATGCAACACTTTTTCATACAAATTATTTTATTAATATTTAAATTTTGACTGTGCAATTACAAAATGGATCCTAGTGTTATAAATTGTTTAAGGACACCGATACCTTTCAATTGAAACAGAAAACATACAATAGTTACTAATTTCTACAAAATAAGAACCCATTTTCTAAGTCTAGTCATTTTTATGCAACACTTTTGCACACCACTGTACACGTTTTTCCGTATGGTTAGAAGCCAATAAAGAAAAGTTAACACTATTGGAACAATTTTAAAAAAACTGTAATGAATAAACAAGAATATGTTTGACTGTTTAAACACCAACACTAAATGGACATTACTATGTGCGTCTGTCTAAATACGTACAAAGAATAGACAACTCTACGTGCGAGTTTTAAAATATTCATTGAGTAGAAAACATTACATGTACTGCTTAAATTCCTATATGCAAACTTTGAAGTTGACTGAAATGCTTTCAGATAATAATAATAATAATAGTTGAATCTATCTGATTACTTTTTCATTATTTGCAGTAATACTTTAAAAATATTTTTTATTATAAAATTAAACTCATTGCAACATATTATACCAGTTATCCCATCAATAAAATTTTAAAAAATTTTCATAATTAAACAAAAGTAACTTTTATGTAGTTACATATTAAATTGGGGCCATCCGTATATCTTGTAGATTATTTTCTCATACATGGTGGTAACCTAAAAGATTTCGCATTTATGTATATTCCATAGAGGTTAACACAATGATCCCATGACCATATCTAGCAATTTTTATCCTTTATCCAGATTTCAAAATTATTTGCCCAGCAAAATATTTGTCATACACGTTTCTCACCTGCGAGGCATGACCTTTTAAACCAAGATGGGCAAAACATACCCTACTGGCTACACGAGACTTTACGTAACCGTATAGCATCCGGATTTCAAATGTCAGACGACAGAAGTCATCTCATATTTGCGTGTAATCGTTCAACACCGAACGGGTTACCGTCTTTAAAATCATTCGATGGCCACAAATATCTATTCTATTAAAAGGCAATTTGAGAATGCATTCCGCAAATGGTAGTTGATCCATAAGAATGACAAAATTATTGACTACTTGTTTTACATTAAACTGTTTCATTAATACTATGAAACCAAAATAAATGTGAATTCCAAGAAGTGCAACTTACTTTACATTGCTTTCCATAAAGGAATTACAACGGATAACAATGGGATCAAACAGTGTGCCTGTAAAGCTTATTACAGCTCAGTGTTCCTTAATAATAAAACATCTGACTCAGGTCTCTTCAGCAACAGTAAAGGTACTTTAAAAGTTGGTTTTCTTTCTGGGTCCTGATGTGGTATTTTTTCTGTCAGCATGATAATAATGCAGAAAGGATGCCATACAGAACTAGGCACTAAGTTTGATTCATCTAGAATACTGTTAAACAATCTTATGATAAATGGGTGTTGGAAAATGGCATGTTGGTACCATAAATCTATGGAGCTTGCAAGATCCAAGATGATGTTTGCCTTGTATAATCCAGACCAACCTTTATAACCATTCAATCAGGAAAACACAATAGAATTGCCAGAATTTGAAAGCATTTCCAGGACAGAGGACTAAGTAACTGTTAACAGAAAATATGATGAAAATTCTTGCTATACAAAGAAATTGGTCACCTGGGTGAGTCATTTCAAACAATACAATTTATTTGATGCTTTTGCAAATTATTCACCTACCCAATCTGCATTTTTTAGAGTTTTCATGATCTTTTTGGATTGATTCTCCTCCACAACAAATTTGACAACAGCCTTAACAAAAGACAACACGATTGATTGAGCTAAAAAAGCATAATTTTTTACATGCTGGGAAGATGCTAGGTGAATCTGGAGCCAAAATATGATCAACCTGAAAATAGTTATTACCAAATTTTTCAACCAAACTTACTCTTCTTGTTAAGAATAATAAGTGGATTTTGAATCATGTGCATTAGAGCCAATATTGTCTGAAAATCATGCATTGCAATAATAATGATCATTGAGGCTCATGGATGACAGATTGTTTTCAGCAGTTTGCAAATCACTACTCAAAACCCACCTACAGTCAGAGTAATTAGAATGGCTCAAGGCCCACAGCCAGCAGCACCAGAAACCAGTCATGAGCAATTTAGATTGTTGTTCCAAGTGCATGTGAACAAACAACTGCTGACAAATTAAAAATGTTTCATATGCAACATCAAAAGGTTTAAAACTGCTCCAGAAATATGTTTAGCTGCATGTTTGAACCTGAAGATGTTATCAACAAATGATTTTAAGCTGCTTTAACTCAGTTGAAAAAAGCTATTATATAAAGAAATACCTGCCTTCTCTGGAAACAATTTTAAGAGAATTTTCCCATCACAAATTGCAAATAATCTTTTGTTTATGTTGCCTTGCACTCTATAGTTTTTTCTGATTTATGAAAAAATGTTGAAAAAAACCTACTTTTTTGTATTTGGTCATTCCCTTTGTAGTGTGCATTTCTAAAGCTATTTTAAATACTCAATAGTTTTCTTGTGATCACCTTAATACCACATCACTTTGGAGTTCCTTTAAGGATTTAAGTCTTGCAGGGTAAAAAAAGTGAAACATGAAGCTGGCATTGCCAATGCATTAAAATTTTTAAACATTGATTATGAAGAGGATCATGGACCTAATCAACATTAACCATGTGGCATACTTGGCAGGTAAAAATTAGCTATTTTTAAATCAAGAGATATATAAATGACACTATATTTAAAATTGCAATTAACATTTTTTCTTTATTTGTCTTAACTGTCTCCAATACATTTCACATGCTCATTTTCAGTTTTAGACTGTTGCACCTTTGATAGATACTAAAATTCAAAATATCTGGAAAATCTTGCTTGTAAAAAAACCCCATAATTCTAGATGTCAAATTTTCTAAAATTAGACAGTACAAAAAGACTTAACTAAAAAAAGTTTGTTTCAAGTATTATGCTTTTAGAAGATATACAATTTTTTAAAATTTCTGCTTGCATTTTAAAATCTATTTCCATGCTAGTTTACTTTTTTATTCCCAGATTTCCATATTCTTTTTTTCATATTTAATTTTTAAAAAAAATGTTGAGGAAAGAGTGAATATTTAAATTTGTAAATATGAAACAAAGGTTAAATAGATAATTTACTCATATTCCTTATTTATTTAATAATTTCTCATTGTTTAACTTGTGGGTATAATACGTATTTAAAGAGAAAACTTGGCTCTATTAAAAAGGAAAAAGAAAAAAGCCCTAAAACCAAAAGTAAATTGATGCACATATGTCATTTAATTAATATTAATATTACATAAGTGGTGAAGTTTAGAAAGGGTCATTTTGTATGGCTAAGTCTGTTCTTATAAGACAATAATTGGAAAAAAATATGTCATTAACAACATCACTGGAAAAATAAGAATGTTAAGAATTATTTTTTATAGTACAGTATATCTGTAACTGAACATTTGGTAGTGGACAATGCAAATTTCTGAGTAATCAAGAATACAAAAATAGCAGGTAACAGAAGTATATAAGCAAAAACAAAATACTTGTACATTCCAAACAGAAAAATGTTATCTCATACATCTTATAGTTTTACTGATATATATAGCCATACAGGACCAACATTTGATAAAATAAGTTGTGCAATCAGGAACCACAGCTCTATATAAAGATCTGAATTTGTATTTACATGAAAGCAGTCTTTTTTTAAGACCAAAATAGATATAATTTGTTTTTTTTCTATCTGATTAGCATATGTTCCAACTAAAAGATAATATGACTTTTTTTCAAACATGAATAAAGGGAAAAGAACTGTGCATAAGTAAATCAGTAAAAATTTTAAAATCTTCATCAAGTTTAATACTGGTGGAAAAAGATTCCTAAAGATGAGACTGTATGGAATCTGAAATGAAATTTTTCTCCTCTAAACTAAACATGAGCACAATCATCTCTTTTTTTAAATTATGAATGTTCAATTGTATGCAAGAATCTGTTGTAAACTCATAAACTTTTAACAAAGTTTTAAAGCTGAGCCACTGGTCAACTTTTATAGTACTTAACTGTGTGAAGGTTCCCATAATTATTAGCATGTTGGTTCAGATTTTATTCAGTGTTATCTCCAATGTATCTAGCAAGATTGTTTTGTGTGAATACTTGTAATTCACTGTTTACATTTAGATGTATTCAGTTGTAATTTTAAAATTTCATGTAACAATGGATTGGTTTAAAACTGTTCTAGAAACAGAGTCAAAGCATATTGACATTAGCATAGTGCAATCCAACATTTAAATACATAAAATAAACATTCAAGATTTTTTGTATATTTATTTTTTATAGTTCATTTCATTATGGTCACTCGTTCAAAACCAAGTTGTCAATATCCATACTCAATTTTCACCTTCTATATCGGTACCGTTTGAAGTGAAACCACAACTGGAAAATGTTGTTCTGGAACTGACACCGAAATCCTCGTTTGTAAGAGTATTCCCACTCACGATTCACAATTTTGAAAGCAATGTCCTTAAATAGATAAAAATATATATGTAATTCACATATTTCATGCAAAATAAAAGAATCAGACAAGAAAAGAAAACAATAATGCAGTTAGAACATTTTTCTCTGAAACTAATTTAACAAAAATTGACTGAGGAGTCTTTGTCTCTTATTTGATGATATTCTAGCAGTTTTGGTGACAATAAAGCATTACAATGAATTAATTTCACTATAATCTGAATGAAATAGGATAAGCAAATCCCATAAGCAACTGGCTCATTTTTATTTTAAATTGCTTAGATTTTGCAAAAATCAAAAAGTGGCTAAATCTTAGCAAATTAATTTATTTTTTCAAAAAATATTTTCAGAGTTCTCCATAGAAAATGGTAAAGTTATAAATAACTAAAGTATATCTATTGTGAGGCACAAATGAGAAAAGTTATTACATTCCACAGGCACAATCACATTATATAACAAAAATTACTCTTTACTCTCATGACTGAAACAAAACAGATAACATCAAGAATTTATTTTGTGATGTCAGTTTTAAGAAAATAAATCATTTGGCTCCTTTTCTTCTTAAACTATTTTAATATCACCAAAACCAAAACAGTTTTCCAGTTACCATACTAATCAGGATTACATTCCAGACTACAATAATTGCAAATTAACAAACAGCACTACTTTTCAGATTAAGAATTCAGTTTCTATATTGAAATAACTACATAGAAATTAAGATATCAGTACTAATTAGGAACTGATTTCCAAGCTAAAATAATTATTCAGAAATTAACAAATATCACTTATAATTAGGGATTGGTTTCTAGGCTGAAATGGTAATCAAATTAACAAATGCACATTAAAAATAAAAACTTGTCACCAATATTTCAGAAAGTATATTTTAAAAATTCTTTTAGAAATAAATACTGAAAAAGTAGTGACATTAAAAGCCATTCAAATGCCATGCAGCATCTACCATAATTATGATGAAATCAAAGTTGATTATGGGTTTCTTGAGAAAACAACAATCTGTGGCATTCACCAGGCATGTTTAAAAAGTATTGAAAATATAAATTTACTAAATTAATTTGAAATTAACCCTTTAAGTAAATTTTTAACTATTGAAGTAAACTCATATTATAAAGTTTGTATTGATCCAGAACTGTAATGTATTGTAAATAATTATGGAAACAGAAGAAAATAAAACTTGGTTAAAATGTAAATAACACATAATAGAATCACATGTAATAATATAATACATTGTGATTGATTGCCATGCAAACAATCAGAAACTATCACATCTGCAGGACTATAGCAGTATAGATGATATCATTGTAGCATGGTGAATGTGTGGTAAACATTATGGCTCTTGGGAAGGAAACATCACATGACAAAAATATAGTAATCAAATTCTTAGCTAATAAAGGATATTTCATGCAGCAGATTGCAGCCTGACATCATGTTTCAAAAGGTGCTGTATGCAAAACTGTGGAGGATATGAGAAACTGGTACTAATGACAATTGATGAGGACAAAATAAAAAGCCCAAATTCTCAAAGTGATGTTAAGTACCTCAGTGCATGTTCTCTATATGATAGATGGCAAGCCAGTACAGATCTTGTGAATGACCTAGCTGCAAATATGAGCGTTAATGTTCCTTAAAAACAGTAAAATACAAATTAGCATGAAGTGGTATCAATAGATGTGTAGCTGCCTAAAAGCCTTTGCTGAGAAGAGGCAACTAAACAACAAGTCTGAAATAAAAAGCAGAAATTAAACAGTGGAATGACGAAACCTAGAAGAAAATGGTCTTTATAGATGAGTCAAGGTTTAAACTATCTAACAATAATAAAGACAGTTTGTTTGAAAATGGAACAGAAAGCAGGATAACAGTCATGTACAACAGCTAAATTGAAATATGGGTGAGGGATCAATATAAGTGTGGGTCTGCATATCAAAGATCTGCATAAAATCAAAAGTATAACTGCCAAAAGGTACAGGCAGGTTCTCATCTTTCATGCCAAACCATCAGAAAGACAGCTCAGTAAATTCATCTTCTAACATGACAGTGACCAGAACATTCAGCCAATGTAGTGAACAACCATCTAGAATGTAAAGAGGCTGAAAGAACAAAGATGGCTAGGCCTGCTCAAAGTCCTGATATGAACATCATCAAGGTTATATGTTATATGGGATTGTCATTGCTGAGAAAATCAAACAACAACCAAAAACCTTGGATGAAATGTGGAAAGTGCTACAGGATATTTGGAACAACATTCCATAGTCATACATTGATAACCTGTATGGGAGCATGAAAACAAGGGGACATGCTCTGTATAAAGAAAAAAAGTTCACAGACCAAATACTAATGCAATGTACAGCATATTTGTTTATTTTTAGAATATATTCTGTAATGATGCATTGTGTAAGAAATTACTCATTATTGTGCATATTCTGTGTTTCCATAATTATTTCAAATACTACATTTATGGGGGTCTGTTTAGTAACTTAACAGTTGCTTTTTTGAAATTTTCTTTAACTGCTGTACCTACTGGAATTCTAGATAGCTGGCACTAGTAATGAGCTGCTATAATTAAAGAAAAAAATTCAATGAAATGTAATAAAGTTACTTCATAAGGTGGACCTGAGTGAAACCGCAGAATGGCAAAGTCTTTGTTATCTTCACAAGGAGTCTGAAAAAATGAAAAGAACACTATGTTGCTGTATGAATATCTAAAACAGGTGTAATAAAATTCAAATGTGGAATATATTTGCATTGTGATAATCAACCAGTATGACAGCAACAAAACAAAACCACAAAAGCATGACAATTAATTCTTGGACAATCCGCCAAATGCTCAAACAAAGAATTGGGATTAAACAAAGAATTATTGGCAAACTGGCAATGTTTGTAAAGTTTTCTTTACATTGATAAATATATCTGTTAATTTGATAGTGAAGTTTCATTATATATTTCATGTTAATGTTGCTTGATGTCTCACTGCCATTTAGACCTACAGTACTTCTGGTTTAAAATGATATATTTACAATGATGGATTGAAAGAGCTGGAAAAGTAGATAAAAAACAAACATGGCAAAAAATATTAAATCTCAGATACAAAATTGGTAACAATAAAAAACAGACTTATTTTTAAATAACTTTTGATGTGACCCATATAATGCAAAAATTGCTTAACTACATACACTAATCCTCGATCATTCCATTTATAGATATTAAATAAAAATCAGCCACCTCAGTTTATTTGTAGCTTACTTTAAAGTTCTTTTTGTGCCGCTGTATCCACATAACCAATAAACATATTAGGTTGTTACAAAGGTTTGTCAGTTTCTTTACTGCAACAATGAGACTTCATATTGTTGCTGAACGTTAAATTCATTAATCAAAGTTCCATTACAATCAATACACTTCTACCAATGAGTTACAAGTGCATTTATACTATTTTGAAAAAAATCTGGATTTCTGGAGTCAAAAAACTATTGGAAGGCATTTTCAATTGCTTCTTGGTTTGAGGATTTCATATGGAGGAATTTGTTGAGGTGTTTGAAAAGGTGGTAGTCTGTCAGAGAAAGGTCTTTTGAATAGGCAGGGTGAGGGAGAACTTCATACCCCAACATGTTCAATTTCTGAAGAGTCACTTTTGCAACATGAAGATGAGCATTGTTGTGGAGCAGGATTGGGCCTCTTCAATTCACCAATGCCAGCTGTCATTGGGAGAGTTTCTGATGAACAATGTTTAATTCACGACAGTACCTTTCAGCTGTGGTTTTGCCAGGTTTTGTTTCTTATAACAAGGAAAGAGTTGATCTCTATTGTTCATTCAACTCATGAGGCACCCACTTGTCAAGCTCTCCAGCAATTTCTTGCACTGATTTTCTTGGATCGGCTTCAACTAAAGCTTTCAGACAGTCACCATTGCAGCTGGAAGAACGCCTGCTTTGTTCCTTATCTTTGAGTCTCACATCTCCTGATCAAAACTCTGCAAACCATCGTTGTACTGTGCACTCATTTGCTGTGTCCTTGCCCCATGCTTGCTTAAAGTTACGAGTTGCCTCACTCGCTTTGTGGCCTTGTTTGAACTCGTGAAGCAAAATGGCATGGAAAACCTTTCTATCCACGCTTTACTCAGAACCCTGAAACAAATATCCATTTATGATTTTTAAAAAGGTAAGTTTTGTATAATGTAAGCCAAAGCAAATGTAACAAAATGATCTTCACAAGCATGCTAAAAAATGAACCCCAAATTAACATAATATAAAAACAGAAAACTTTTGTAACAACCTAATAGGTTGTTTATTCATAATATTTGCTGTCTCTATAGCATTCAATGAATATCAGTTTATTTACTAATACTTTACAAGATGCTTCTCGTTTGAGCATCTGATTGTTGCATCGGTGATTCTAGGACACATTATTTAAGTGACATGCATATGATCTTTTTAATGGTTATTTTTTGTCCTACCATATTAGGCCTTTCTAGTATAACCATTTTTTCCACATTCTTTAAACAAGTATTATGCATCATATCTATAGAAAAAGAGTTAGAATGCTAAAGCTTGAAAGCTACATAATCAAGTTGAAGTTAGATGCTGCAAATTATGCAATATCTCAACAATTAGTGCAGGGCATCAAGAAAACTTGATGAGGTCAGAAAAAAATTCAGGAGTGATTACAACAACTGATGAGGGAAAACTGATTATGGACCTTCCCAAAATAAGAAAGCAACTACCTATGAATGGTTGACAACTGCAAGCTGCTTAAACAGATTACCAAATTTTTTAACTGGTTTTCTGAATGTTGTGATCACAGAAAAACAGATGAAATACGATGCACAGCAAATTTTTATCATTGCAGGCCATATTTCCTGGCAGGTATTGAATGGTTTCACAAATGAATGAAGTGCTACATCATTTATATAAGACAGAAAACAACTGTTGCATAAAAGCTGCCTCAACACCAGGAGGAAAAGATGAAAACATTCCTTCAATAAGAATGTGACAACTTCATAAGCACTTCAGTACTAATATTATAAATGTGGATGAAACTGCAGTCTACTTTGACATACTGAACAACACGAGTCTGCTCCACTCTGGTAGAAAACCAAACTAATCAAAACAACTAAGCATTAAAAAAAAAAACAAAAAAACAAATTTATAGTCATGCTTGGTATGACGGCCAGTAGGTAAGCTATTCACCTATTGTTTTGAAAAGAAAAGAAAATCTGTTTCTTCCATTCTTGCAGGAGTTTTAGTCAGAATTAACCAAACTGGTTGACGGAATGAAAACATTATTCTTTGCTAGCTGTAAAAATGTGGGATTGCCATGCCAAACGAAAACTTCTAGTTTGAGACTCATCTAGAGGACACAAGACTGAGACGGTAACAGACATTGAGCAAACATGCACAAGATGGTTGCAAATCAGATTTACATTGATTCTGGATAACTGCATTAGCTTAGTATAACCCACTAATGTATCATAGAATTGGCTGTTCAAGCAAAACATCTAAGAAAAATGTGACAGATGGATATTAAATGAAGAGCCCACATACAGAAATGGTGGGCAAATGAGAAAGTTTGAGCCATGCCTCCTGTTTAGTGGGTAAAGCATGACTAGAACTATTTGTGTTCTATTGTTATCAGAAAAGTTTTCAAGATGAGTATATCCAATGCTCTACATGGCAAGGAAGGCAACATGTTGCAGAACATGTTCTGATTTAGATATCAATGAAATGGAATTTACAGGATTCAAATCACAAAATTGTAAAGTGTCAGGCAGAGAGCAAGTGACTAAATATGGTGTTGAAGATATACTGCTATAACAACAGAGCTAAAATAATGTCTACAGTGATATTAAAGTGACTCAATGAAGTTAAATCCAGTGATCAAAATGTAAACAAAATGATTTGTGTTCATTCTTGTTTAATTTTCATGTTAATTTTTTCTTTTCTTTCCAGAAAGAGAATGTCTCCAGAACAGTTTGCTTTATGAATATGCTGTGATTTTTTTATGTGAAACTATCAAAGTAACTATAATTAAAATTACTTTGATAGTGCTTTCTTGCTTTTTTTAAAACTTTTTTTAATTGTGCATAGATATATGTTGTCTGTCATGTAAGTTCAGTGTTACTTGAACTGCATTAATATTTTGAGATATTTTCATATAGTTTGCTTAAACTACTTAAAATGTTCACTTTAATGATTCCTTCTGTAATAGAATGCAATGCTAAACCAAATTACTTTAATTCTGAATTGATGAATTGTCACCATCAAGAACAATCCTGTGTGTGCCTTTCTTTTGTTTTACAGGACTGAAGCAGCTCATATGTTGCTATATTTTTCATTTACTGTAAACATACAATATTCAAATAAATAAAAATTTATTGAAAAAGAAAAAAGCCCACAATCATCATAAAATAAGGTAGACTTTGGTATTACTTGGTGCGGGACAAAATCCTGAAAGTTAGAATCCCAAATGTCTAAAATCCCGAAAAACCAAAGTCCTGAAAGGCCAGAATCCCGAACCTATTTCTTTTATTTTTTTATATTATAAATATATTATAATATATTATATATTTATTATTTTATATTGAAGGTGACTTGGCTTAATTGAAGAATCAAGAAATAATTGAATAATTGAAGTTTACTTTGGCTTATCTTTACTTCAAACTGACAGTCTGTCGTAATAAGCAGTCATACACCATACAACAAAATGGAAGACATCTGTGAAATTGTTAATTCACAAAAAGGCTGTGACAAATTAAATGCCCGTGGGTATTTAATGGTTAAGTGTTATTTTCTATTGGTTTTGTGAAAAACGAAAGTCACTTAACTGCAGAGGGAGAGCGATAATGACACTTTTAAATAGACAACATATACTTAAAAAATTTGTTGACCACAACCACTGTCCAAGTGTAAGTGCATTGGGTGTTTCAAAAATCATTGACGAAATAAAAATACTAGCACAGGATACAAGAAATCTTCCCTGTCAGATCATCCAATCCTGTACGACTTCTGCCCCTCAAGACATTATCCCATATCTGCCATTGAAAAACGCGCTTCGCAAGAAAATAAAGAGTTAGGCAAGCTAATCGACCTACTGAACCAAAAGTGCTTAGTGAAATCGAGGTTCCTTCAGCGTTGCAACAAACATTAAATGGCGAATTCTTCTTAGCAAGGGATTCTACTATCTAAGAAGACAGACTTCTTTTATTCACTACCAAAAAAAAAACATGCAAAAACTATCGCACGCCTCAATTTGGATAATGGATGGCACATTCAAAACTGTGCTCACAATATTTTATCAATTATACACAATTCACTCTCCAGTTGGCTCAGAAAACTGTAGGACTTATCCACTTGTTTACGTTTTAATGACTGGAAAAGGTGAAGCCCTGTACAAATGCTTATGTGAAGATTTGGTAGACTTTGCAGAGGAAAACGGAGTCAAAATCCACAAATCATAATGACAGATTTGGAATTGGCTGCTATTAACGCTTCTAAAAGTGTTTCCGAATGCCACCAATAAAGTTTGTTTTTTTCACCTAGGACAATGCATTTGGCGAAAAATCCAAACGAGTGGTTTAGCCAAGAGATATGGCAGTGACAAAAACTTTAGTCTGAAAATACGTCATTTGTCTGCATTGGCATTTCTTCCTTCAGATGAGATTCCCGAATCTTTTAACGAGTTAAAGCCCAATTACCTGAAGAAGCTACTGAAGTTATAGAGTGGTTCGAAAATAATTATGTACTTGGTCGGATAAGAAGACACTTACGCAACAGGGGTGTTGTTCGGTCTCCAGTAATGTTTCTGCCAGAACTGTGTCTGTATATGATTCCATGCTAAATGATTTTCCGCGGACTCAAAATCTCGTAGAAGCCTGGCACAGATGCTGGGAGAATTTATGTGGAAGTAGGCATATCGGCATATATTGAATTATAGAAGAATTTCAGAAAGAGCAACAGCATGTGGAAAACGAATTTGAATGCCTTCCTCGAGGAGAACCGTGTCCCAAAAGAAGAGAGACGACTGTTGATCATGATGAGCGACTTCTGGTTATTGTGAGCGAATGCAAATGTTGACCAGCTCTTATGGACTACCTCCGTGCAATTGCTCATAATCTTTCTCTCTAATACACTTTTATAATGTCCTTTATTTTACAAAGTAATATGTTTTTATACTTATTTTAATAAAGTTATGACATTTTTATGTTTTATTTTACTTTTTCAACCACTACGAAAATAAAAAAAAACGGACATTAGCTTAATAAGACCTAATAAGCCTCAAAATCATCCTTTCGGACGCTAGTAAATTTGAATATTCAACTATTAAGAATACAAATACAAGAGAATACAAGAATACAAGAATAAACTCGGGATTCTGCCCCTCTGGGAATTTTGGTTTTCAGGATTTTCACATTTGGGATTATGACCCAAATCCAATATTACTATTATCTTGAGGTAATGTATGTGTATAAGTTCAGGAGAATCTCAAACCTCAGACAAATAAGAGGTATCAAGATCCTAATATCTAAAATAATAACATGATAAACTTACCAATGTATATTCAGGAGTCTTAGCCTTGTCAATAAGATCTGGGTAAAATATCTGAAAAGTAAAAAAAAATAAAAAATAGTGTAATAAATAATTCATGGCTAGTAAAATAAACAAGTCTATTTTAAAATACAGATGTATAAAATTTTATAATATTCAACAATAAAATTTATAAATTGGTGTTAGTAGCAGGAAAGCCTGCTAGCATTTGTACATTGTCTGAGAGAGAGCACCTGGTGATCCAGTGGTAAACTGCACAAGTTTTAATTTTGGTCAGGACTGGCTCAGCTAGGCACACCTTCACGTCTTGCTCTTCTTCACTAGCCAGCAACACAAGATCCCTCCCACATTATTAAATGAACAGATGTGGTAGAATTTTTCAGCTACAAGTGATAGACTGCAGGTATCTGGCTTGGCTTTTGACCACTGACTGAGAGCCCCATAACCATATTTCCTTGAGTCACAAAAATGCACATCTGTTGTTTACTTACAGAAATAATAAATATTGTAGATTTACTCACATTGAACTTATACCCCTGTACAATTTTAGGGGGTGGGTTGTCGATATCATAGTGTGTCTGGTTGTATTTGTTCCACTCAAATCCCTGGTAATATGGAGGAAAAAAATAAGAAAAGAAATGTTATTCTTTAAAAAGACTGAAATTAATTTTTGTCACAATAATAGCAATAAAAAGTAAATATAAATTTTGAGTACTTCCTCCCCAGGTAATAATTTTTTGAGAACTTAAAAGATAGCATACGAAAAATGCTGATGTTGCATGCATGCGTAAAAGTTTGCTTTTTACTTTTACAAATTTTGTTGTAATGCAAGCATGTAATAAGAATTCTGAGTGACAGACAATGTCACAAACAAAAGGGGCAATACTCTGGTAAACATCGCATGGGTATAGGTGAGAGAATAAAATAGTACTATAGCAGGTATAAAGATGCTGCAGTACTTACTGTGTGGACCCTGTTAAAAAAGCGTGGCTTACGTGGCCTGTACTTGTCAGACCAGAGAAATGCTTGCTGTTCCATAGGAACCTCTACACTGAACTGAGCTTCATCATCTGTCATCCCTTCTCTTGCCTTCTTCTCAAACTCAAGCTCTCCATCAAGCTAAAGGAAAAAGAAATGTCATCAAAAGCAAAATTTTAACATAAGAACAGTCTTAGAGTGAGACTATTGAAGAATTAAAAAAAAATTATTATTCAAACAAATACAAATAATAACCAGAGAATTATTGTAATGAATCTTTGCATGTTGAAATAAGTACATAGAATAAAACAATTTCTAAGATACATTAATGCAAAATCCTCTTACCAACACTTTTCACTCAATTATTGCAATTCCTTGCCAAGGATAAAAAAAAAAACTGTTTATTCCAACTAGATATTCACTAACATGTTTGATTTGTTACTGTGAATAAAACTGCAAGGAAAATGCTACAAACCCGAACTCTGCCTGTTGTACGAACTTGTTCTCGTGCCAATTCCAATTTCTTCCCATCATCTTCTGGAAAGTATACAATAGCATCGATGTCAAGATCTTCAACCTGCAGCAGACGTGGTGAATACTGTCCAGACTTGTAATCCTCCATGCATTGATCTACCAGGTTCTCTTCAGTGTATGCAGATTCTGACCTGTTGATAATACATACAGATAGATCCACTAATTAAGCATTCACCTGTCAAACTGCAGATATTTTTTCTACTATAATCTATATATAGTAGTCTAGAAACTCTAATAAATATGCACATATTATCCTCATTTCATCTGAATGAAAATTATTCACTTCTTTTCCCTCTTGCTGATCACTACCAGCAACAATTTGATTAATGGGTATGGATTTAGTGCTATCTACTGTTCTAGTCTCACAATACAAGTACAGTTGTTTTATACTGATCCTAATAAGAGATGACTAACACAATAAGCATTCATTTTTAAAACAAAATTTCAACCAATGCACACCTAAGTGTAAGCTTGATTTACACATCTAAAGATCTTTCTGTCATAAGCAAAAACTTTGCATAATCAGAACATACAGTGAAATTCAAGAGATTCACACAACAAAAGTCACGTGTTTCTTTTGTCAGCTTGATCAATGGTAAAACAGAATCTTGTTCACAACTCACGTTTCTTCTTTACTGCTGCTGGCAGCTTCGCCAGTGTTTTCTTCCTCAACAATGGGGAATTCACCAAGCTTTCTTTTCTCCCGTTTTGGACTGTTTTCTTTTTCACATCTTATGATTGGAAACAGTGGGGAAGAATGTATTCCTTGCTGTAAAAATAAATTTCAAGATACATTAAAGTGGCTAATCCACAAAAGAAAGTTAAATATTCAGCTTTTTTTGTTTGTAAATCCACACATTGTCGTGTTTGCTGTCATTTATTCATTTAATATAACAATACTTCGAGATTTCATTAAATTATTACCAGTGTCATAGAATGAACATTAATAATTATACTATAATTGAATTGGAGGCTTGTGATTACAAATGTTACTTATATTGACCATCCACAGAAAACAAAAAAAGTAAAATATTCTAAAGTGTCCTCATATAATGGCAAGTAATGTATCTTTGAACTGAGGAACACTATATAAATTATATATATATATATTTATAGTATCCTGCCATAATAATTTAGCCATCTGCTGTTATTACTGATGTTAGTTTGTTGCAGAAAATGGTAAACAAAGACAAGAAATAGAGTGGAATTTCTAATATTAGTACTTGGTCAAGCCACCTTTTGCAGTATGAAGAGCATCCATCCTAAGGTAGATCCGGTCCAGATGCTGAGATGCAGATAAGTTGCTCTAAGCTGACAATCCAAAATGATTGCTGAAGCATGTAGCACCATCCTCCTTAAGAATATGGGCAACAGAACTCAGTACACCTTGTTTTTCAATGATATGTGTATCTTTAAAATGAAAAGGTACCTGCCGAAATTTAGATATCATTTGAAAAACACCAACTGACTTTCCACCATGTCAGATTAGGGCCCATACCATTATATTTCTATTTTCATACCTGACCATGAACTGAATGAAGACACTGAAGTTTAAGGTATACGTTAGGTCTTCTCCAAATCCAGATGTGTCCATCTATACTTAAATTGTTGAAACCTGGTTCATCAGCAATAATTACAAATCTTACATGAAATATCATCTGAGCACACCTTCTAATGCATCTTATTCCTACTGAACAATAATGGGTTTCTGAGTACTTTGGCTCATTTCTCTTGCATGGGTGATTTCAGTAAGAGAATGTTAATGGTTAGTGTAGTGCAGACATGGCAAGTAATGGAATGTTCTTGACATGGTGTCAATGACGAAGACCTTCAAAGTCATTTTACTACAGCAGTGAGATTCACCTTTGTGAACTTGATGATAATACTGGCCACAGATATACATGAAATATTAAGATCTTGGCAATCTGACACAGACAAGTAGTCATAACCTGAATGGTCAGATGCATTCACTTATGAGAAAATTTTCAAGAGAACTGTTTGTGTGTGTGTGTGACTGAAACATAACCATATCTAAAAGGTGCAGATACAGATAAAAAATTTTCTTTAAATTCCAAAGCTTTCCAAATTTGGTATCATTTTTAAAAGTTAATAATTCAGATGAGGGATACAGAAATAAATAAGCAAAAATCGAACAAACTGTTTTGGTGGCTGTAAAGGTACGTACTTCTTGCTTGAGCTTAAACAATTTCTGCCTCAGTACCTCCTGATGCCGTTCTCTCAGCCGTGTCCGTGCAATGTGTGCCTTCAGCTGCTCCAGCAAAGATTCCCAGTAACCTTATTAATTCAGACAAAGAATGTGGATTTCCATGACATTTAAAAAAAAAAAAAACTATACAATCTCCCTATTTTAGTAATACATGAATATAATTTGAAATTTCTGTCCTTTGAAACGAACAAATTATGAAGCTGTATATTTTATTGAAAATAGCCAAAAAGAATCTAAATGCTTTTTCAGAATTAACAAATAACCAATAATGTAAACTTAGATCATGCATGTTTAAACTTTACATACAAGCTATTTCTTTTAATAGAATTTTCCTCCCACAATAATATCACCAGAATTTTTTTTTTCTTTTTACTTTTATACCCTGGTTGGTGAGTGCCATCACATGTAACAGAAAATAATTGGATACTATTTACCAACATCAATCCCTTCTCCACCTTTCAGTTTCCTTTTGATTTGGTCATCAAGCAAAAGTAGCTGGTTGGTTGTTTTCCCTTTAAAGATATTGGCCACCTCACTTCCAACAGATTGGTTGATTCCTTCTCGACGCTCTCCAGCATAATCTATAAATTGTACAGATTTACTAGTTAAATATAAGTGCATTGTTGCAATACAAATCTACTCTGTAAAATATTCCGAATTTTTAATCACAACATTACCATTTAATTCCCTTGACATTTAAACCTGTCTAACTGAAGTATCTCAAAGATTCAAAATTAAATTAAATAAAAAATCTGATTTAACAGCTATTACATTATGACATTGCAAATCCAAATGGAATTTTGTCAAAAAAATGTAGTGCCGTGCTATTAGTTTGGCCACCTGAAAAATGAATGCATCTGACAAAAATGTACATACGAGGTCTGTTGAAAAAGTATCTGACTTAATTTTTTCCCGTGGGAAGTAATGATGTTAGGGAGGCAAAAGTGTGCATAGTGGAGCCTCATGCCTTCATGCACATGTGTGGTTTTTGGCAGGCTTGCTGGATGCGTCAGTTACTGTCAGGCAGCCAGCGTGTGAGGTGCTGTACTACTTACTCGTCGCATTTTCATTTCACTTGTGATGACGGAACGTGCGGAGCAACAATCTTGCATCAAGTTTTGCCAAAAGCTCAGAGATATCAAAGCAGAAACAATTCGCAAAATTCAACAGGCTTTTGGTGACAATGCCATGGGTGTTACCCAAATAAAAGAATGGTTGGTACAACAGGTTTAAAGATGGCTGCACATCAGTGGAGAGTGACCAGCGTTCTGGGAGGCCGTCAACAAGCCACATTGCAGTTGTTATCCAGAAAGTGCGGACCTTGATAATGGAGGATTGTCGTTTGATGGTGTGGGAAATTGGTGATGAGGTTGGGATCAGTAAAGATTCTGCACATGCAATTTTAAAGGAGGATTTGGACTTGCGCAGAGTGACTGCGAAACTTGTGCCCAGGCTGCTTTCTCAGGAACAACAACAACTTCGTCTTGAGGTTGCGCAGGACCTGCTGGATACTGCCAACAGGGATCCTGAGTTCAAGAATACCGTGATAACTGGAGATGAGACATGGGTGTACGGGTACGATCTGGAAACCAAAGCTAAATCATCACAGTGGAAGCACTCAACGTCAGGTCCGGAGCAAAAAATCAAGGTGATGCTGACTGTTTACTTCGACTATCGAGGTGTTGTGCATCATGAATACACACCAGAAGGACAAACAGTTACAAAGGAGTACTATCAGGAAGTCCTCCAACGTCTTTGTGATGCAGTTCGGCACAAGAGACCAGATCTGTGGGCCTTGCAAAACTGGCAGCTGCATCATGACAACGCCCCGGCTTATTCGTCGCAGCTGATCCAAGGTTTCTTGACAAAGAAAGGCATTTCGCTCATTTGCCAGGCTCCCTACTCTCCAGACATGGCTCCTGACTTCTGGTTGTTCCCAAAAGTGAAGATGCCACTGAAAGGCTCCTGCTTTGAGAGCCAAGAGGACATCATGCGGAATGTGATGGCAGAGCTGAGGGCCATTCCAGAAGAAGCATTCCAGACATGCTTCGAACAGTGGAAGGATCGCTGGGCTAAGTGTGTGGAGGCACAAGGGGCCTACTTCGAAGGGGATTAGCAATTGAACCCCACCAAGTACGTAATTTTTTTCCCCCAGCCTAAGGTCGGATACTTTATCGAGACCTCTTATTTTAAAAATGATTATCCATACATACATTTGACATTTAGGCAGGCAGATAACTAGTATGCACTATCCCCCACACTGAAGACATGTGGATTGGGTTACATTTCTATTTTAACCAAAGTTCATGCTATAGGCAGTTCATAGGGCATTCAGAGTCAATGAAAAACAGCCAAAGATTTCAATAGTTTTCAAGGATCCCAAAGCAACGTTATCAACAATATTCAGCATGGTAAATGCCACTGCTGTGGCAGTGATCTGGAAGGCTTTCAACAGTGACACTACAACAATAATGTGACATGTTCATGTTTTCTGCTGACATTTTCTTGCTGATATTGTCCATGCAGCAGAAATGAGCCAAGGATGGTTCAGCACCATCTCCACCAACTTGGCTACAAAGGGTGTGTAACATGTAAGAAATCCATTCTGTCCAAAAATAATAAAACAATACAAAAGATCTAATCAGAGGACCTCTGGCAAGCATCACATACTGGCAACATGCTTCTTCACCAATGAGATCAGGTTTTAGCAATTCGTGGCTGAGATTTACAAATAAAAGATTTTAAAAACAAAAATTAAAATAAAAACAGACCCCACCCCCTTATCCTCCCACTCCGGTTGGATTTAATAAAAATAAAAAACGGCCTAAGCTCCTTGACCTTTATAGCGTCTTAAGGACATAGAGAGAAAACTCTGTTCTAGAGGGTTCAGCCTGGATAAACCTATCTCTCCTGAGCATATCAGATTATGAAGGAGTTGGGTAGCCCGCTGCTCTCGCTAGGATGAGGTACACTAACATTAAGAAAAAAATAATACAGGTCGAAATAAGATCTCACTTATAAACAGCTAAGGCGGCCAGTCGTGGAACCGACCCAGCTCCCACCACATGCACTTGCAAACTTAACAAACATGCCCCAACAATTACACCACACCACCCCACCAAAAAAAAAAAAAAAAGAGATCACAACTTGATTTACAGATGATCTTCAAACCACTGTCAAGTACGGAAGTGGGAGCATCATTGTATGGGATGCAATGTGGCATAGTTGAAACACAGAATAAGTGCTTGCCAAAGGACAACTCAATTCTGCCAGCTAAATTTTCATTTTAGACAGATAAAGAATAAGGAATACTGGGAGTTAATACCCATATTCATCAAGGTGGTGATGCTACATACCACACAACACACATGACCACAGTCTGGAAGAAACAAGACATTCAAATTCTTCCTTGAGTACAAGAAAGCCTAGATATTAATTCAATCAAGTATCAGCAACAGCATCTAAATTTTCAGTAGAGAACAACCCATGCACATTCAGCTAATATGAAGGAATTAAAGGAAGCTCTCACACAGATATTGCGGAACCCAGACCAGACTGTGATACAAAATCTCACTGATTCAATATCAAAGTGTATAGCCTCTTCATGCTGCAAAAGATGGCTTGAGCAGATGCTAGCAAAGAATTTAACTTTGCCACAAGTTCTTTTTGCTGTTTACTGCAACAAACTAACATATTGTAATAACTGGTGGTCAAAATAATAATGTAGGGAACTGTATAATTCAGTTATATTTCTTTTCAACTTAAGTGTTTTTACTATCCTAATGCCTCCATATTTTCTGTCTACTCTGCATTTTGTATCTTAAAGAAACATGTGTTCCCTTTCAAACATTCTTTCTATAATAAATTTGGTAGAGCAATACATGTGCATAGTAGTGAAATTTCAATTAATTTTCTTAATAAAAAAGAAGAAACGACTTATAAAATATGAGTTAAAAAATAACTGATATAGCATGTGTGAAATAAATGACTTTTGTACAGAAATGTTTTATTATATATCTATAATAGAATTATCCTGATCTCAATGAAAATAGCAAAGAAGATTTACTTATTAATTCAAAGATGTAACATAAAGGATGCTGTAGCAAATGATGTCCTAGGAATGACAGGTATTGTGGTCATGACTAGCTATAATTCCATGAAAACCCACTGTAAAATCAACTAAAATAATTATTACGCATGTCATGTTAAACAATTAGCAAATTACTGTCTAAGGTAAACCATGATATTTTTAGATTATTTATTTAAATTAAATTCCTTGGGATGATTAACCATTAATCAGCTAAACAATATTATTTTTATTATCAAATTATCAAGAATAAGTGCAAACCTCTGGAACATGGGTCAAGTTTCCGTAATTTGCTCACTTCGTCTTCTGTTACAGTGATAATGTCTCTCCAGTAATCAGCATTTTTGCCTTGTTCTAATTCTAGGTAAACTTTAATGTCTTCAAGCAAGTCTTCCAAGTCACTAACAGTCAGACCCTACAGGAGTTAAAACGAAAAAAACACATTTTACAAATTACATTACAAAAGTAGACCAGTGATACAGTACATGGCAATATGCACATGCAGTTTTCTAGCTGAAAAACCCGTAGTTGCTTGTGTGGTTTTAAATAGTTTAATTATGCAGTGGTAAACAAAACATTTCATTTACAAATAAGTTAAACATGCATTAAACATCATCAGCCAGATAACATCTTAAACAATCATTTTTTGAGAAAAACAAACATCATTGCTAATTCATTTTTATGTTCAATGAAAACCTAGAAAAAAATAAAAAAAGAAAATCAAGAGTTTACACAAATCCAAAGTCCAAATAGACAACCCATTTAGTCAGGGATTCTCTGCTGTTTTAAAGTGTTGAAATCAAAAACACAAATTTTAACAATGGTATAACTTTCTTAATGCTGCAAAATACAATCATTCAAATAGATTTCTCCCTTCTACACACTCATGCACAAAGTTAAGGAAAAACTATGCTTTGTTCAAGTTAAGTTTCAAAACTAAATAGAACTACATTCCTCAAGATTTTGAAAAATGGAGTATGAGTCTACTTACGTACAAGTATGTATAAGGTTCATGCATTTCTATAGCCAATTCATCATCTTCAGCACTGATATATTTTGCTAGCAAATCAATTGGTTTTGCTGTTTTATGTTTTAAAAGAAAAGAAAAGGAAAATTTCAATAATTTAAGCAACAAATAAAAATATGTGCACTAAAATTTATCATCTCCGATAATTAAATCTTCCAGATTTTCTTCTTAAACTAGAACTTGTGCATGGATTTTACAAGTGAAAGAATTAATTTTATGGTTGTGTATGTGTTTGTATATATGAAATTTAAAATTTCATTTGTTTTCTGATGCAGCACTTTTTCCACTGCTACTACTGTTTTAGAGCCGTTTTTCATTTTGAGTTTTCTGCAACTCTCGTTAGATGTCTTCATAGTTGTATCTACCTAGTGGGTTACCTGTATAGGATAGACAGGCTTGTAAGGTTATGCAATAATGGATTTAATTATCTGCATACATTGCTAAACTTACTAATTAAAGAAAAACTAACTACCTACCAACAGTTTATTCTTGCTGTAGACTTAAAACAAAACAAACACATACTTGTCATACAAATTTAGCAAAAAAAAAACAATGTAAACAAAAAACTATTAATCGTATTTGATCGTTCCTCTTTTTTAATTGATATATTTGCCACATTTTACAAATAGCAGCAGCCACCAAAGTTAATTTGACCTTGATAAATTTTCATTTATTGTAGATGGCAAGTTTTAAAACAACAACTTTTGAGTTTGAACAAGTGGTCTAAACTGCATTTACTTTCAAGTATATTGTGTAGGTATTAAACAGAAAAGACCAGACAAAAGAAAAAAAAAACAAAATATATTTCGAGAATGGATTTTGTTGCTGTCTTTTTATCTATTCACATCCAAGCAAGAGTCATATGACTGCAAATTTTGCAAGATTCTTCTTGACTGACATAATATTAATTTTATTTAATTATCCACACAAAGACGATAAATGTTGTAGCTGTAGTATTATGCGAGCATTGAATTATATCAAAAGACTGCCATGATAGTATTTTTAATTACTACTCTTTCTTCACTTACCTCTTCCATCTTGTATTCTAATTTTAGATCGGAGTTTTGCTTGATGCAAATGAAACTAAAAGAAAAAAATGTGTACAAACTTATTTAGATAATTTAGGATACTACTAATTTTATTTTTTTAAAAAATCAGATTAGTTTCTTCAAATGTAAAATAAGTAATTTGGAAACAGACAAGGTTATGCAACATAATTAACCAAAGACATGTCTACATTGGCTTTTTATCAAAAAGTACCAATATTTTCAGGTTAAAACAATAAAGAAAAGTTTAAAAGTTAATTAAGTTTTTTTTTTCTGTTCAGGAAGAATCAGTTACCCTCTATCTAATTAAGTTTTTTTTTTCTTTCAATGAAATGTCTGACAATCTAAGTGGATGCATTTAGTTAAAAACTTAATACAACATTTAGTAAACAAAAGGATGAGTAATGTTGTGAACTAATAGCCAAACAATAAAGTGCATGTCTTCAACAATGCTTCAGTTTAAGTTACTTTTTTTTTTACAAATTCTTTTCTGTGCATTATAAAAAAAATAGAATAAAATAATTATTATTCACAAAATAGATTTTAAGAAAAAGATAATTTCCAAAATAGCATAAAATTCATTTGTTAAAATTTATACTAGTTCCAACTGATTTTATCAGAAAGAATGTCTAAAGTTTAAAATTTTCAAAGAATACCAGTTAAACTGAGAAGTGCTATCAAAGAACATTTCAAAAAGTGATGAAAGATTTGTAACAGGTATTTCTCAAAATGTTTTCTAAGTGGATTGCTAAAACAAAAACAGATTCAATAAAAATACAACGAGGAGGACCATGCTGTAAAAACTTAAAATAAGTGGTTAACTGTTTTTCTTCATATGCAATTCTGGCCATTTGAAAATAAACTGTATGCAAGCTAGATCAGATTTATTTTGGGTAGTAAAAATAGCGATTTCAGATTTTTATCAAGTCACGTTTGCTTCACAATATGAGACTTATAGTCTTAAAAGATACAATGTAATCTTAATGTTAAGTAATAAAACTCCAGGTACATTCTGACACAATAAATAAACTTGTGTGTGTAAGAAAAAGCTTTCTGGGACTGTCCATTTAAATAGCTAATCATAATAAAAATGTTAAACCAATTACAGAATCTTCCTGCTTCTCCCATTCTCTAAAGTATTCAGCTTCTTTTTCCCTCTGAAGTCTTTCCTACAAAATTTTAAAAAGAGAAAAATGGTTGTTATACAATATTAATCACATATGAAAGAAAATTTGAGCAGTTAAAAAATTGCTATAAAAGATAGGAATATTAAAATACAAGTTTATTTGTAAAAAGATATAGTGACATTCTGGGCTAATAAGTATTTTTGTAAAATGACTCTGTTATTACTGATTAATGTTCAGGTTAATATAAGCATGTGACTGTGAGAAGCTACATCTTTTTCTTTACACTCAGCACTGAAAACGAATTTTAAGGCAATTACTTCTTGTGCAAGAAAAAAAATTTTTTTTTCATTTATGTTCCAACTACAGGTGAAATTCTGACAAAATTGTGATATTAGCACAAGTGAAAAATTACTTTATAGCATGGATGAATGAACACTGATTAGAAAATTGTGCACACATTCAAAACCAGTTAAAAGTTTTTTTCTCCTAAAACTCTTTAAAAATACCAATATTTGAAGTAAATAGCAAGTTCCATGTAAAAAAAACAAACAAACAATACAAATAAATAAGACAAAATTTTAAGGTTTGTGAAAGCCATGAAACTAGAATACACTTAATCTAATTTTATGAAACTCACTTTCAATGCATTAGTAAAACGTTTTGTGACTTCTTTGAAACTTACCCTCTCTTTTTCTCTTTCCTCCAACTCTTTCTCTCTTTCCAGTCGCCGCTTTTTAACTTTTTCAAGTTCTTTCTGGTGCAGATTGAAAAGAAAAGAAAATTGATTGAAAATGCATTGTCTCACTGGAAACAGAAATATCAGTAGTATTAGCAGTAAACGCAGCAATATTTTTACTATGCCAAAAATTTTAAAAGATATGTTTGTGTTTGTGTGAGAATTTGCTTAACCAATAAAACTAGAAAGTTTCAGTAAACTCTCTGGAAAGTAAAGATATATATTGCATTTTATTTTTTTAATTAATAAATAGGACAGTAATCAAAGAACAAATGAATGTATGTGTATATCATGGCAAGACATAACATGATAATACAGTTTAAAAATTTGCTTCCTTGTATGTGTTAAGAAAACCAAGTTTCATATATCCAATAGTGGTTTACATTTTCAGACAGCATTTGATACTGAAACCAAATATTACCCGGTTTTCTTCCATTTTCTGCTTCTGCATCTTTTGTAATTCTGTTTGATGCAAGTTCTTTTTCCCCTCTTTTTCCATTTTCTTCTGCCACAGGTAGGTGTCCAGAAGGTGTTCATCACCAAAGGGATTGTCAGCATTGGTGTACCCCTAAAACACATTAACAAATTTATTACATAAAAAAGAAACAACAACAAATACCACAAAAAGCAAAGAAAATGCCTGGTTAAATAAGAGAGCAGAAAGAAAAAGAAACATCTCTTAAACATAAATTAAACAAAGACACAAGAGGCACAGAAATTTTATTTTTATCTAAAAGGCTGAGAAAGCTGATGAAATTCTTGAAATCTGAACAAGACTGAGAGGTTTAATACATCACATCTGTCTGGTATAGAGAATCTATCACTGTTAAATCACATTGCTTTAAATTCTAACTGTAAATGTTTTCAATAATATCAAAATATACAGATGCCTACATTCATATATTTCAGGAATATATAAACATATATCTTTTTGCTATTTATATGCTATTAGACAATTCCCATGCATTTAATGAATAATTCCACAAAATTGTTTTCTTTCTTCTGAAAACTTTTATCTATTTAGTAAAAAAACTAACTTATAAAAGAACCATTACACTAATTAATTTATTTTTTAAAAGTTTTTTTTGAAGTTAGTTTTTCAAAGAAAATTTCTGTATGCGAATGAAATAAATATATTTTGGAAAAGAAAACAAGAATGCATTATTCTTAGTTTTATTAAAATCATACATATATCAGAGCAGATAAATGAAACCATGCAATAAGCTAGAAAATCAATTAGAAAATATGAAGATACTACAACCAGTTAGTACTGAAAAAGGGAGAAGTTTCCAAGCAGCAGCTTCAAAGAAAAACAACAATAACAGGAAAATGTATTGTTCTCTACTTACTAAATAGTCTTGATCCCATCCCATTTTTTCTTTCCGCCTCCGCTCTTTGGCCTCCTACAATAAAGAGAAGAATTTCTTTGGTTAATGGTCCTCTGACAATATGACAATTAAAGAGCATCATGAAACCAAGATATTAAAAAAACCCGCATGCTTACCTTCTTAGCTAGACGTCTGGCTCTCTTTTCTTCTGGAGTTTCAGTGGCCTTTAAAAGTTCTTTCCTTTTTCTTAAATGCATATAATTAAAAAAAGATGAGAAAATTTGATTTCTTTACAAATTTGAAATTCTTTACTTAAGAGGAAATCAATATGCATAAAACAAAGTGAGTACCATCTAGGTATCCAACAAATTGAAAAAGCACAGGTATTTTAACACTTGGCCAAACTATTACCATAATAACATTAGCCTTTTGGATATTGGGGTGGATATTTATTATAACTTTCTGAATGAAATAAGGGCATGCACATCACTAACAATGGAATTTGTTCAGTGACATAATTACTATAATTCTACGAAAAATTTTTATAACATGCTGAGAAAATAAGTATATTTCAGACATATCACATGGTGGTGTCATGTTTCAGGATGGAAGGGTCCTACTGCATGCTTTCCATAACCATTATGGTTTGGCATATCACAAATTTAACACAAAAAAATGTTTCAGAATGTCTCATTGCAAAGATATAGTTGTTCAAAGTTCCTTGCAACTCAGAATTGTCCTTATTGAAGAAACAGCATTTGAAGATTTACACACAAACACATAAATGCCTTTACTAAACATCTGGTGGTTTTGGATGAGGAAAATTAATTTTAAAAAGTTTGTTGTAAATTTCGTTTTAGTTTGACTATTCCAAAATAAAAAAGATTGTCCAAAAGATGTTTTCCCAGTGCTATTATCAAGTGATGGTCTCCCTTTAACATGTGCAAAATGGTGTACCCAATGATGAAACAAAACAAAACTGAAAAAAGCTGAAGATTATTCACAAATTAAGAAACAAATTTTAAGTAATTATAGTAATAGAACACATTACAAATGAAAATAAAGCAGTAAATAAACAACAAAAACAAAATAAGATTATAAATATAATAAAAGCTGTTATTGCACATATATTCTACAAATCCTTTTTTTTTTTTTTTTACACACAATTTAACAAAATTACTGTGCTATAGCAAGAAATTTATGTTGTTTAAAGATTTCAAACTATCTACTGAATTCACATTCCATCCTGTTTATTTTTTATGGAAACCTCCAAAACATACATACTTTACTTATTTTTTCTTAAAAGACACCCCTCTGCAACCTATGACAAAATGAAAATAAATCCAATAAAATTGGTTTAGAAAGTATTCCAATGTAAGAACAAGGTCCCCAAAAGCCTAAAGCAATGAAGATATGAAACAAGGTTAGGTATTACCTTTTTTGTTCTTTTACTTCATCTATGTTCATTATTTTTCCCTTTTCAAAATTATTTCTATCAGGTGATATCTCTGCTTTTCCCATGCTTTCGTTTCCACTTGATGATGACGATGACAAAGATGTGCTTTTCAATTTAGAGGAAGATGATGTGTGACTGCTCTTTTTGTACTTTACCACTGGAGACTGATATCTGGACTTGGAGTTAGAAGAACTTCCACTTTCACTCTCAGATGAAGTTCTGCATTATAAAAATTGCTATTAAATAATTTTAAAGATAACATATTAATAAATGTGATATTTTTTAAAGTAACAAAAGAAAAAAAAGTGTCATCTTATTTATTGATACAGATCATTCGTGAAATTATAATTGAATGCACTCACAAAGATTTTTTAAAATATCAGATAAATTCCTTTATTTCTTTTTTTTAAAATTAATTTAACATTTTCAAGGCTTTCTAGGTTTTCAGCTGTTGTTACTCATTTATAAGTTGAAAATCACTGACTTCAGAAAGCACCTCTACGACGAATAATTTAAGGTGCTGTTTATGAAAGAACGACATAAAGAGAATTGTTTGATCACCATTACAATTCAAATACCAAATAATTTTCCCTTTGTGGTTCTCAACTTGAAAAAAATTATGACACAGATTCTCTTTCAAAGAGCAGCCTTAAATAAGCCCTAATGTTAGTTCACTTATCATAACAAACAAAAGTTTTGTACAAATTAATAATCATAGACGAGTTGGTGAAACATTAAATGTGTTAGCACGCTATCTGTCATCTCCCTTATACCAGATATTCTGCTAAACAGCTAAAAATTACCGATAATGTATCAGTGCCAATCGTTATGTAAAATTACAAAAAAAGTCAACGGCCGTTAAATGTTCGTTGGTCCGATTGATAGTGAACTCGCTTCTCTCTCTCTCTCTCTCCACCAGGTACCCTCGGCGAGTTCGTTATTACTACTGTTCCTACAAACCAGAGACGAAACACGAGCTGCTAATGGTGGTGGTGGTGGCGGTGAGGGTTTTGTCCGTTGAGGTTCAGGAAACAAGGAAACGGGTACAATAATACCGATGGTCGTAATATCGAGGGTGGGATAGGTTCGTCTGAGGGAGGGAGGGAGCTGCGGTGTACCTCGCCCCTGGCGGCCATTTTATAAACACACACACACACACACACACAATATCTCGAACAGAAAACAAGCTGTACATACAAACCTCTCCCTTTTCCTTTCGAGTTTCCTGTGGCTGGATCTTTCCTTTGATCGCGAAGAACCTTCACGTGTCCTCTTCTCTTTGTTACCCATCATAAACAGCAAACCGGTTCGTTTGTTTTACTTCTAGCGTAAAAAAAGAAAAGTACTTCCGGGAAAGGGGAGTAATTCTTCATTTAGGCATTTGAGTTACCAAAGTTTCCTCCCTTTAAAATTCTTCCTCTCTGTTTCATTCTCCGCCAGCAAAACAAAAACAAAGATTAAACATTTTTTAAAAAAATATGTTGATGTTGTTGTATAATTTCATTCCGGGTAAAAGTTGAATCCTTTTGTCGCAGGGTGTATAAGACTGACGGATCAGGAAAGTATTCACCTGACTACGAATAACTGTGTCAATCGTCTATGACCTGAGTACTTAATAAGAAATCTCATTCTAACCTCAATCAATCACCCTGACCAAATGTGATAGCCAAACTTAAAAAAAAAATGTAACTTTTTATTTTAAAACGAAATCAGAGTTGATAACTGTTTTGTTTGAGGTTTGTTACATAAAAAAATAGTTTTCTTTCTCTTTTAAATACTAATTAGGATACACCACATAATACCGATAATAAGAGAGGAATTATCTCCCTTTCACTATAAATTCTGTAATTCAGCATTTAATTTATTAGTTAATATAAACTGAAAAAAAAATTTACAATAACAAAATTTAGATTAAATTGAACTATAAAATTTTTTTTAAGCAGCCCCGTTCAATTCTGTTTTGGTATTATTAAAATTTGGTGGATTTGTATTTAACCTTAAAATTACAGTTGAGTGTTTATGACCTAGCTTCAGATGTAATCTTCTTGTTCACAGAAACCATGGAAACGCATCACGAATTGTTTCCTTCCAAGTTATTTAATTACAAAAAATTATATACGGTGAGTTGCATTTTCCCTCTTATTTCTTTAGGCATTAGCATAAAAAGGCATGTAAATATTTTATTATTTGCAATATGGGATGAAAATGAGTGCCACTCTAAGAAAAAACAAGTCTATTTTCATCTTCTGCAATTTTAACAGAATAATGGTGAAGTGCAGCCATTGTTTTAAATTAGTACTGTCTTCTTTTATCTTCTGTTTTTTTTTACTCTATAAAGCGATGCCGTCTTGAATATTTTTTAATAATTCAACTTAAAGGGAGATAACAACAGGTGTCTTAAAAATTTACTGATTTTGATTTTAAAAGAACAGAAAAAAAACAAAACTAAAGCAACATCCCACAATATTAAAGTAATAATATTTTTTTAAAAGGAAAAAGAATGTAATTAATTACTTTCCTTGCTATTTCTATAATTCCTCCTTTCCCCCTGCTTTTCGGTCTGTGCAAAAGACAAAAAAAACAAAAACAACCTATATACTAACAAACCGCCAGCTGTCAAACGCAAACAAACAAAAAATATCAACAAAATAAAAGAATCACCAACTATAAAAGACAGCGTCAGTAAACAAATAACTACTTTCGGTAATTCTAGGTTAAATTAACTGCCAAATTGTTGTTCTTGCTTTCGGCTTCTTTCTCTAATGATTATTTATTTGTTTGTGAAGAAAAAAAATTTTAAAAAAAAGCACATTTTTCACAAATAAAGGACATAGAACAGTTGAAGGCTGCTCTCAAACAAGAAAAAGGGAGATTTCTTGTTCTTGTTCCGGAAAATACCCTATAGACTTGCTGGAGAGTAGTTGCCTATGCAAATGAATGCTGTTCGACAATGAACCGCGGCTCATGTAGCACTTTAGAAATACCGGATAGAAGCTTTCCCCAAAGAAAGGTAAGTTTGCATGCATCCACTGAGTGTTGCTTGTGTACCATCACAAGGCTACAAGAAGCACTAGCGAGTAGAACCGACAAACTCTGCTCAGCTGCGCAGAAAATGAGAATGCGTTAATGATTGCAGGAATATGTGATGTATCAGTGCATCCAATCATCCTCATCACTAAATTGAGGTAGGACAGCATAAGAAGACCGTGCAATTAAACAACCCTGTTTGAATGGCATTCTTACGAACGTCAACAGTTTTCTCATACAAGTAACGATCTAATTTGTCATTTGTTGATAGCAGATTTCAAGTTGGTCACCAAATCTGTCAATTTTTCGCTTAGGCCTCCCGATAGCCTGGACGTTTTGGTACCAGCTGATGTGAACACTAATTATTGCAGTCAGTCAGTGGTTCTGGACCGGAAAGTGACAATCCAACGGCACGCCCCTCCGTATGCTCGCTCACTCGATGTTCCAGCGGGACGGTGCTGTTCTCACACAGCAAGACAGAACGCAGTCGATGCGCTTGACTGACCACAGAGATCTGATGTGAACGCTAGTGCAAGTTTCGGATTATTAGTGGTCGTCGAGCTCACCAGAGTAGTATTTGTACCACAACCCCGTCAGCAGCGTCAAAACATCGTTACAGCCAGGATACGATCCATATGTCCATCAACCCAGGCTTTTCATTGTATGTGCATAGCGTAGGGTAGCAGCTCTTTCAGATATTGACTCGCTGACTCATTCAATTTAAATACTTGGGCAATAATCTGCGTTGCCGTGGACGTACATCTCTGTTCATTCTACAAAGTGACGCTAGTGGCTCTTATAACGAAAAGTGTTGCATTTTTTAGTATACTGGCAACATAGCTAACACCAAAGAGCGGCTAGTGATTCGTATCACTGAGAACTTAAACGCTCAAATTTGTTTATTATTAAAAAAAAGAAAAAAAAGTACAGCCTAAAACTTTTCTTTGCTTGTAGTTTGGGCAACAAACCTATTCTGAAAACTGGTGGTTATGACAACTATCGTTCAATAGCGAGCTGCTGCTCACAAATGTTGCAACACTTTGTCGCGAGCAGCCCCCGGAGGGAAATTCTAATCTGGACAGTTTCTGTTTTTTTGTTGTTGTTGATTAATTCCAAATACTTTGGTCTGTAGCATCATATATATATTTTTTGTCCTTTGGGTTTCGTTCCTAATGAATAAGTATTTTTTGTTGTTGATCTATTTTACTTTATATTACAAATATTAAGGAACGTGAATTTATATCAGTTCCATTTCTAGTTTTAATTGCAGAGAAATGGTATTTTCAGGCAATGAGTGAGAGCCGAGAAAGGTTTGAATACAAATAGATGGTCATTAAGCGAGATAACAGGAGGGCATCGTTATAAATAAATTAGCTAAGCTAAGAGCCTGGCTGGCTCATGAAAAACGAGGACAAGCTAAATACTGGTCAGATGCGTTCATTTAGCTGTCGCCCAACGTTGTTAGTCGCTCCATGTGACTGACTTCCACCCGTTCAACAAACTGCTCTTGGTAGTAGACATCCAAACAGAAAGCTGGTAATTTTGACGTTCATTCTTCTGGTAACCGTTCTTTATAGCAGTTGTGAGAAATATAATTCTTTGGAAACCTTGAAAGCAATCTAGCGAACAACTGATTTTGAAAGAAACGCCGCTTGTTCAATTTTTGGTTATAAAAAAAAAAAAAATTTTTTTTAAAAGAATCTTCGCAAATTCTTTGTTTGAAAAACAAGAACTGGAGCAGTAAACCAACCAACTTCGGTAAATCGTAGTGAAATAACGAATGTGAAAACATGCAGTGATGTCGGCATCTTCGTGTAATTTCTGAAACACAAATGCTAAACAATATGAACCTGAGATAACGTCCAATGACCGTGCGGGTTACAATATCTGAAATGAAGCTCGTACCGCTATTCATTACGGTGCTAACCATTGTATGTGGTAGTATACTGTGCTTCATCGTAATATACATCTGTGTTTTGTGCATTATTATGGATTTGCTGTAGCATTTTTCATAAGCGGGTCAACATTTAAAAACCTGAATGCGACGAGTGCCTTGTTCCATCTAGGCGGGCAGAAAACCCAGACGGTGTCTGCGCTCTTCCGGGCGTCGTCGGGCTGTTCAAATGTTGTTGCACTAAATTTGCAGGCATCGTTTTCAAGGTCTAAGTCGATAAAGCGCGGTAGGAAACAGTCAAGCTTGCTGTCGCTTTCTAGACGAGACGCGGTGTGCAAAGCCCAGTCGCTCCGCCCACACTCCAACAACATCTGTCGTGTCGGAACCGGCGTCACGGGTTTCATTTTGATTTTGCGAGCTGACATCGCTAGCTGAATGTAGAGATTAAGTTAGTGGTTTTCTTGCCGTCAGACGGCGCTACAAGGATCTTCGCTCTAATCGGCTGGTGAGTCAACGGCTTCCGCTATCTAGCCATACGACTGTAGAGTAAACAGAGAGAAGTCAATTAAACAGTATGTGTTTTGTCGCACAAAAGAGTGAAACTAATCGAGAGTTAACTGTTAATGTTTGTGTCGTTTAAATTTTTTTTTTTACTTTAGCCGTCAGGAATTAGAAGCCACCTGTTAGGTTTGAACAATTCCTTGTTAGCATCACCAACGCACATTATCCGACGAAAGGTCTATTTTTTAAATACGTTTTACCCTCTCTCTCTCTCTCTCTCACATCACACATAAAACATACACAACATGTATTTTTTAATGTCTTAGAAAGAACAAATCCACGACATTGGGTGGTTTTCATTATTTTATCAAAAAGACAGAAGTTTTCCAAACTATAACACGTAGATTTTTTCAGATTTGAACGAGAAGAAATGTAAATTTCTGCAAAAAGCTCGAAAAATTATTGAATTGACTTGTACTTATACACAGCAGCAGAAGCAGCTACATTTTAAATAATAAAGTTATTGGAACTGAAGCTTGCGTAGTTATATGATTAGTATTAGTATTAACGATTCAGTTATAAAACTATGAAAAACAATTAATTAATTATTATAATGCTAGTAATTTAGACACAGTCATCTGGTATTCTGATCTTTTTAAAGGTAAACGTAAAAGTATACTGAGAAAATACCAATAAATAAATAAAAAAACCAGTACATCATCTATCACAATCATGGAGTACCTAAATATTATACACTCTATATACGACTATGATGCTTATATAGAAAGCATAGCGTTGCCAGAAAATGTTTTAGAAGTACTGATAGTTTAAAATGAGCAAAATTTAGGGGACGTGGTAGTCATATGACTGTCCTACAGAGTTCGAGGACCTAAAAGCTCCATTTGGAAAATCTCCTTCATACAGTTTCTTTTCTTTCTTTTGTATCTCGTCTGTTCACGTGGATTGCTTCCTGTCACTCCGTTTTCTCTCCTAAAAATTCAGATCTCTAGTAGCGACTTCCCTGCCGCTGCACGTAGAGCAGGTTTGGAAACACTTCCGAGAAGACAACTGCGGCACTATGCTTCTTTTTACCACGGTTATTTCCCCTGTAAACGTCGGTTTACGCCCAAAACAAACAAAAACAGAACTGAATAGAGTTAAATGATTATTTTAAAATGCTTTCGTAGATTAAATTTAGGATTGTGATTCTAGGGAACTTTAACAGTCCTGCAATTTTTAATGCTCCATGGTACATAATATCTTCCAACCCACATGATCAAAATAATAACATCATCAACATGGTCAATGTTTGCCAACGACAGGTCCCTGGCTTAGAGCCCTACCAGAAAAATGAATGCGGATGTACGACGAATGATCGTACTAGAAATCTTCAGTTTCGATGTGGGAGAAAAGTAAAATGACCGAATGAAAGCTTCACGGCCGGCTAGTGAAAGGAACAAGATGAAACATTGTCAGGAAGGTACGCCCAGTCGAGCCTGTTCCGACCGGGATTTCAAATACGGAACCCTCAATCTTATGTATTATATGAAGCTCTGTATTATAGGCAGCCACCAGATCGCTATGAAGTTGAATGTAATCCGTTCGATAAGGGTTTTACTGGTATCGTATACTTTAAAGAGTGCACGATCTATTTACGTTTACTTTAATCGCTGAGAACTGAGCTCTTTCAAAAGCTCAGTAAATTTTGTTTTCCAAATTAGTTTTCGAAAATATTCTGCTTGTTTGAAACATTTTTAACAGTTTAGTAGGTTAGGGTTTTATAACGCCGTTTTAATATAGATTTTAGTTCCTTTATCTACATATAAATAAAAAGCAGGTGAAAACATACGCCATCTATCTCTCTTTCAACATCATGGAAAATCGACCATGACAATATAAACAGTGTTAAGTAAATTAAAAAAACAAACAACAAAGACTCTACTCCTGTTGCCTCGGAGCCAGGTTGTCTTTCGATTTTACGTATTTATTGGCTGACACCAGAATTTTGATTAGTTTGCAATTGGTAGAAGTTTACACAGCTTCTTTTTCTCCAGAGTTGGTTAAATACCCAATAATTTCTCACGTTATCTATTTCTGTATTTGTTTTTTTTTGTTTCGTCTGCACCGCTCTAATTTTTGTTTTAATGTATTTGGTAAACAACTATTACAAGGTAAACAATAGTAGCAACTTCAAAACAACTCTTTTGGAAAACACGTTTTCATCCATCTCAACTTGATCGATGGCTTTTGCGGATACGCTGTCATTATTTATAGTAATCTAAATTTGAAACAGTGCGCCAGAGGAAAAGCAAACTCGGTCGTCTCTCGCTGAATGGTTTAGACAGCTAATGCCCACCTTGCCAATATCCCGACGTGTTTTGTCAACATTCTTTCGACAGAGTGAAACCTTTGAAAAAACTCAACATGTCATGTCAGCGTACGTATCTGGAGGGGGAGAGAATTAGCTGCGGAGCATTTTCCAAGCAGCCCTTTATATAACAAATAGATAACAACATTTTTGTTTTACTTTAAATCAGAAAAATGGACGAAACCACCAGCATTGGGGGAGACCAGGAACAAGTTGTTACTGACTGCATCTGTAATTCACAATGAAATCTATAGATGAGTTATAATCGACGTTCAAAGAGCAAAGTATGTGAAGTCATTTATAGCTCATGTAGACGTTTAAATGGGAGTTATTGGCCCTGTATCAACTGGCCTAGCTCTTCCCTACATCTCTTAAGTAAACGTTATTATTGTAAGGAATGTCTATCATTGGTCTTTTTTGGAAGCATTTTGAGAGTAATACATTAAAATTAATTTTGTCTGTTAGTTCGAATAATACAATTTTAAACTCTTTTTTCTTAAAACTAAATAAGTTTTGTTTATCCACATGATGCAATGGATATTTTTAAATACTAAGCTTTTACGGTGCGAGATGGATAAAATTAATTAATTTTCTAGTTTAACTCCAAGTTAGTATTTTCCACAAAACATCAAATCAAACAACGACAACAATTTTATTTTTTCATTTTCAATTTTATAAAAAAAAATTTTTTAAATCGTGAAGGAACTCATTCTTAACTAAATAAACGAAGGATAACTAAAGTCAACTGTCAGTTCTGATGAGAACGTCATTACAATTTAATCTAATCATCTTCGTTTCAGTAAACGTAAATCATTTTTATCCGATTACAATAATCAGTTATAAAAGAATAACGACATTAGTTTTTCATGCCGAAGGATAAGTTACTGAAGGGGGAATTAAAGGCATTATTGGATTAAAGCATGAATTATCGATATTACTGTAATCTAGTTTAAAGAGTTTACAAGGATATTTCAGGTATCATTCTGCTTTAAGTTTTAAATACTTCTGAAATCGCGTGCTGTATTTCATGACAACGCCGACGACGTGAGACGTAAATTTCTTGGAGCGGAATTTAACTAAGGATTTTCTGCGCCGCACTGATTGCTGATGTAAATCCCTGTTCAAACTTTGTGACGGGGATTGTTCTTCCATTACAGCGCTTGCTATATATTTTTTCAGAGAGTAACGGCACGTGCAGTTAGTTTCTGGTGCTGCAAAAGTTAATCATCGAAATTATCTGCATTACATCATTTGCTTCATCATAATGTAAAAAAAGAGCGAAAAGTATCAAACAAACAACATTTTTACTTTAATGAGATTCACTGATTTTGAAAAAATTAACTGAAAGGAAAACATAAAAAAAAAACGAAACCTAAAGTTGATATAGTTAATCTAAAAAACCGCAATTAAACAAAAAAGTTGATTAAAGTCAAGGTTACCAAACAAATCAGGAAACGGTAATATAGGTAATCTAAGAGAAATTAAACAATTATTTAAAAGTGATGACATGCAGTAGACACTAGATAAATAAAGAAAATACAACAAAGGAAATGTAAAAAAAAATCCAAAGAAATAAGAAAATCGTGATAAATTTAATATAAAAGAAATCAAATTAATAACAAAAGGCAATATAGTTAATACAAACCAAACTAATAATCAAATGATAATAAACCTAATGTAAAAGAAAACAAATGAAAAGAAATGATAATAAAGAAAACCTAAAAAAATCATTAAATGATAATAATAAATGTTATGTGAAAATCAAAAGTAATTAACAAGTAAAGATAAGAGAAGGAAAAGTAATCAAACATATAAGCAAATAATGATAAATGTAATATTAAAAAAAATTAATTACTGATCACACAGTGATAAAGCTAATAGAAAAATGATAAACTAATAAAAATCATGGTCAAGCTAATGCAAAGAAAACAAATATAAGGCGAGCATAAATGTAATTTAAAAACAAAAGAATAAACAAACTGATATAAGAGTAAAAGATACAAAACAAACAAACAAATGGTGCTAAAGGTTATATAAAAGGAAGAAAAAAGTAAATAAATATAATGCGGATAATATAAAGAAAACAAACAAATAAACAAGAATGTAAGTTTAATATAAAAATAAAATAAATGGGGATAAACATAATAAAAACAAATAAAGAAATTATTTAAATGCAATATAAAAGAAGTTAAACAAATAACAAAAAAGATAAAACTAATGTAAAAATCTAAGATATAATATAATAACTACACAAAAAATGTTAATGTATACTAATAGAAACAATAATTATAAACAAATTGTGGTAAACATATTATAATTCAGTCATAAATATAAACAAATGGTCATAAATTAATGTAATTTAAAAGAAATAAATAAGCAATTAAAAGAAACCAAAGAAATAAACACATGAAAATAAAATTAATGTAAGTCTGGCGAAACAGGTATAGAAACTGAAAAAAAATTTAATGTAACTAAAAGCAAAAATATAAGCAAATGACAATCAAAGTAATGTAAAATTAACCGAACAAATAAACAAATGATGAAAAAAATAATTAATGTAAAGAAATCATTCATGTAAAAAACGGTCATAAAGTCTATGCAAAAGAAACGAAACAAAAAACAAAGTGATATAATGATAATAAACAAAAACAAATCAAATATGCGAATGGTGATAACTGTTTGTGAAAAGCAAATATTTAAACAAATGGAAATAAACGTAATATAAAAAACCGAACCAATAAACAAATAAAGAGAAAGATTGCGTAAAATTAGTGAAGAAAATATACAAATGGTAAACAATTTAATATAAAAACCAAACAAATGAAAGTGATAAAGGTAATAAAACGAAAAAAATAATTATGCAAATATTTTGTAACAAATAAAAGAGTAAACAAAAAGTGTTTAAGATAATATAAAGGAAAGGAAATAAATAAACAAACGGTGACTAATGTATTGTAAAAAAGCAATTGTAAATGAAACTGGAAATAAAGAAAAGGTGATAACGGTAATAAATAAGAAAGAGATTATGCAAACGATAAAACTGCATAGTAAAAGAAACCAAACAAACAAGTAAATAGTGATATGGCAATGAAAAAATGAGTAAAATACGCAGTGATAAAGATAATGCAATTGAAACCAAGAAATAACTAAACTGTGATAAATGTAATGTAAAAATTCAAACAAATAAAAGAAACATGATAATTGTATTGTGAAAAGAAATAAACAAATGAACTTATTGTGTTAACGCTGTAGATTTGAAACCATAGAATAAACAAATGGTGGTAAAGGTAATGGAATTGAAACCAAAAAGTGATACTTGTAATGCAAAAGAAACCAAACAACTACGCAAATGGTATAAAGGTAAGAAACTGAATTCCAGAAAATAACCAAGTAGTAATAAAGGTTATGCATTTTAAACCAAACAAATTACCAAGTGGTGATAAATGTATTGTAAAAGAAAGCAAACTAATAAACAAATTGTAATGAATGTAATGTGCAAAAAAATTTAAGTAAACGATTATAAATGAAAGTATTGTAAAAGAACCAAAACAAGGTTTCAAAAGGCGACGAATATAATTTTGAAAAAGCCAGTATGTAAGCAGATGAAAATAAAAGTAATGTAAAAAAGCCCAAACTAGTAAACTAAAGAGGATAAAAGAAATGTAAAAGTAACTAAACAAATACAATGTAAATAAATAAAATATATAATCAAATTGTAATGGAGATGTAACATAAATTATTTAAACAAAAAATAGTAATAAGTATAACGTAACGAAACCAAATAATTGGGCCGTTCACATAAACTTTTGTTCATTTCTATTGTTTCGATTAGAATGCCTTTATCAAAATTTTAAAATTTATTTCGCTTCCTTTACATTATATTTATCAGTGTTTGGTAAAAAAAACAAGTTAAATTAAGAAACGGATTAAAATTTAAATTTAAAAGCCTCCAAAATTAAAAAGACAGTGATAATAGAAATGAAAAAGAAATTAAACAAATTGTGATAATGCTTAAAACATTAAAATAAACAAATAGCTATAAATAAAATTAAGCAAACAACCAAACTTTTAATGTGTAATGTAAAAGAAAATAAATAAGCAAACAATATATGTAATTAAAATGGAGATAAAGATAATGTAGAAGAAACCAGGTGAATAAAAAAATTATAAAGGTAACAAAAATGCAAAAAAATAAAACAATAGCTCATAATTGTAATATAAAATAAACTATACAAGTAACCAAATAATTAAATGAAACATACAAGAGATCAAAAGTATTAACTAATGGTAATAAACGTAATGTAAATTAAAACAATGAAATTATAAAATGATTTAGTTAATGCAAAAGAAACCAAAAAAACATTACAAAAGGCGGTAAAAGCAATGTAAAAGAGAACATAAAAAAATAAACATTTGATAATAAATATAATGTAAAAGAAACCAAATAAATATGCAAATAGGAATGAGGGTAATATAAAAGAAAGCGCATATAAATCAAATGTAAATAAAGGTAATGAAAATAAAACAAATAACACTGTGCAACACAAAATTTTTCGCATAAACAAAAATAGATGATTTTGGTCAAATCATAAGTGCTGAGTTAAAAATGCACGTTAAAACATTGTATCACATATAGTTTTTTGTTATTGTGATATATATATATATATAGGCGTCCGAGTTCAAACAGTTGTAGAAATTCAAGGAGTGAATCGACGGAGCTGAAATTTGGTGAACAGATGGCAGGATGAATTCTCAGTCGAGTTGTATATCTGTTTCAGGATTAACTGGCCCAGTTATGGACTAGTCGACCTGGGACATCGGATGTAAGGGACTCAGATGTAAGGGACCAGTTTTCCAAGTCCAATCAAGGCAAAATATATTGATATCAACTCGGATGTAAGGAGCTTGTTAAATGAATGTGTATTTACAACATAATTGATGCCAATTTTTTTACAACATAATTGAGGACAATAAACTAGTCAGTACCTACCATATGACAGATTCTTTGCCCCTTACCATGGCATCCGGACGAGTTTGTGCGAATAATCCAAATAGTTTTTGTTATGTTTGCGCCAAATTTACCAAAAAATCACAGCAGGGAAAAATTATAGATCTGGTCAAAGTTGCATACCATTCTTACTTCATAGTCAAGCTTGGAGACCAGGACAAAAGTTGGGAGCCTCATATAAATTGCAATACTTGCTATTCTGGTCTCACAAAAATGGACGAAAGGCACTGGAAATATGCCCTTTGCAATTCCAATTGTTTGGAGAGAACCTAAGGATCACTAAACAGACTGTTATTTTTGTATGTCAATGATATCTGGGTATTCAACAAAGAACAAGCACAAAATAGAATACCATGACATCCACTCTGCTATAAAGTCTGTTTCTCACAGTGATGAGCTACCCGTTCCAATACCACCTTTTAACTATGAAGATCTTCTTGAAGTTGGCAGTAATTGAGAACCGAAAAACAGGAAGTGGTCATCTGACAGTGATTACAACCCTGATAAGGAGAATGACCCACATTTGATAACACAATCTGAACTCAATGACTTGATTCGTGATCTAAAACTAACCAAGGATAATTCAGAATTGCTTGGTTCAAAGCTGCGGCAATGGAACTTGTTGGCACCTGGCACACTGATCTCAGTTTACAGGAATCGCGGTGAAAACTGGACAGCTTTTTTGAAACCAAGGAAATCTTTGCTATTGTACAGATATCAATGGTTTGATGAATGAACTGGGTTATTATCATAATCCGGATGAGTGACGGTTGTTTATTAATTCTTCAAAGCTCAGTCTCAAGGCAGTTTTGCTGCAAAATAGCAATATTAATTCATCTGTCCCAGTGGCCCATGCAACTGGAATGAAAGAGCCATACAAATCCATGGAAACTATATTCAATGCCATCAAATACAGTGAACACAATTGGAGCATATGTGGGGATTTTAAAATGATTGGCTTACTTACTGGAATGCAAAGTAGTTTTACAAAGTATTGCTGCTTCCTTTATCTGTGGGATAGCAGATCCACTCAGCAGCATTACCAAAAGAAAGAATGGCCAAGAAGAGAAAGATATGTACCTGGTGAAAGCAGTGTAATGCACCAACCATTGTTAGCTCCTGAAAAAATTCTTCTACCACCACTGCAAATCAAATTAGGTCTAATGAAGAATTTTGTGAAGGCTATGAACAAAGAAGGTAATGTGTTTAAGTACCTCAGAAAAAAATTTCAAAAAATGAGTGATGCCAAACTGAAAGAAGGGATTTTCATTGGGCCTCAAATCAGAAAAACTCTTAATGATCCAGAGTTTGAGAAGCAGTTGAATCAATTGGAACTTAATGCTTGGCAATCCTTCAAAGCAGTTGTCTGTCACTGGTTTCTTAGGCAATAAGAAGAGAAAAGACTATATAGAGCTAGTCACCAAACTTATTGAAGATTACCATGTGATGGGTTGCCGCATGTCACTTAAAATGCATTTTTTATATTCACACGGACTTCTTTCTCCAGAATATGGGAAGCGTTAGTGATGAACACGGAGAACGTTTTCATCAATAAATTTCCTACATGGAGCAGCGATATCAGGGCAGATATAATTCAACTATGATGGGAGGTTTTTGTTGGTTTCTTCAGAGAGAATCGAGTGTAAGCTACACGAGACACTCACGTAGTACAACATATTTCAAACAGAAGAAAGCTTCTGAATAAGATGATGCCGGAAGTGATCGAACCATTCATGACAATGTACGAAACGTTTCTCACTGAAAAGTAGTATAAAATCTTGACTTTTACTGAATGGGGCATATTATGAAAATCTTTGAGGTATTTTCCTTTGAACTATTAAACTTCTAATAGCAAAAGATCTAGACGTGCTAGAGAAAAACGGATGGTACCATTGAAATCAGCGTGTAAAAATTAACCAGAAATATCTAATTATACGTATGCGGAAAACAAAAAGTTGAAATTTGTTGCATAACACTGGTAGTTGTAATGATTTCCATGGGTTTTCGCAAATACCCCAGTGCGTAGAATTACAACGTGATTATCTAATTAGCTCTCAAAACCATCTCATAGCAGGAGTACAGGAATTTCGATATCTTCCATGTAATTTTCAAGATTATTCGCTTTATTCTTTTTTTTTTTTGGTGTTGTGCGTTGTTTAGGGGAGTGTTTGTTAGGTTGCTTTTGTATGTGGGTGTAGCTGGATCGGTTCCACGACCGGCCGTCTCAGCTGTTTATAAGTGAGGCCTTATTTCGACCTGTGTTTTGTTTAAAGTGTACCTCAGCCTAGCGAGAGCAGCGGGCTACCCAACTCCTTCGTATTGCACGCAGGAGGGGTAGGTTTGTCCTGGCTGAACTCTCTAGAAACAGAGTTTTCTCTCTGTATGTCCTTGTACTGAAAGGGAAGTTTGGGCCACTGTTTATTTTTCAGTTTCCAAAAATGGAAGGATGGAGAGCTTTATGTTAAATTTATTTTAAATACTACAAAAATTGAAATTTTTATTTTGAAGAATTCAAAACAGGAACATGTACTTAACTAGTTTTTTCATTTGGTAGGATGTTCTATGAACCCGGAAGTTACTTTGCAACTGGGTTCCACAATTCATTATTATTTCATGTGTAATGTTTTAGTATCAATTTTGCTTCTTCATATCATAAATTATTTTTGTTCTGCTGTTAGCAAAGTCAGTGTTAACATAATATTTATGTATTTAAAGCTACTATATTACGATAGAACCACATATGATATCACTAGAAATAAAATTTTATGGAAATCTCGACAATGCGACAAACTAAAACAATGAAGATAATGTGGTTATTAAATAAGATGTCTGGCTCACTGTTTGTTTGTGGGTAGTGAGACTTGACAAACCATAATGAGAATGCACGGTTTATTTTAAAATACATAGCTTGCCAGAAATTTCGTCTCCGGGAATACAATTTTATTTGTTTTTCTACTTATTATTTATTTTAAAATATCAATTTCTTTCATAAGTTTATTTAATGCTTCATGTTCATATCGTTTTAACATCCTATATTTTGTGTCAAAAATATTTTCTGCATCTGATCTGAATAAAACGTTTATGGTTTTAACTCTTTTCCCCGCTACATTTTCCCTAAATAAATATTTTAAACACTTTCTGAAAAATACTAATTCGAGACGTAAACTAGTATAACGTGAATGACCTATACGGACCTGTTTCACGCCAAGATGAGAGGGCTAGCACATTTATCTTTTGGAACCGGAGCTCATGATAATGAAGCTATTACTATTGCTCTGTAAAATGAGTCAAATGCAAGCTCTTCGCTTTATTTGCATTTTAATATAATTTTTTTTTGGTTTTACGAGATTTGTCAAGGAGAACTTAACTGGGTATTTTAAAATAATTAAGAGTTTGGGGGTCTTGATCGTCTGGAAAATTAATGGTTTGGTTGTGTACGGTTAGAAATACTGGAGCTGTGACTATAAAATGGCTATTCTTATCAGCGTGATTTGGCATCATAAAAATTTATTAATAATAAGTGTAAATGAATGGAATAAATGATCATCGCTATTAGTTTATAGTTATTTGTAAACCTGTTTAAAATTCAAACTTTCTGCTGATTTTGCTGTAGATACTTTATGTAAATCAAGCCTCCTATAATAAATAAATTAAAACTAAAATAATCTAGCACTGTAGTCTTTGAAATATCTGAGGTATTTATTGTTCAATGAAAAATATAAAAAATATAAAAACATGTATAGTGAAACAACTTTTTAACTTCTCAGAAACATTACCACACAAAAGTTTTTCTGGGAACTTTATGCAAGCTATAATAACATTATATTTCTTGGTATAAGCTACTGAAAAATAAAAAACCTCTTGCTACTCTTTTCCAGCTGATTACAAAAATTTCTTAAAATATATTACGCATGTAAATATTTATGATTTAAAATAGCTAATTAATTTAATCTTAGAATGCTTTAATGTTTTTATATTGTTTTCATTAATATTAAAACCAGAAAAGAGAAAAAACAATAAAAACGTACACTAGCATCAAAATGTTCTCAACATTTCCAGTCATTTCAGTAGGCTTCCAAGAGACAAGAACAAACTTATTACCAAGTGTATATTCTTCGGTAATTTTTTTGTATTTGTGCCAGAGAAAACACAATTACATTATCGTTACGTATCGAATGCAGATCATTTATATATTGCAGATAAAACAAAATAAAACGGAGTCGCATCGTGCAAACTATCATATGAATATTTAGCATGTAATTTTATTAATCTATCCTTTCTTTTAAAAATGCTAAAAACAGCGATGAAAACACTACTGTTTAAAATCTTGTCAATCACAGTTTTCCATAAAGTCATGAAACCCCATATATATATATAACGAGACCACTGATAAAGTATTTAGAATTGAAGCAAAAAATGTATGCAGAAGGGTGTGAGTGTGGGGATAGGAGCTACCCTTTATAAACAAGAAGAAAAAAATTTTAATTTCGTAGCTACTAAATTAGTGAAGATTCATAAAGTCCATCTTCAGCAACGTTTACGGACAATAAAAAAAAAAAAAACAGAAACATACATTAGACGATATTTAATAACACGGTAAAGACATGTGTTTGTATATGATAAAGAAAAAAATAAAATTTTCTTAGCCATTCCGCGTGGCTGCAGGAGACATAAAACTTTGTTTTTACTATATCCATCGCTACGTTAACTGTCAACTTTTAAAATTGGTATTACACAAACAAAACTTAAAAAAAGAGCTGCATTCATTTATTTTAAAAGTTTGCTTCATTTTCATTAAAAAAATGTTCTCACTTATTATATTTCAGTTTTTCAGACCGAAACTTATTTTATAAAAAAAACACACGTAATCAAAGAAATCGTGTGTGTGGCCCGTTTACCAAACAGTCCCTTAATGATGGATTGTGGACTGTTCTGAAGGTTTATATGTTTCGAACGACTCTCTTATTGGAAATATTTTACCACCTCCAGGATATTTATTTCGGTGTTGAAAATTTTTTTAAAAAAGAAACGCTGTTAAAAACATGCAGGTGTACAAAACCAAAGAAGCGTAGGCTTCATCATAATTTAGGTCTAAAACGTATGCCAATGTTAATGCGAGTACAAGTGTGTTTATAGCTTCAAGGGTCGTCATGAATGGTAAACATTAACTGCAAAATAAAATCCATTGCTAAGAATAGAGAGAAGTCGTACGTGGTTTCTGTGTGGGTTTTTATAGCGCGATGTAGCCTCGGGAAGTTTGAGAGACCGGTAGAGCGGGAGGAGGAGAAAGCGTTGTCTCCGACTTGTCTCCCAGCGGGCTCAGTGTTCCGTTTATTTCCGGCCGCTACCCGTCAAGTAGCCGTGTGTCCCTATCGATCGCTCCTCCAAGATGAAGTTAATTATTACAGGCCGGAATAAAAATACGTCTCCACTACCAGGTCCATACTGAACACAGGAACGCCATAGCAAATTGTTAACGCTGCAGTTGTCTTTAAAGCAAAGTCGTGATCTAAATATCTGTTGCTGCAGCGCACTTCTTGTGTCAGACATTTTAATAATAATGCATAGGTGACAAGAAAAAATGTACAACATATATACAACAAATAATGTCCATTTAATTTCTTTGTTTTGTTGAATGTATTTCTTAAATTCCTTTTTCTTTAGCAATTCAAATAGGTATTAATTTTTTTTTCGTCACCAATTGTTTATTTGTTTGTCTTTTACATTACATTTATTAGCATTTGCATACCTCTTTGATTTCTCTTACTTTACATATTTATCTACGTTTGTTCACTTATTTTTCTTCTACAGTGACATTATTCGCGCTTGTTTGCATACTTGTTTTTTCTTTGCATTCATTTTATCTCCATTTGTTTATTTCTTTCATTTCGTTCTGGTTATCTATTCCATCATTTGTATATTTGATTGTTTTTTAACATTACATCAATCACCTTTTCCATATTTATTTGCTTTCTATTAGATTATGTTTATAACCGATTCGTTATTTCTTTGACTTCTATAACATTACCCTTTAACCCTTTAGTTACTTTCTTAAATCCTTTTACATTACATTTATTACCATATGCGTATCTGTTTGTTTCTGTTTTATATTTTCTTACCATTTGTTATTATTTAGCTTTCTTTTACAATAAATTTAACTCTGTTAGCTAGGGATTTTTGCTTGGCCTTGATCATCGTTTTCAAAATTTATTTGCTTTCATTCAAAATACATTTATTACCATTTGGTTATTTATTTAATTTTCTTTACATTAACTTATAACCCTATGTATATTTCTTTGGTTTCTTCTACACCATTATAACATATTTTTATTTGATTCTTTATCATACAAAAATGACAATTTGATTCTGTAGTCTTGCTACAAGTTAAGTTAATATTTTAATATTTTCTATAGTAAAAACAAATAAAAGGTTTTTAAAAATGTTCTTTAGATATAATAAGAAAAATGTTTTGTTGAATCATGTCATATGAATAGCAATAATAATGCATTGCAAATATCTTTGGTGCTCTGTAGTAAAAAAAAAATTGACATCCGAAGAAGATATGCATAACATACAAGCATTATTAAAAACCTTTAATAAATTCGATAACATATATTTTTTATTTACAAGTTCTTTGTTTTTATGTTTTTCTTGAACCTTAAGCTCCAATTGGATATCCAGTATTTTCAATAAGATAGCCATTACGGCCGACTGTAAATCGACCACGTTTTACAGATGTTTGTAGCTTTTGAGCATGCATGCTTTACAAATTGCATCTTCAAAACAAAAGGACGAACCTCTTCTTTAGATAACCACTAAATCGTATTATGCCTATGGAGGTCGATGTTGGATTTTAGTTAGCCATCTTGTAATTGTGCGGTTTGTGACTGACCAGAACACTTCAACAAGCAAAGAATACCTCTCATTTCAGTGAAGAGAAAACATGCTAAAACTATAGCAGTAGGCGAAAAACCTTAGCACCGGAAGTAAACCTACAGAAAATTTGCTGATGTTCATGAAAGGATATTTCATTTCCACCTGATTGGTTAGACTTTCAACACAATCCTGCTCCAATGAGAATCAGACTGCTGTCGCTGCCAAAACGTGCAATCACAAATTAGCCGCTTTAAATATATTTGTTTTTATATTATAGTTTTACTTTAAGAAAGGCCTAATATTAAAGTTACACATTCCTTTGATTAATTATTTAAGGGTCTTATTAAAATTTTTCTAAAGAAATATAAAATTAGAAAACCCAGATTTGTATTCTTGTTGCAAAATAACAAGTATCATGTATTAACAAAATAAAGAGAAAAAAATACTAATTTTACCCATTCCGTTAGATAGCACTATATCAAGAAATATTAAACTAAATATTTAAAGCTGAAAATTTTATTCGTTTTCCTAAATTAATTTATGCAGTAATATGTCTTATACAGGCATTTGTGTGGTCTGCAATGGATAGGAGCTCGAGAAGTATCCCTATCAGTACCATAACTTGGTTTGGCAAAATTCCCATGGAGTGTAATTTATACGAATCTGTCGGCGTAGATTTCTTCCTAAAGCTAATCATCAGATAATTTTTTGCGGGAACTTTCTTTAGCTAAGTCAGGACGAAATGCGTCAGGCACATTCGCACCTGGTCATTGTTTCCGGTGTCATATGATTTCATTTTTCGCTTGGCTAGTGTATCGCTACTCCGACATGTTACAGTCTGGTGAAAAGGGGGATATACTGCAAAATAAAGGTAAAATGCGAGCGTTTCTAACCAGTTAACATTCAAATTAACTAGAGTTCCAAGAATGATCCTACACGGCTAAATAATTTAGACAAATCAAAACGACAAAACAATGAACAATAAGGTGAATGGACCCAGAGGGTCTCTTCGTAGTGCTATCTTGTGGTCTGATTTCAATCTACTCAAAGTTTGTATTAACTTACTGGGCTGACAGTTGCAACTTGTATTGCTTTATTAAACGACTTCGGAGGCTTCAATTTATAAGAGGCATCAGCAAAATTAGAGAATGAAAAACATCTATGCTAGAAAACTAAAGCAGCTTGAAATAATGAGAGTGAATGTCTTTTGACCGGAATGATACTGAAACAGTTTTCAAGAGTACAGTATGTCTACAGGACACATATTTGTGACTTGTGTTAGTTTTCAAGGATCAACATTTCTGGTTATGGCACTTTATTATGCAAATCTAATTAACCAAATGATTTTTTTTAAAAGTCGTCTGAGGGAGAGATATAAGAAAACAAAAGGAAAGATAAGGTTTATCGAAATTGTCAGTGATGATATAAATGTATAGAAGCAGCCCAAAATATTGATAAATAATTGAAAAGGCATAAAAGGAAGGTGAAAAGTAAAAAAAAAAATATATATATATATATATATATATAATATATGAAGGGTTAGCTGTTGCAGTCAGGTTGTGGATAAATCAAGTTTGAACAGTTTTCAGATAACAGAAGCAAAGAATGGCTCTATAAATTGCAGTGACAGCTCGATCGAGTCTTGACGGCGTCTGACCATAAAGTACGGGCGCGGGTTTATGACCCTAAGCAGCTCGAGCCTCGGCCGACCGTTACAAACTTTGGATAAAAATGTCGCTGACTCTCGCCCACTGGTCGGTGTTTTACCGATGACACAGGCGAGATCGCACGCTTCATTAACGGCCGGTATTTACGCGTCCCTGACACGCGGTCTATTGGCCTGCATCGTGATTTATTGGCAACAAAAAACAACAACCTCTCAACGCCGGCCAAACATTTTTATGGGTGGAATGCACGATGGCATCAACAGCAGAACATCAGATCAAGCCGACCCATTAAAATAGAAGCAAATTTCTATTGTAAAACTGCAGTTAAAGTCGGGTCTCGCAGAAAAGTGATTTTCAGGCTCACCCCTCCCTAGGAACCTCGTTTCGAATTGCATATTATGTCCACATTATTAGATTAGCTTTAAAGAGGAATCCACACGTTGTTTTTGAGAATGGCTGTCCTGGTAATCGGTTGTTTTAACCCCTTTCACAACAAGTACACGGGCTATTTCAATGGCTTTTGTCTTATATTTTTGATCGACTACTTAAACACACGCAAGATCAACAATTTAAAAATAATTTTAGAAAAGGTACGCTCAGAATTTAGCGACAATAATTAAGGAAATAGTTGTTGTTGTAGCATGTTAATTTTCTGCGGAAAGAACGCAAATGCAATCAAGCGATATGTTGAATTTATTTATGAATGTACATTGTCAGTGAACTTTCCTGACAAGTTAACATACTGTAAAAACAGGCTGCCATAAAGATAATATATATACATGTTTTTATGCAAGTTTCTTTAGCAATGATTTAAAATTTTCTTACTCGTGTTAATTCACTATAGAGTTTGCACCATGAAAAAGTTATTTAAAAATGCCAATTTCATGTTTGTACTAAAAAAAAATTGTGGCAACGAGTTAATTTTTAATAACTACAAGATAATACTAATGTGTTTTTCTGCTTACGTCATCGTAAAAGGATAAAAAAATACGTAAGCTAGGATAAATGCAGAAAGAAGAACAAAAAGCAGAAAGCATTTGATAAATTTCAGGAAAACAGCCAATATTTTATGAAAAGTGTAGAGAAAATTTATTAAATTATTAGTGCTACGCGTAATTTCACCTTTGAAAAAAGACCAAAGATGCATCAGCTGCCATTATTGGTCTACAGACGGTTTCGTAGTGACATGATTGAAGATTTTCAAAAGACTTTTCCAAAAAAGATAGGCAAGTTCCTTGAAACTAGTAACACATCATTTATCATTAGAGTTCCTGTATAAGATAAATCAAAGTCGTTCTCGATTAGATATTGCAAGATGTCTTTCAATCGTTTAAATTACCTTCCCTAAATACTTTACCAGTATGTTCAGTGGAAGCAAAAAAGAAAATGTTTTCTAAAAATACTAAACTTGCAGATTTTGGCGAAGAAGGGTTTATATTTATTTTAGAATATACTTGCTCTTCTGAGCTTTTTATCTGAATGATTTTAAAAGGCCGATACAAAGTAATTTCAGTAATATATCTACGGAAATCTAAGAAATTAGATAACGTAATGACAAAAATATTTTAAATAGTTATCACTCTTTGTTTCTTTGCATGCAGGAAGCTGGTTTCCACTTTCTTCCAATACTTCTGCTTTTCTATCTGTTATAACCTCCTGTCTACTACACAAGGTATTGTTTCTGATATGGAGGTGGAACTTTCATAAGGATTGGTAATTTATCAGCTGAACTTTCTACTTTGATTACCAAGTCACAATCCTTAAAAATGAACTTGTAATATTTGGTTTGAGAATATTTATGGAAGTCCCATAGTACACACACACTGGAAGACCTATTAGAGCTCGTCTATATAACTGGAAAGCAAACCGAAATGTCGGGAAAAAACGCACGAGCCAACAGTTTGACAAAGAAGATCCTGAAGGAAAGACATATCTAATCTTAAAATAAACCATTAATTTTAATGCAAGCTTCTACTGTGATTATAGTATTAAAAAAACAACAAAAAACTGGATCATTACATACTTTGCTTTCAGCTAATAATATTATAAAGTAAAAATTACAAAAATACAAAGCGATTCAATTAGATATTTGGTAAATAACAGGGTTTGTTTTAAAGTGTATAATCACTTCTTTTGCTTTTACATTTAAGTATAAGTGTCTGCCAAACAAATATTAAATGTATCCACTTTTTTACAGTATGCATTGCAAAACTTTTTAAAAGGCATGATTTTACAGATAGAAAGAGTAAATGCTTTTGTGTTGTTTTCCTTTAAGCCTTAAAATTACAATTATCAAAACAATATAGGCATATTTTAATATAAACTGTATAAATTAATTAAAGATAAAGCATTTGTGCACAATTCAAAATTGACCATAAGGTTGGAAATATAGTGATCATATTGCGCAATATCTAAACCCTATATAATGCAATTACTTACTGACGTCTTATAAACGAGCAGACACTGTATAGCTGCTTCTGACGTGCACCACAACTCTGAATATGTCTCATTACTGCTCACCAGACGTCAGACGCAGTCTTATAGTAATGGATTCATTCTCCTCTGCTGTCAAGTATTGACAATTCCGGAATAGTCCCTGAAGCACCGGATTGCTGTCCAATACGCATGCAAAGCTAATCTAGACATTTTTATAGGGGTATAGACAAAAAATAAAAAATAAAAACAAACAAGGAGACCATAGAAATATCCATTTCCTCTTGAAGTTGATTTTTTTTACTGTTTTTGCATTTTGACTCTTGCATTATCGTCCATGAGGTGAACTGATTGCTGCAAGTTCGTACAAAGAGTAAAATATCAGTTTTAATGACTTTCAGGTCCGAATACCCAACTAAAACACCATAGAACCGTACAGTGAGCATTATGTTTGTTTCGCCAAACATGGGAAGGACCATGAGTAAAGTAAAGGCTCATTTAACTCATATTAACTAAAAACAACTTCTTGTTTGCTAAAGTACAGCGTAGATGAGACTTATACACTCCATTCTCGATCAGCGGTGTGCTTGTGTTAGGCGTGTGTGAAGTACAGGGTATCTAGTTTGTAGATTTTCAGTGTAGCCGATTTCCTAAGTCTGATCGAAGCTACATTATCACGCATGTACCATAATTTGATCTGGATGGCGCATGCAGAGATGGTGCGGTTGAGCTGAGCCAGATGAGAAATGCAACAGTTATTGGTACGATTACTACTGCTAAGGCACCACTTGTTTCATGAGCCAAACTGCCCTCTTTGTTCCTCCTCAAAATCGCCTGGTAACACGCTAAATTACACTAATCTATCAACTAATGATCTGTATTTTTTGTGGGGGTGGTGTGGTGCATTTGTTAGGGCATGTTTGTTAAGTTTGCAAGTGTATGTGGTGGGAGCTGGGTCGGTTCCACGACCGGCCGCCTCAGCTGTTTATAAGTGAGGTCTTATTTCGACCTGTATTATTTTTCTTAATGTTAGTGTACCTCATCCTAGCGAGAGCAGCGGGCTACCCAACTCCTTCGTAATCTAATACGCTCAGGAGAGGTAGGTTTATCCAGGCTGAACCCTCTAGAACAGAGTTTTCTCTCAGCCATGGCTAGGTATCGCTGCTCATGGGGAAGTTGTAGGCGAAACGCAGTAGTTCAGCTCCGTAAATTTCATTTTGCGACCATTTTCGATAGGTTTCATATTCCAATTTAACCCCTGTTATGAACAGCTGGAATTACCTGACGCTTGTATGATTTTTGCTGCTGCATCTTACCCAGAGACAGAGAGCCAAATGTAACACATAAAGAAACAGAATTCTCGTATGTTTTACGCCGTTCTTTGAGAGGGGAAAAATGACAATGCATATTCAGTGGTAAGAACTACTGTAAACAGTCGTACATTTCGCAAACAAAATATCTCGATAATATTTTATTCAGAATATGATATAGTTACTAAACACGATTTGACCATATTTTAAATATATTTTGGTTCTAATGTTCCTTATGTGATCATAGAAAGAATATTGACGCATCCATGAAAGAATGAAAGATTAGTTTCCTTAATAGAATAGTTTAAACATGAGTATGTGTTTCATGATTTTAAAATGCTAAAATACAGCATGTTAATAATGTTAATTATGGACTACAATAGCTGTCTCTCTAAATTGTAATTTTAGAATTTTTTGTTCTTACTACTATATAAGAATTTAAAATTATTAGCATATTCGTCTGAAGATTGAAATTAATACAATGGACGAAATTAGCAAAATTATTATTGATCTCAGCTGTTTTTTCCAGGAAGAGTTTTCTGCAGCGAATCAATACTTGCGTCATTTCACTCTGACTTTAAATGAAAAAAAAAAACAAGCTATCTCTAGAAGCAGGCTTCTGATCTCTTCAAAAATCTTCAGGAAAATGAATACAAAGAGCATTTATTAGCTTATTTGGATGGCTTAAGAAACAATTGCAGTATTCTACCCTCAATAGGAAATAAAATAAAAAAATGAAGTTAAATCAAGCTAACGCTGGTATACAATTATTTCTGCAGACAATTGTGTCATTAGTATTATAAAATTTACAGTTTGGCGAACCAGGCGTTCACTCTGAGGTCTGAGTGTGCGGATACAACCTGTTTTGCCAGTTTCCGGGAAAAACATCTGTATTGAGGAGACGCTGTATGTCCGCTGAATAGCAGAGCCCACAGACTTGATTTCCCGTCTCATCTAGCGGTGCCAATTCCTTTCCTACATATCCGGTTTTCGACAGCTTCTAATAAAACTAAACAACTTAGCCTTCGCAAGGGGGTGCAATCTGCATTGTGCGAGCACCTAGCGATCTAATTAACGACATTCAGACAGATTCGACCCTTGGGGGAATTAAATAAAAGTTGTGGCTGAAGAAAAGCAGGATTCTAGTCTGATGTGTTAAATTGCTTCTTTCTCATCGCATCAAATAGTGAAAGCTTGTATCGAGAAACGCCAGAGTGTAGTACATATCCAAATGACACAAACCCTGTGATTGAGTGACAATTTTAATCTACTTTGGTGCTGAATGTCTTTCATTTATAAATTAAGGCTTAATTTTCTTAAAAGAGTACAGACCATTAAAATGCACTACAACAAAGGAAATCGAATTTCTGTCTGCATTTAGAAGATTGAAATGCAAAAAAATTATAGGAACAATTAACGTGAAAAATATATTTTTGTATTTATTGTTATATACACTTTGAAGCTAAAAATAAAACAAAGAATATTTTCATTACCTTTTCATATTATACGAGTTGAAAATAGAACCTAAAAGACTGATGGAGGTAGTTCATTTTATACATTATCAATATGTTCATAACTGCACTTAAGGAATACATTTAAATTGCAAAACAGAAAGACTTTTTATTCATTCTGTTTTAACATTATACTGTACAAAACTAAATGAAAACTTTGTTTTTAGATTACTGATGTTTTGACAGAAGACATTTTTATTAAAATTTAATTCGAAATATAGAAAAAAATTCAGAGCTTTTCTTCACATAATAATCTTTCAAAATAAACCTTTAAAACTGTAAAGGTTCTGTCGATTTTCTTTTTTCTTTTCTTTACTAATCCTGACGAGGATCATTTGGGTCATGACTAAAATATTCATGCTGGAAAGAAACACTATCAAGCTATAAATAAAATGATAGAAACTGTTTTATATAGTTGACATTATCCAAGATTATGGTTATTCGCTAAACACATCATAATGTTTAATAAATTACACTGGTCAACAAGTATTTTTCATCAAGCATATGTCAAGGTGTACTAGTGTAGTTTTTAATGCTGATTTCAAATATATAATTAGTTTTTTGACATCACGTACAGTTTTCAAGATGAGAAATTTTTTGATTTTAGCTCATGCATTATATAGAAATTCCAATTAATGACATCTATGCATGTATTTCATTTATATCATGGAAACATACCTTTAAAATAAACTACATTAGTCATTGCTGCATTGTTCAGATGCAATCATCTTAAATTAACCAATCAAGTTTTGTCTGATGAAATAATTATTTCAGCATCTCATATTGTCAAGTTTATTGACTTTTCAAGACGAAGTTTAAAAGCTGTACTTCTCCATAATGGTAATTTGAAGCCCTCCATTCCTATTTCACACTCCGTTCATCTTCATGAATCATATGAGAATATGGAACTTTTACTTCATGCCATTGCCTATGAAAGATACTCATGGAAAATATGTGGAAATTTAAAATTCATTGGAATGTTAATGGGAATGCAGTCAGGTTTCACAAAATACTGTTGTTTCTTGTGTCTATGGGATAGTCGGGAAACTGACAGACATTATTCGGAATCAAACTGGCATACAAGAACATTATACCAGCCAGGACTGTCTAGCGTCAAGAATACACCTCTTGTAGATCCATGAAATGTCCTATTGCCTCCTTTGCACATAAATCTTGGACTGATGAAACAGTTTGTAAAGACACCAAGGAAGAGAAATGCCAGAGGGTTTGAGTATATTGTAGAAAAGTTTCTCAAAATCACACAGGCGAAGTTGAAAGAGGGTATCTTTGTCGGACCCCAAATTAGAGAAGTACTCAAAGATGTCAACTTCAAGACAACACTGGATGAACTGGAACTGCCTGCCTGGAATGCTTTCAATTGGATCTGTGAGAATTTCTTGGGCAACAAGAAGGCAATGGACTACAAGGATGGCATCAAGAATCTTCTGAAATTTTACTCAGCAATGGGTTGTCGCATGTCACTGAAAGTTCACTTCTTGAACTCCCATCTGAATTTATTCGCAGATAACCTTGGAGCAATATCTGATGAACATGGTGAAAGATTTCACCGGGACATTAGTGCTATGGAGAAACGGCACCAAGGCTTCTAGAATGACAGTATGCTGGCTGACTACTGCTGGACACTTTACCTTGATCAACCAGATCAATAACACCGCAGGAAATCCAAATCACAATGTTTCTAACTCTGTTGTTCTAACTTTTCTGTTTTGTCTGACCCATTTTTTGTGTATTCACTCTTTGTAGAATGATAGTGATGATTTTTAACTCAATAAACTCATTTACTTTCTAAAAATAATATGTCCTTATTTATTACGTTAATGATTTCATATATACAAATATGTAAATATTTGCATGTATCTACTGAAAAACTGATACGTGCTGCATACAAATGGAGTGAAATTTTGAAATCAGCATGAAAAATTAGTCTAAAAAGTTGGTTTGCATTCATAATGAGTATAATACATTTAATTTAGTTGACCAGTGTTATCAAAAAACACGCAACATGGTTAAAAAATTTTATGTATTGAAATTTAAAATTTGATTTTAATTGAAGGCATACTTTGTTTAGTTACATTTGCTGCTTACATTTTGCGTAGTCACTTCAGATCAAAAAAATCTCCAGGGAAACCCATATCGGTAAATCAACGGTAAACTGAAAATTATAACAGGACCAAAACGGAACGACTTTCTAACCACTAATAATCGTCCAATTTGCACCTTCACACTGATAAAAAGATGCAAATTTATTATTTTTATGTTAACAAATACAATAAAAATGGAAACGTAAATTAGTGTGAAATTTATAAAACCCTCAAACAAAGATTTCAATGTTAAAACAAACATATTTGCAGCTTTAATATTTGTTATATGTTCAAGAATGTCTGCAGAGTCCCATTTCTGCGTCCAAAGAAGTAATAAAGTTTCATTGTTTAATGAATAGTGACGATTGCTGGCTCATATTTTTCAAACATTTAAACATCGGATTAAAAAGAAAAATTAACAAAAGAAATTAAGATGATTGAATGTCTCGGATTAGTTATCAGAAGACACTATAACGTGCATGAAATTTAAGATATAGATTTCCCATAATGTTTTTGAAATGCAAAAATGAAATTTGTTTAGTTTTTTAAATAAGTTTATTAGAAATAATTTTATAAAATAATGCATCGATTACTTAGCTTCAGGTTAGGTTTATATCGACTATTTTTTGCTGCGGTATGAATTAAATGGGTGGTGGGTAGTTCTGTATGTAGATTATTAGTTTTGGTTAAGTGCTCGTGTTCGAATCCCGATTTAGACAAGATCATTTCGGCGTATCTCACTACCATTCTTTTTCTTCATCAGCCAGCCGCGTAGGTTTTCTCAGGACAATCTGGATTTGAATATTGTTATTAGGGAATTTGGTTAGGTTCGTTTGGTATCAACATGTAATGATAACAGTTGTCGTCAAAAGACTGAAACACCCACAACGTACTACTCTGCCCATTTCGCATTGCATAGCTCTTTAACTTCTTCTCTTCGTTTGTCTGCCACGAAATGTGACATATAAAGGAAGGAAGGATGAATTAAATATCACCATGCTACGTAATATTTAAATCTGCAAAGATAAAACAATAGTAAAAAACAACAGAAAATCCTTCTTTTAGCTAAGTGTCCACTAAAGTTTGAGAGTTGAAACAATGATTTCTCATTTAAGTTAGGAAAAAAAACTATTTAAAAACTTTCTAAGATCAAATAAGCGAGTTTAGTAGTTTAAAATTATGGTATGGAGAGTGTTAATAGTATATTTTGGAAAAGAACCAGTGCTAGTCGAATTGCCTGATTACAAAATAAATAAATCTTTCAAAGATAGAGTTCCATTGCACAGACAAATATAGAAAAAAAAATATCTGCTGATTAAGTTACTGAAGAAGACAAGAGGGAATCAGTATCTTAAATTAGTAACAAATTCAGAAACAACAACAACAACAAAAAGTATCTTAATTTGATAGTTGGCAGACAACAAGGTAATTTTCTATAACATTCTTAATGCAGTTTGCCGTTTTGAACCCTTAGTCTAGTCTGTAATAAATCACTCGAGACGGTCAGATCTGGCGATGTAGCATTGTTCTGGAACCAATCACGCAGTATTTTCCAACGCTTATCTATAGCTCCCAATTCGACCTCAACGCATCAGCGTCCACGCGAAGAATCCACGGCTGCAGGATCGCCATTCATTCTGATAACTTATTAACGTTTGTTTAAGGTTGTTTCCTGTCGAATGTAAACCGCTTCATTTCAACCATCTTGAGAGGTTAAGATCTGTCGTCCATTTCAAAAGATTCTAAATAAATGCGCATCGATTTTGGTTCACTAAATTTAGCGTAAGTATGCAAACTTTGGACGGTTTAAAACGTTAATCTTACCTGACATGAATCGGAGTTTTACCCGAACAGTTCTGAAGATCAGTCTTCCAATATAATTTTTTTAATTTAACACCAAATAAGGTCTTACCCAGAGAATATGTCTTGTTTCATGAAAGGGTTGTCAATCAGCCGCGAAAATAGCATTAGCAATAGATTTATCAAAGGCTAATCAAATCTATGCAAAAATAATTCTATATTTTCACTAATATGTATGTGTGTGTAACATATATTTGCCAAATTCTTAGCAGTAGATTACAGAAAAATGATATTCAAGACGAATAACTTCCATTTTGATGGTATGTGCATTTTACAGACAAAAACCTTATTGCTCCATTCGCACAATGTAGCAGCCATGTAACTTCGAATTTTTTGGAAGAACAAATCTGTTAACAATAATTCAAAGATATGACACACATTTAAAAGGCACACTGGATTAGATTCATAGATGGTTGCATTGTCAAATGAAATAAGCTTCACGATGGACTAGTAAGCTCTACACGCTATGCCAAAAAAGAAATTATCGGAGAATTGTCATGAAAGACAGCTAGTAGTCCAAAAATATATAATATGCGATTTCATTATTCGCCATGTTTTCCCACCATCTGAGAAATTTGTTTATTACAAAGTAATGAAGATAACTCATACAAACCTCTATATGCATACATATAAAGTTCTTCACAAAACGATTACAAACAATAGATAGCTAGCTTAAATAAAGATATTGATATAAACATAATGGCATAATCAATTAAAAACAATAAAATTTTTTAAAGAAGCATTTTAATTTGTAACAATAATATTTGTATTTTCAATTTCTCTAATAAAACTAAAGCTGCATTTTTAAATTTAATTTCCTTGGTGTGCCAATGGTTTAATTCAAAGTCTAAAGTTAAGAAACACGTGAATCTTACTGTAAATAAGAATGGTAACAGAAAAAAAAACTGGGTATAAAACACAACCAGCAGGTCACAGAATCGAATCTCATGCGTACAAAGTAAATGCTCCATAATGCAGTCATATGTTGATGTAGTTCACTGAAAAGTCGTCATACAAACAATCTGAAAGTCCACACCTGCAGAAGACTACTGTACAAATACAGACTGTGTTATCATCATAGTGTGGGGAATACTATGACTTCTGGAAACAAAATATTACACGATAAGTGCAACTAGTAAAGGCTACTTCATGTACAAGATTGCAGGCCGATATTTTATGATTTGATATAAGCTGTATGGATGACTTTGTGGGATACATGAAACTGGTACTGTTGACAAAAGAAGCAGTGGAGGAAGAATGCCGAAACTCTCCAAAGGTTTTGCTAAGTAACACGAGGTATGTTCTCTACGTAACCGACAACGATCAGTAGAGATCTTGCGAATTACTTATCTGCAAGAACAGATGCATACATGTTTTTTTTTTCAAAACAGTAAGATACGCACTAATAGAAATTGGTCTCAATGGATGTGTAGCAGCCTAAAAATCTTTTCTGAGGAGAGCCTCAGCAGAAATAAAATACTGATGTGACCAAATCTGTAAGAAGGTGCGCTTTATAGATGAATTTAAGTTTGAACTGTTTCACAACAATCAGAGGCAGGTTTTTTAGGCTGATCTTGGAGCGGTATAACAGACAATGTATAACAGATACAGTTAAACACGACGTAGATCGATACAAGCGTGGAGCTTCGTATCAGCCAAGGGTGACGGAAATTTCCATAAAATCGAAGGTATATTGACGGCCGATAGGAACACGCAGGTTTTTATCCAGCGCGCCGCCATTCCACCAGAAAGGCATCTCATGCTTGTCTTGCATTAATTTTTAACATAGTAATGACCTCAAGCATACAGCCAATATGGTAAAAAAAAACTGTTTGGCACGTAAATAGAACATTTACTTGGTCTTCAAAAATTCCTGATGTGATCGTCATCGAAGTTATGCTGGGTTATATGATTTCTGAGAAAGTCAGACAGCAACCAAAATCTTGAATGAATTGTGGAAGCATTAAAAAGTAATGTTCTATATAACGAAAAGGAATCACATACAAAATGCTAATGCAGTGTAAAACGTACTGATTTTATTTTTGTATATGTTCTATAATAATAAATGTTATTATTACAAGTTTATAAGTACCACTTAGTCGTTATCTGTGTATTCTGCTTGTGTTTTCAGAATTATTTTCAATAACATAATTTTTAAATTTTGGTTTCAAGAAAAAAACAAAAATATTAGTTAATTGTTCTTGAATTCTTGTGGCGTTACCGTCCGCGTCATTTGCTGTATGTGCAACCATAACGTTAATATTTATATTACAAAATAACGTAGTTTTCCAGATGGTGAAATGTTTGTTGTGAAAAACATGCAAGACTAATCTGGGGTATGTAGTAGTCTGGGACATAATGTAAGCTGCATCATTTCGGATTTTGCTGTGATTCTTCCATCTCTGACGGACGTTGAGAAGAGGCTGCTATGCTGGAACGATCTGATCTGAGGTCATCTACATCTTGAATAACTCCACAGCTGGACAATAAAAGATTTTTGAAAGTTATCCCTGAAAACCAGAAGCGCCAAAGAGAAAGAGATCAGCTTGAAGACGTGTGACTTTACTGGACTAAAATTTCTATATACTGCTCTTTGGGGATCGATCGGTTCACCACTGACACTTTGACACTGCAGAATACCCATTGATTAAGTAGTATATTTTACGAGGCCATAGGAACCACTTTCTAGAAACTAGAACCGTGCCTCGTTTACTTATGCCCCGCAATGTTTAGAATCAGGCTCAACTCCAATAGCACCAAGCAGGATTTGCCTTTACATGCAATGAACAATAGTTTAGTTTCCAGCGAGAAATCTCCTTTTCTGCTGCATAAAGTCGATGGTGTATAGAGAGTTTACCAATAAATAAATAAATTCTATACTACACCTAAATATGCCACACTGACCATTTTGATGAAGAAAAACTTTGGAAAGAATGAACTATAGTGACAGTATCGAACTTTTTACGCCTACAGAAACACCTGATAGCGAGTAACAGACGACATACCACACTCCGGGCATTGCCACGTTGTTTCTTGCATACAGTACCATGGTAAAGTTTTTCCTCCATGCCAACACTCAACCTCATACCGTCAGGTATCTCGGGATTACGTGTACATCGTCAACATCAGTTCCCTACAATGGCCGTTTTGTTCTCCATATCTGAATTTAATGTAAACCACTGAGATGAAATTGATCCTCATTCTCAATATAGACACTCATTATCTTAGACTCCTCAGAAAAAATGTCAGGTATTACAGGAAAGCCCCAAACAGATCGTGCGGCAGGAGGTGACGTCTATGAAGTAAAAATATCAGGTTGTATCAAAAGTCGTGACGCACATCATGTACTAGACTACAGAACAGGCAGTTGGTCTTTTAATTGTTATTCGGTTGTTCTGATGAGTGCAACTAATTTCTTTTCTTGAGACGATTGACTTACAACGCATACTTTAACATATGAGCAAATGTATAATGAAAGTGACAATGATTATATTTATTATGACTCTAAACATTGTTTGTGCATAACTTTTATGAAGAGTAACGGAAATAATTATAAAAACACATAGAGAATATGCACAAATAATAAGTAATTTAAGCTGAGAGACATATATAGTAAATACACAATGCATTATTACAAAAATATTTAAAAAACAAACGAATTCCCTGTACAGTACATTAATATTTTGTGTGAGATCCCTTTGCTTTATAGAGAGCATAACACACCTTCTTTCATGCTTTCATAGAGTTTATCAATGTAGGACTGTGGAATGTTGTCTCAAATATCCAGTGACATTTTCCGAAATTCATACAAAGTGTTTGGTTTCCGTTTTCCTTTCTTAGTATCCATCCCATATAATCCCATATAACCTTAGTAATGTTCATATCAGAACTTTGTGTAGACAAAAGCATTTTATGAGTATTCCCTGAGCCCTTTACGTTCCGCACAGTTTTTCATCATACTGGCTGTATTACTGGGTCATCGGCATATAGAAAGATAAATCCAAGCTAAATGAGATGTCTTCCTGATAGAATAGCATGCTAGATAAAAATTTTCCTTTATGTGTCGGCAGTCAGTGTACCTTCGATTTTATAAAAATTTCCAACAACCTTCTCTGACATGGGATCTCAAACTTATACTTATCTACTCCCGTGCTTCACTGTAGCCGTTATACATTGATTGCTGTATCAATCTAAGGTCCGCCTTCAAACAAACTACCGTTGATTATTGAGAAACAGTTCGAAGTTTAACTCATCTCTAAAGAGCACCTTTCAGGTTTGGCCATCTTATTGTTTCATTTGTGCTGCTCATTTCGATCTTGCCGTTTGGTTGTCTTTCCTCAACAAAGATTTTCGGGCAGCTATATATCTACTGAAACCGCTTTGTGCTAATATGTTTTTATTGCTTTTGAAGAAATGTTATCACCGTATTTGAAACTAGATCCTACGCAAAATCTTTACCGGATCGTCATCGATCACAGATAAAAAAACCTTGTGTTATTTAATTGCACTTTTGTTAAAGTTTGGGGATTCTTTCTCGACTGCGTCTTATTTCCAACAGTACCAATTTTAGTTATTTTTTCTCAGAGATTGAATATGGCTTCTTTTGAAACGTTGTCAGGCTGCAATGTTTCGCATGGAATGGCTTTCAGTAGCTAAGACTTTAATTTATATACACGCTCGTCATCTGATATTTCCTTCTAAGGATCCATCATATTTACCACTCATTCATCGCGCACTACAATGATATTATTTCCCACATAATTATAGCCTTTCTTTAGATGTTGCTGCAAGTAATGAATCACAGAATACTATATCAATACGTGATTGTACTATGAAACACTTCAATTTTACATATCCGACTCCATTCCATTTTACCACGTGTTATTTACATTTCATAGCTAGTGTGTCGTTACTCTCTCTCTCTCTCTCTCTCTCCGTATTATGCGAGATAACTTTAAACTTGAAAATTTCAAAATATGTTTTTTTCTGACGCTACCTTGCACATATTTTCTACTCTTTTAGAAAACATTAATTTGTATTCAAAATAGTAAATAAACTTGAAGACACAGTCAGGATAGAAAAATCAAAGCTAGTAACAGCAGCCTGAAACCTAAAATACTACCGACTGCACTAATTATAATTGCAATATCACACAACAGTTAATTACTTTCTACATCTAAATAAATGTAGCGCACCACTCCCGAGATTAGGGCCTAGATTTTCTAAGAAGGAACAACAGTACTGCACTTTGGTTTCAGTTTTATTTAGAAAATGTGTTGGACGACAACAGAGGATTTTAAAAAAAAATCTGGAAATAAGCAGAAAAAAAAACTGCAGTTTCGGCTAGTAAAAAAAAAAATGAACGAAGAAATTTCTTTCCAGAAATGCTTTTGTAAAGCAGAAACCAGTCGACCGGAAGAAGATACAAATTTTAAGAGGTTTTACTGACAGCCACTTGACATTGTATCATCTACTCCCATAACGTTTTCTTCCCCTCTTCAACAAGACAGACAAACCAGGCTTAGACTATATTTTTGTTAGATAGAGTACTAAAACCAAACCACACACACACACACACACACAAATGTATGTATGTAAATAAAATGAAAATTTAATTCATACACTGAGGTTTTAGAAATCTAATTTTCACTGACCATGGTTGTGTTTAATGATGTAGCCGCATTCGCTCTATCTCGAGAAGCTTCCTCACCGCGACACTGGAAACATATTGGCCATACTCATTGCTAGCCCTTTGCTACTGTGATAGTGAATTATCAATCCTTTCTTTATTCTCTGAACAAACTATATGTAATAATTGCCAGCAAGCTATGTTTTAAATAAATATGCACTTTGAAGCAACACGTCTGTAGTTTTACACAGATTATCCTGGACAGGTGAGAGCCTGCGGCATACAGTTGCCGGAATAGAAGGAATGAAACAGTACGGTACTTCCAGCGAACATTCTTCAAGAGAGAGAAGTAGAGATTGACCTACAGACCTAGCTTGACTAATGAACTGTGAGTCATTATGCTATTGAAACATGTTCGTAGTTATTTAGCTGCCATGCATTTGTAATTTATTTTACTGAATTCCAAAAAAAATGTTCAAACTAAATGATGATAATAACCCTCCAAAAAAAAACATGATGTATTTATTTGAAAATGAAGCTGCTATTAACCAAATTAACAAAGTTAATTAATACAAATAGGTAATACTTCATTTAGTTTATTTGAGAAAGCCACCCAATATTTTAATGTTTAAATAGCTTACTGAAGATACACATTTCCTGCCTCGTCTTTCGAGCTAATGGAACCACGAGGCCGCGGCAAAAGATTTGAGCTGAAATCTGGTTCCGCAGAAAACATTTAAAGTGAATTTATAACCCAATCTATTGTCAGCTACTTAAAGTTCAATATCCCAAATGGGATGTGTGCACTTAAAACTTTTTAAAAGATCTGTTCGGTTAACTCCGGATATGGGGGCTATATATTGCGAGGAAAATGTCGAAGAGATTTTTTTTTTGGAAATGCTTTAATGCCCGGTTAAACTCAATCCTTCTTCTCGTGTGTCACCATTGCACTGATGAGCGAGTTCCTTGTTGGCCCAGACATGTAATTGGGAATATTTATGTGCGCGCGCATACACAGCAACTGAACTGGTTTGGAAAACCCAAATCAATAACGCAAGGTATGAAATACTGAGAAACACACTTTACTTTCCACATACCTGCAAAACTAAACAAATAAATAGAGCTAGATCTATGCTACTTTTCTAGGGAAAAAACAGTGGAATTTTTTCTTTGAAATTTTATCTTATCTGAAAAACACATAGGTTTTTTCCTGTTTTCCCGTTAGCACCTTCAGGCTTCTTTTTCTCTACTGTTTATACACGTCCTACTTGTTAGAAGCCAGCAACACATAGCTGATTCAGCTTCCCATTTTTTCACAAACCATTCCATCTTTAAGAAGGAGCCTTCAGTTTATGTAACATATTCCCCTTATATGGAATTGAACATACTCGTCTTATTATTCCGTTTTATCTTATTTATAAATGAATGAATGAGACGTTTACTAAGAAAACAATGAATAAAGTAAAACGAAATCTAGTACATAAAGATAATAAAAATGGTTTAAAGAGGATATAAATGCTTTTAAAATATTTCCAAGAAAATAACAAAAAAATGATTAAAAGAAGGCTACTAAAACATGTTTTTATTTATTCTTTTAATTATACAAACCCCCACAATAAAAGCAAACATGAAATACACCACACCCATATAAGAAATAATAATAATAATAATAATAATAATAATAATAATAATAATAATAATAATAATAATAATAATAATAATAATAATAATAATAATAATAATAATAATAATAATAATAAGTTAACAAGGGAATGATAAGAACAGCCTAATCTATGGGAAAACTGACATTACAGAACGGTTTCGGAAAATGAAGCGGATACGGATGGAAGAGAAGATGAAAAGCTCCCCATCCATGATGTCAGGTACGCCTTCTTTGATTGGTGTATCTAATGCACCACATATATTTCAATGTACTTTTAATAGAACGCAAAAAGCAATGTAAGGTAAAACAAATGTTCAGACAGACATTAGTGACAGTCTAAAAACATAAATGAAAGTAGTTTATAAAATAAATAATTGCTGACTGAGAATCTTTGTTCTCTCAAAAAAATCAGTCCATGTGTAGAGGAAACGTTGCACATTATTTTGTGAGTGTTTGAGAATCTTTTATAAAATTCAGCAGCAATCAACAGAGATGCCGTAAGGTCATCTCAGAATATTTCTGGTATGCCTAGTTAAATTTTTAAATTGGAAAAGAGTCTTTCCTAGAGTTACACATCTGTCTGTTCATATGGCTATTTAAGAAGCATTTCAAAATAAGTAGTTCTGTAAAATTATAAGACGTATCTGACTTGAAGTTCAAATAATGACAAATGTCAAATGTAGAATGCGGTTAACGATTGTTTGTCTAAAAAATCCACTCATAGAAACACTTTAGCTGACAAGAAAGCAGCGCATTTTATCATTCTCTTATCAAAAAGCATAAATAATCTCTTTTTTAAAACTATTTGCAAGATGAAAATGTCTGACGAGACTAAAATTTGATTACTTAGCTAGAAAATACGTGCAAAACACTGCTGGCCTGTATGTTGCTCAAACGTCAAAGGTAAAAAAAAAATTACAAGTCAAACATCACTTTAAATAAAAAATCCGTTCAGTTAAGATAAAAGAAACTAGTGGAAGTCATCGTAATGTAACAGATTTTTAGTTCTGTTAGCAGTAAAATTTTCCAGAAAAACAAATAAAGAGCGTAAACATACATAAAATGTTCGCGTATGCACACGCACGCACGCACACGCACGCACGCACACACACACACGCACACACACACACACACACACACACACACACACACACACACACACACACACTTTTCTTACTGCTGGTTGTGAATTTCACATAAAAGAAATCCGTTGATGTAAATTCTTATATAATTTATCTTTAATGATGTAAAATAAAAAAAAAACATTTTTACGAGCAATTAGCTGACATTCAATATAAAAGCTAATAACTGTCATGTAATAAATAACACAAAATATGATTTTGGATTTTGTGTCAGTCATTAAAGAGAAAGTAAAGATTAACTCTTGTCCGGTAATCATCAACAAACGTTCGATTTTTAATTAAGAATAGATATTAAATTAATGATCCAAAGAACAAATACAAAGACATTACAGCATGACATACTGGGAGCATGGGCGAAGTCAGTAAGATTGCTACGTAAATATTGTTTTATTTAATCTACGATTGTATTATTATAAATAGATTTTTCACTTTACAACAAGTTGAAATGTTTGATGTTTAGTGGACCTAGTTCTCAAAATGTCACATCTAATAGCAGTGTTAGTTATAGTAGCATGTTGTACATCGGTGTGCAAAAATCTTGCATAGAAATGACTAGACTTAGAAAATGGGTTCTTATTTTGTAGAAATTAGTGACTATTGTATGCTTTCTGTTTTAATTGAAAGGTATCGATGTCTTTAAACGATTTATAACACTAAGATCCATTTTTAATTGCACAGTCAAAATTTAAATAATACAATAATTAGCATGAAATCGGCGTGTGCAAAAGTGTTGCATAAACTACAAAAAATTATAATATATATTTTGTGCTATAATAGTTTAGGATGGTAGAATATAAATATGAAAAAACTGTCATTTTCCACTATTCTGATTCATTTTCGTTCAATAAAGTGATGCCGAGAGTCACATATTTGACCCCCAAACAGCGGGCCACAATCGTTCGCTTGAAAGAAGATGGTGAAACTGAGTGGGTTATTGCGGATCGTATCGGTTGCAAGCAGTTGACGATATCTCGCACCCTGAAACGTTGGAAAGCCGATGGGAGCCTAATTTCGAAACGCAGAGCCGGCAGATCGCGGAAAACGACGGCTCGACAGGATCGTCTGATCGCCCGTATATCGAACTCGGACCGATTCCGCACTTCCACAGACATCCATACCGCCTTGTCAAGGCACCATGGGATCCAGTTGGCCTCGTGCACCATCAGACGCAGACGGCGTTTGATCCACATGGGACTGTTCGGGTGATCGGCACAGAAGAAGCCGTTCATAAGTCTGGACAATCGTCGAAAACGACTGCAGTGGGATCGCGACCATCTCCACTGGATCGTGGCCCAGTGGCCCCGAGTGTTGTTTTTGGCGAAAGCAAATTCGTGAAGGTCTACTCGGTGGGTTGGATGTAAGTTCGGTGATCGATATCCGAGAAATACCATCCTAGTTACACTCGACCGACTCTGCAGGCACGGGGATATGCTGTTTTCAATCGTCCGGTGTCGGGCCGTTGCATCACGTGGAGGGTCGAATGAATGCTCATGACTATGCTAAGATCGTCTCGGACATTGTCGAACCGTATATGTGTGACCACATGCCCCTGACGGCCATCTATCAGCAGGACATTGCCCCTATCCACACAGCTAGGTGTGTCAAAGCCTTGATGGCAGAGTTGCGAACCCCCTCCTCGACTGGCCGGCTCAAAGCACGGATCTCAATCCCATCGAAAACATTTGGCACTCGAATAAACTCAGCGTTATTGCCAAAAAGCCGAAAAATAAAACCGATTTGAAACGTAAAATCAAGGAAGCCTGGTCAGAGTTCAGTAGTGACAATTGTCAGCGTTTGATAGCAAGCATGCCTCGTCGTTGTGAACAAGTTATCAAGAATTTCGGATATTCTATTCATTATTGATAGATCTGATCACTTTCTGCATAATTGGAATTGAATCTGAATTGATTAGATATCTGTCTAGTTTTTTATGCAACACTTTTGCACACGTTTATTTGATGCAAATGATTTTCTAAAAATTATAACTTTTCTTACAATAAAACAATATGCTTGATAATATTGGAATGGATGTTCAACAGTAATATAGAAATTCTCTAATGAACAAGATTTGATAACAACTGCTTTCTATAAAATGCGAGCTAATTTACACAAAAAATTATTTTTATGCTAGACTTTTGCCCACCGCTGTATATCAATGCTCGACAACATCGTTAGCGAATGCCAACCGAAACACAGGCTAAAGCTTAATGATTCTGTCAGGAATTATAACTGGCTATGGCTAATTGGATCACGGTGATGCTTCCACTGAATGATGCTATACGGAGGGGTTGTTAAATTGAATGTAGTACTAGTAAATGTTTAATGAAGGTATCTGAAATGAGCACAACATGTTGTGCAGTTGAGGTTAGTCAATCAGAGTAACCACTCTGTAAAGTCTCTGCTGAATAAACTAGTAACACATAAAATCTTGTCTCCTGTGTTGATTATCTGCTTCGCTATAGATGTGTTACGGCAAACTTTGAAAGATAAACGAAAGTATTTGTTTCACCAAATTCTTGCACCATTATCGGGTAAGGCAATTAGCGTTTCAATTATTTTAAAAGAACGCTGTGTATCCTCTTTGAGATTATCAAGTATAAAGACATAGCCTTTTGATATATTCAAGAATCATAAAAGTCCAAGTACACTTATTTAATGACAACCTTAGAGAGAGAAAATTTCATCATTACATGCTATTTCTTCACCTCAACCTATGTGCTAGCGTCGGCACATAAGACACCTATCAGCGAATTCCACAGGTTTCACTTTGCTAAACTAATCGAAGATTAGACGTACACCTACGGCAGAAAGTCCTCACTAAATTTCTTTATTTTAGATGTGAAAGTAAACCGGAAAGCCCGAAAGAAATACGGTATTTGAAAGACATTAAATATGGAAAATACAGTAAAAGCTAGGTAACTGCCAAGGATCAATATAAGAAAATACAATAAAACAAAGAAGACAGATTCCTGTTTGCACATATGCCCTCACTCTACCTGATTTGACAGTTATTGGAAAACTATCCTGGAGTGTCTGTTTTTCTAAGTACTTTGCAATAAGTCTCCCTTAACATTTATCGTGATATCGTGACATTGCAAACGCCATTATAAAGATTGTTCAAATAAACATGGCGCCAAGACAAGATTGAAACATAAAAAAGCGACGAGAAACAAAACCCTTTGAATAAGTAGATAGAGAAACAAAGTACTTGAAATATGAATGCAACCTGACTAGTGGATAATTGAGAATTTGAGGTGGTTGATATTTGAAATAGATAATAAGTTCACATAAGATTTTTACGTCAGCTAAATGATTTATAATAAGCAGCTTTAAAAAATAGGATTGATTCTACAGGGATTACATCACTTACATATTCTGTTTAAAATGGTTTAATTGGAGATTGATATTCCTGTTTATAAATTTGTCATTTGTGCCTGTGCATACAGCACTATCTTGAAATTATCCTGTTCTTTCTACTTTACTAAATTTAGTATTTATGTTTATGACATAATACAGTGAACAGTCTACATTTATTACTTGTATCAATTTAATCAACGATCTATATTATTTCTATGAAACCTTAAACAATCTTTCGTGTAATATAGTCATGAAAAGATAAAGAAAATTGCTAATTTTTTGTGGATATATGATGTCGTCAAGTTTGAATTTAGCCAAAAAAATTTAAAAAGCGATGGAAAAAATGGTAATCTATTGAGTAAGGAAATACTGAAAACAAAGAAGGCATGGCTCTTTGTAGAGATTAACTTGACTAAAGCAGAGAGGAATTCCTCGACAAAAGTTTGCATTGAGGCGAAAATTGGCAAGTAGGGAAGGAAGAGAAAACTGGAAAAACTATCTTGAAAAAAAACTGCTTCTTCCTGCTAAGCGTGGACTTTGTATGAATCAGGCGTTTTTATTTATTGGACATTTACAACTGAACATGCTTTTATCGGCTACTTTAGTTCTTCTTTATGAGATCGACTGGATCTTATAAATCCCGAAATGGGAAGGCCTCTGGAATTTTTTAAAAATAATTCAATTTGATTCTGATGGAATTACAACGTGGACACAAATCACGCTGCCACAAGCACATGACTTTGAGGTTTTTTATTTTTGTTTTTATTTCCACAAAAGGTATGGAACAGATATTTTTAAAATATTAACAAATGCAATAGAATAAAGGACTGTTGATTTTTTGATTATGGAAAACCGCACAGCGGTTAGAAATGGAATATTCTGTCATAAAAATACTGAAGCACTTTAGAAAAAAACCGAGGGGAAGTTTTCAGTAAAAGTTCGTTTATAATGCAACTAACGAAATGGAAATTATACACTGATTATATCTGTCATGTAGAATCCGATACATAATAAAAACCGGAAGTTCATCTCAAAATATTTTAATATAGAGCATCTAATCGGTACACGTGGTATTACACACAAATCAACAAAGGGTATGGTTTCTAGGAGCTGCATTATATGCCACGCAGCGCCATCTCAATGATCTTATCATAAGGACCTACTCTTAATGAAATGAAACCTCGAGTTGGATCATGCTCTAAATTGGTATATGATGTTGCATTTACAGTTTATCTACGTTCAATCTCATCATTTCGCACGATCAGATTACAGAGAAGGCAATGGGAACAAAGAAATGGCGTGTTTCTAGAGACAATCTTGACACGCTCTTGCAACATGAGAGCGCACGTTGTGTTCCTGAAAGTGTGAAATTCTTGATGATGTTCAAAGAATTACACAGTAAACTATGTCAAGACGATAATGATTCATCGAATAGTTTTTTTTTTTTACTATCGTAGCTTGGTTCAGTGTCTACGATTGTTAATTTATTGGAGTCACAGTTGACGATAATGTTGAGTGAGTATTCTACTGTGTAGATGTCTTTCTGTAAATCAAGAAGCACGTAAACGTAGTTTGATTGTGATACCGTTGACAATTCGTAGTCGATCCTATACTGCATGAGCTGCTCGAGACGCCGGAAACAGTCTGTCTCAGCAATGATCGCGTAGAACTTGATGGGTCAGTTTAGATACGATGAGATGTAATTTTTCTGGTCTTGGGTAATCTTTAGTAGTGAATATTCGCTGCAGTTGTGGCATTAACCTCACTTTGGCGGTCTATTCACATTTTATTTTTTGTGCAACAAATCTTATCATGGTAGCTTGAAATTTACCTACTGCTTTTTCCTGTTGTTATCCTGGCAATCTGTATATGGTTGCTCAGAAACTTGTTTCAAGACATGACTGAGAAGCCTTTTCCTCGCCAGTCTTTATACTGTTCAAGGAACCACCTTATTTTGTGCTGCAGCGTCTGGTTTATGTCACACAAACTACATGGATTCAGTTGCATGAATACGTTTCGTGAAGGCTCCAGTGGACCGTGACAATTAATGTTACAGCGGTAAGGGTATTTATTTCGTTGACCTTGGAAAGATGTCACTTTTTAAACAAATCAAATATATATGACGACAAACGATTTCACTTTAAGATTGGGACGTTTGTAATGTGTTTCAATATAAAAAGGATGTCGAGAAGGGTAATTAGTAAAAGAGGGAAGGCATTACGTTTATCTTATTTTGTAATATTACAGTTTCTAGATATTAACAAAAATAATTTTGTTATTAAAACTACATAATTTAAAAGTTAACTATTACATTTATTTTTAATTCAAATATAAACTTTTGGAAGTAGTTAAATATTTTTAAAATTTAGAATGTTTTTAATGATTTTATTGCAAGAAACTTCGTTTTAAATATTAGGCGAAGTTTACTTTTTTTCATTTTAGAATAAGAAAATGTTTCTTCGGTAAATTTTGTTTTTATTAGCCACTCAATAAAATTCTCAAGAATGGATTGTAATCAAGAAATCAGATGACGCCAAAAGAGATCATGTTAAACATATATCAGATAGTCGTTACTTAGGTAAGAGATATGCATTTGTTAATTAGATTTTAAGATACAGCTCGCTGATAAAATTAACTGCATATGACATCTTTACACCTAGGATTCTTTTCTTTGAGAATTTTTGACGATTTAACGAAGTAAATTCACAAAATGGCGAATTTAAAAGCATTATTTATTTAATAACTCATATGAAGAAACATGTACGCGAAAATATAAACTTTTTTATTAAAAGAATAAATTTCATTTGTTGAATGGTAAAAACAAAAATTTAATTAACTGAAAGATAAAAACAGGACGGAGGATGCGGTAGTCTTGTGGTTGACAGCTGGAATGCCATAAATTAATGCCCGAGTTCGGAGCCGTCTCGGTTTGGCGTGGCTTCCTTGCATGATTTCATCTCTCTTCATTACCAGCTGGGTGCTCTTCTGAATTTTTTCTTTTCTTCCCACATCTGAAAAACGAAGATTCTGATTATGAATTCCTCTGCCAAAGTCGGACGTTCTGCGATGCGCTTTCTATCAGAAAACCTCGACACTACCTCACCAGGCTTGTTTCCCTTTTTGAAAGCAATCTACAGAAAAAAAAGGTAATGACATTTGAACAGTCGACAGCAAAATATCTAATCAAAATATAATTCTGATTGCGTAGAAAACATGCATCGAATATTAAAAATATCAAAGCATTAAATTCATTTATACATAGACAACACAACTGTATGTCCATCTTCTACTGTGAAGACTTCAACATGAAGATTATTTCTTAACTTAAAATTAATGAAGAAACAAACATATTGCTGAGTTAAAATAGCCCGACTTACTGAAAAAACATCCAAAGATATCGTTGTAAAGTAACTTTAATCTCTTCACCTGTGTTGTACTGTTGACAAACACAGCTTTAGATGTTTGTGATGGGTTTCATTTATTTATAATCATGTCTACTTATTGCTGTCTCAGCTGTACGCCATACGACCAGAACCAGTTTCCCCATCCGTATGATAACTGGAGAACCCGGATGCAGCTTATAATTGATTCATTTATTTATTTGGAAATAGCTGTTTACTTTTGTTATTTATTTACAAAGTCGTTTGTTTTGCAAATGATAAGGCTGCCTTTTTTTCATAACATTGCAATTTCCTCTAACAGAAAAGGGTTAAATGTAAAAATAACTATTTCTTGTGCACCAATATGCTGCAAAATATTGGTTTTGTAGGTGAGACGGCAGTGCGTTGGTCTTGGTCGGGGTGACAGCCCCTGGATACTAACAGACGCCGAATACAATGTTTCCATGCTTTGTTGCTTGAAAAATCTGTTCATAAAATTATATGAAAGTACGATTTATTAAAACACAATCTAGTTGCAGATCATTGTAAAGATTAGCATAACTTTAAGTCACCCAAATCTTAATTAATCGAAAATCTCACTTACACGTTGCTGGAATAAATAAGCAAATGACTAAATTCGAAAATATATCAAAGAATGCCAAAATATCTCCATAATTTCTTTACAGCAGTAATTTATATATAGAAAAAATCATTCATGATTTATAGAAATCCGTATACATTTTCCCAGTGTTTTCAATGGAAATTTTCAGTGTAGTTTAGCTTCTTTTCGGATTAAACAAAAAGGCTGGAAGCCATTCTGGCTTCAAAAAAGGCAAAGTCTAATGGGTTTTAAAAAATCAATTTACTCTGAATTATATTTGTTACCAGATTTTCATGATTTAAGTAAAATCTGTAGGGAGCACGTCGGGCAGATTGAGTAATGCTTCTGTGCCTTTTTGACACAACCTACACATGGTAAAGGATGATCTCGATATCGTCAAATATAAAAGAATGTTGGAGAGATCCTTGACCGAAATATTAAGTCTTTTTGTCCATCACGCAGATATCAGAGTGTAAAGGCAGTTTTACGATGACATAAGGCGTGTACTGAAACACACCTTTCATGTTTTATCTGTGGTGTATCTGCTACTGTCGCAATTAGCTGTCAAACATTTTAAAATAACCAGTATATTTTTATAAACGTGTGGCTTTATATACGAAGGCTACAGATCAACCTGTCCAACAGAGCAGCCATTGGTAAAACACTGATGAAAGAAACAATTAAATTAGTGTAGAAGACAACTATCAGATCGAACTGACTGAAAACAAAATCCAATGTGCTGCACACGCTAATTTTTCAGTTTTCTTGACTTGTCTAACCTACACACAGCGTATTACGTCAAAGAAAGCGCCATTTTTGAACATCGGAATTAATGATTTCAGCTCCAGTGAATCAGATCGAATGAATAGGAAGTCTTACAAAAAACAGTGTCGGTTACTTAGCAAAACGCAAGAAAAAATTTTTAAAAAATTCCTTCTTCCGAAAATGCTACGAAAAAAACATTAAAAATATATTTTTTGTGCATGAAGGAAAAGGCATTGGTAGGTAGGTGTCAAGAGAGAAATGGTACCAGCGGATGCCAAAACCTCTGCCTTTATAGAAATCGAAGTAGATAGATCGTTTGAATTTTAAAGAAATATAATTTCAAACAATCTGATAGATTAGCGAACACGATCAGGGAAATCAATAAAAGAAGACTACTTTTTTGTCACGTAGAACGCGAACATGTACTAATAAACAACACCAGCATCAAGTGTCTCAGGAAGAGCGTTTACGTCTTCCTGATCTCTTTGATTTTGTAGATGAAGTATCTACGGTAACGAAAATAATTGTGGAAACACACTGGATATGCGTAACTAATGAATAATTACAAAAATAAAGACACGTATAATTCATACACAATGGACTATGCCGAAAATATATAAAAAAAAATCAAGATGAATACGTTGCACATAATAGGAAAAGATAGTATTAAGCCCTTCGGCTTATTTAAAACTTTTTCATGTTCCCCTACAGGATTTCAAAGTAAGATTGTGGAATGCTGTTCTGAATATCTTGTAGCCCTTTTTACAATACTTCCAAAGTGTATGATTCCGGTTTGATTTTCTTAGTATCCATATAATCACATATACTCTCAATAATGCTTGTATCAAAACTTTGTGCAGAGCAAATGTTCCATCAATCGCTATACGTTCCAAAATAATTTTTTATTACATTGTCTCTATGCTTGGGATCGTTATCATTTTGGAAGATGAATCACCATCCAATGAGATGCTTCCTGACCGAATGGCATGATAGATAAGAACTTTCCAATATCTGTCGGTACTCAGTATATTTTCGATTTTATGAAAATCTCCGACACCCTTGGCTGGTGTACGGCCCCATATTTGCATTGATCCACCGCCATGCTTCAATGTATCTGTTGTAACTCTCTGGTCCGTCTTCAAGCAAATTTCCATTAATTATTGACAAACAGTTCAAACTTGATCAATCTGTAAAAAGCAGCTTCTTTTAGGATTGGTCAGACCATTGTTTCATTTCTGCTGTTCATTTCAGTCTTGCCTTTTAGTTGCCTCTCCTTAACGAAAGGTTTTTCAGGCAGCTACACATCTATTGAGATCACTTCGCACTAATGCGTATCTTACTATTATTGCAAAAAACGTTAACACTCGTACTTGCCGCTAGGTCTTTTGCCAGGTATCCACTGGTGTGTTGTCTATCACGTAAAGAACATACCCTGTTACATTTGACATCACTTTTCTTCCTCACCTCTTCCTATTGTCACAGTACCAGTTTCGCGTATTTTTCTTCAGTGCTTTCCAAACAGATCCTGGAGCAGCCTTCACTGGCTAAGCCTTTAATTTCTCTACGCTTGTCATGATATTTACCTTTTAACAGCTATAATATTCACTACACATTCTTCACTACCCATACCTTGACAGTCGTTTTGAGAGTGAGACATCTTTTATTTGATTACATTACAACAGTCCCAATGTATTGCGTCAACGTATAAATGCTGTATGAAGCATTTCATTTTTACACATGAGATGCGATTCTATCTCGTGTTATTCACATTTATAGTTAGTTTTCTCTTTGTTCCCATAATTATTTTCAATAATGTATGTATCTTTTTGAGAAGTGATTCGTTGAAATATCATTACCTAAATATGGGTATATATTTTGCAGAAATTTCTCATTAATGTTAAACTGATAAAAATTAAAGGTATTGATATCGATGAGAATTTAATACTTTGGCTTTGTGATTAATTATTAAACATAAAACTGAGGGATATTTTAGACGGTGTTACATCTCTCATAATGGAAATTACAAATGTCACACTAACAAGAATATTTTTGGAAACATTTTATTTGATGTTTTCAGAAATGACGTACATTCATTTTGTATTATTAGTGAATAATTTTTTTGGAAAAATATCATTTCTTAAATTTGTGAAGTCATACGGAAGAAAGAATTTTTAAAAGGACATCAATTCCAGAAAAAAAATATTAAAAATAGTAAGCAAAAAGAGGGCCCTAAGTGGCAGATTACCTTTAATATTTAAAAATTTTAACCTCATTTACAGATTACTATATCAACTCATATAATTCTTAGAAACTAATTTTACGGATGGTGCTGTGGTCCAGTGGTAGTCTGCTAATATTGAGGGCACGAGTTAAAATCTCTGTCGAGATCGGCTTGTTTTGGCTTATCACCCTTCACCAGCCGGCCGCCTGGGTTCCCCCATAATCTCTCGTGTGCTTCTTCATCTACAAAAATGAAGAATTCTAATAGGAACTTTATTAGGTCGGCCAGAATCGCAGAGAACGTCCGCGCTTTCGTGCTGACTATGGTTTCCGGTGTCCCCTTTCTTCCTTGTCCAGCTAATATTCTGGATAGGAACACGACAATAACAAATAGTGTCATCAGGAACGAACGACATCTCCGACAAAATCATCTACCATGTTTATTATTTGAAATGCAATGAAGCAGTGGTAGGTGTATATTTAGTATTAGCATTACAATTTGGACGCTGGAAGCTCAGATATCTAGAAATTTATAATTAATTTGAGGACACGTTTTACGTGCTCGCACGCTTTAAGGAATCGTAATTCATACATTATCGGGAATTAGTAAGTTTCTTTCTCTTTATTCTGAAGCATCACAACAGACATTTCAGCAGCTTACATGCCGTTCAATGTAGTACACAGCCAGCGACATTGAAACGACTTTCGAAAGTTCAGTGATTTAGAAGAATCGAAGTCTCACAATAGGTAAACTTCTTGCTATAGGTGGAAAGCTGATTCTCGCCTCCCTCTAAAACTTCAGCTATTTTTTTCATTTTCCGTTTCGTCTCAAAAGGTACGGATGGAGTCGCTAGGAAGGTCGATGTGAAACGAGAACGATTTCTTTTCAATTTAACAACATTAGCTTCTGTGTAAGCAAATATCTACCCTTGCAACCAACACAACGTCATTACGTCGCAATGAACTGATCCGCCGTCAGATGGCAGCTTCCCAATGGTGAACATGGACGTCACCTGCATATCACGTAAACGGAACGTTCATTGAATCTAGCTTGCAGAAACGACTTTACGCTTTAGAATAGCGGGGGGAGTTGTTGTTTTTGCTTTGATTTTCCTTATTCTTGATCGGTTATTCTTTTTTTTAAGAATGATACTTATTGCAGACAAAATCGGCCGTGTATGGAACGTTTTCGTGGCGGAAACGTAGGCTGTCCTTTTAGGGGGAAAAGACGATTCGATAACACCAGCGGCACACACAAACACGGCAAACGAACAAACACAATTTCTGAACATCCGAAAAAAATTTTAAAAAATCCATTCAAATTACTATGCCTTTTCTGCAAAAATGTCTCAAGACCGTTAGTCTTTTGTCTAGTTAGCGCCGTATGGTTTTCTTTGCTGCTGTTGTTGTTGTTTTTCTTGCCAAAGACGCCTGCGACAAGTTATCAAAATGTTCTTTAAATACGTGACACCCAGAAAGACAATTGATTTTGAGGAAGTATTTTCCTCAAACGGAAGGAGGAAAGGAATGGGCACGAAGGAGCTAAAATAAATATCCTATGCATTACAAAGAGCAGTAAGATGCTGCCAACATTAAACCTACACAGTAAACCACATTCATCTCTCTGAAAATAATCTTGGCCGAGATTATATAGTTTCATTTTCTTTCTGTTTTACATTTAAATTCAGCTATTTTGCAATGCACCTCTGGCAAGACGGACGTCGTAAAAAAAAGCCGAGAAAATTACGCATGTCTGGAAAAGCGTATGTTTATCAAACACGTTCCTTGTTTTAGATCATTTCACATCGATACTAAATTCCGTCGGTGATTGCGCAGTTCTCTTATCTACTTTAGATAGAGAAATCTGCGTATCACAAAATGGTGAACTTGGGGTTATGGCTGTGATTTAATAGCTCTGAGAGAATCATTATAAAAGCTGCCTGAGAAACAGTACGTTTTATATTGCACTTAAACGTCTCTCAATTTCCTTCTGGCTGATCTACTCAAACTTAGAAGATATGCTTGGCGCAGCTTCCTTCCTTTTCTATAAAAGGTATACATTGGTTGTTGATTTAATAATAAAAAAATATCAGCATTAAAAACATAGCTAGTATAAGAACGTTACGTCAGTTTATTTTAAAGGTACAGTAGTTTGAAAATGTTACGTCACTTTAGTTTCTTGGTTTTCGTGATAAAGACAAATTATCGCTCTAAAGAAGCACTCTGATTTTTTTCTTTTATTTTCAGTACATCAAGCACTAATTACCTCCTGTCATTATGAAGAAAAAAAACTGTTTCGTTATTTAAAATAATGATTAATATTTTCACTCTGTTTTCAGCATAACAAACGATAAATATCTAACAAGGCGAAAACGAGGAAGTAAATTTTTTGAAACGTAACGTAGTTTGTATGAATGCTTGATTATTATGGACATTTAAAAAAGTTGATGAGATAGTATTCTTGTTTAGAAAGAATTCTTCATTAATATAGATGAGGTTTCGGAAATAACTGCTGTGGTACCACTTTTATTGGTAGGTTAACAAGGATTGATAGGATTCTCGATTAATAAAAATTTATAAAATAATGGATGGAATTCAACTGTTTTGCTCAAATATAATACAAAAGAAAAGAAAATTTATTTTCTCAAAGTTCTCTTCTGGTTTCGTATTGGAAAGCAGACGAATACGGGATCACCCATGATGGTATTTTAACAATTATATATATATATACCCTGCGGCAAGTGGTCGGCGAATCAGCGGTTGGTCCACTGGAGTGCCAAGTTTTAGAGCTTAAGGATAGGGACCAGTCAGATTTGGCGTACCTCCCTCCTTTGTTGTTTTTTTCTTCTTTTTCTCGCTCTTCGTTACTAGCCGATCGTATGAATTTTTCCCAGACAGTCCAGTTTCCTCCTGCATTAAAAAAAATGAAGAATCTACTAGGAATTCTCTTTTGCTGATGTCGGCAGTACTTGGCGTGTAACAGCGACTCCACGCCCCACTTCAGGGTAGTCTCTCGTAAAATCTGGTAAACAACAACAACAACAACAACAACAAAAAACAAATTCCTGGGACAATTAAAACTATTTCATATCTTTCTATGCCGACAACTATAAATTTCACCACACAATTAGTCGTATAGTCGTACCTGCAGGTGATATCGATATCTTCTTTTTTGACATTAACCATAACCCTGACAAATGAAAAGAAAATGAACAAATAAAACATTAATTAAAGAAAAAAATAATCTATTTTGCTTAAGGCACCATTAGTACGTTATGAACCTATCGGTAAACTAGAATTTCCAGCAATCTCTGTGGTGCCAGTAAATAATTTTAAAATAGGAGATAAGTTTGAATTCAATAAGAATCATGAAATCCAATAAATTTTATTTTTAAATTTACAAATAAAATAGCTACAAATTTAGCACATTTTTGTTGCAATTGAAAAAAACAAACAAAAACAAAACAATTTTTTCTTGCTAAATAAACTTAATTAAATTATTGTCGTGACCAGGTAGTAAAACAGCAAATAAAATAGTGTGATCAAAGAAAATTATCTCTTTTGTTATTGTTTTTCATCTGAGAAATGTCGAGCATAGTTACAGAAGATACATAATAAAATGTAAGTACAAGCACGTTACGTTTTTAACCATTTATGAGTCTGATAATAAAGGTGTGGCTTTTCCATTTTGTACGCTAGAATAAATAGTGTTACACTTAAATTCCAGTAATGCTGATATTAAAATGATTTTTAAAAAAATGGACTCTTTGAATCTAAAATTGCATGTGTACATATCACGATTTTTGGATAATATTGCAAGTTACTGTATGTCATACATATTTAAATGAATACTAAAATTCATATAGTTTTAAAATATACACCAATACGATTTATAAATCGGCTTTAATATTTAAATTACTATCCCAAATTATCGCATGTATTTAATATAGAAATAATTGAACGTGGTATCAGTACTTTGAAAACCGTCTTGAGTATTTGGAATCTTTGAAAAGAGAGTTGAAATGGTTGCGACATCGGCATCCTTAAACTGTTTTGCACAATTATGACGCACAAACCCACTTAATGATTATGTATGATATACGAAGAGTTGTTTGTGGCCTTCCTGAAAAGAGGACCCTGGTGTCGTTCCTGACGGGTATCAAAAGTTATGATTTACTGACTAACATTACGTAGAACGAAATTTATGTTAGAGTATAGAACATACACATGATTGAAAAGAATCACTTAGATAAATGTAGAAAGGAAAAATGTCAATGAGAACATAAAGAATGGTTTTCGTACACCTCAGTCATCCAAAATTTTTGAAGTGCTATTTAAGATCTCATAAATTTGTAATATTATTTAGATATTTTATTATATAGAAGCGATATCAACAACAAAAGAAAACAACTGCAACTCCATTACAGAAGTCGGAAATTTTCGCAGTCAAGACTACCACAACAGTTAAAATAAACGGTTTCGTTCATATTAAACTGTAACCCAAATCAACGGTAAGTAGTCAGTAACACAATAAGACGAAGACAAGTTAATGAACTAAGATTTTAACAACGCAACCGGTCTGATTAGGAGGTAAGCTGTGTCGCCTTTGTCTAAGTCACTATTGTAGAGTTACCAATAAAATGATAATGCTATCCTATGCAAATGGGGGATAATTAGCAGAAGACTGGTGTGAGAAAAGACTGAAAATGCTCTTTCTTTTGAACATGAATAATTTTCCTAAAATACATTCAGATTATTGAAAATGATTAGATATGAAATATGAAATATTTCATTGGTACGCGCACAATTATGTCGCCATAATATATATGTTGAGTAGAACAAACGTTAAAACATTACGTTTTTATTTAAATAATGTTGTAACTTCTGTTCTAATAGGCATACATATTTTATTCTAATAGGATTTGAAAATGACATCTACGTTGACTACAATTAAAATCTAAAATAATCACTTGCATTATAAACAGTTTTTACGAATGCTATATTAGCAGCAGAACAAAGAAGAAAACTTTGTGGGGTTCCTTCATATTATTCAACATTCATTTTCGCCTATTTCCATTCTCTTTACGAATAAGTCAAAAGGGATTAGGTCCGGTCACTGTCAGTCAACAACAATCAATTGATCCTTGGTCTCCATCGGAAGAAGAAGAAAAAACATTATAAAATCAACATAGAATTATCTTTCAACTAACACTAGAATGCAGTTTCTTTACTTATTAGAACAAAAAGCTGTAACAGAATTAAATGGAAAGTGACTTTTTAAATCATCTTAGTTTTTTTAACGCAAGCAAAGATTACAAATTTTTCATGTCATCGGGTCTTCTTTCCTACTTCGGGGTTTCAGAATGTTTTTTTTGTAATATCGCTGCCTTCATTTACACATGGAGAGAGAGAGAGAGAGAGAGAGAGAGAGAGAGAGAGAGAGAGAGAGAGAGGAACGACAATTTTAAATGATTAACTGCAATTTGGATAAAATCCGAATGCCTTACCAGTTTCATGGCAGAAACGGCTATTAATGTTCAAACGAATTATTCAGAAAAAATAATGCAGTGCTGTTATGTAAAGTATTATTTATATATTAAAAAAAAACAATTATCACACTCTTCTATAACAGCTTAGTGATTTTATTTAGTGTAATTTAAGCTAGGAAAAATGCATTTTTAATCAGTCAGACTCATTAGTTATCGCTGTAACTCCTTTCGCGATGTGGAGATTATTACCGCCAACGTAACAACATCGCAGCTCCGGGACAGTAATGCGTGATCCATAGAGACAACTGTCATCGACCAATTTCTCCTACTGACTTTAGGCGGTTATCGCTTGTATCTCTAGGGGCTTTTACAGCCTAGTAACACGAAACCCGTGGCCGTGTTACCACTACAAATATTCCTCATATGCTTTTCTTTTATCACGTTTTAAGGAAATACGGACGCAAGAATAATTGATGAGGTGTAGAAATTATACGATTTCTTATAAAGCCTCCTCCTCTCCTCAACCAAACCTTTATTCTTCCCACTACCTCCCATCCAAATTTGTAAATTATTTATTCACAAGGTAAATATTTTGCAAAGTGTTAACAAACAGCCGGCGTCGATTTCCGATGCGTTATCTTCTGATTTGTCCAGAAAATGGCCAAACCGCCATAGTGTCGACAGCGGCGAAGAGAAATTTTGTGCTGCGTTGAAAAAAAAAACAGCAAAAAATAAAATGGTTTCGTAATTAACGCGAGTTTCTTTACAATATGTAAACTCGGTGTATTGCCAACGTATACTGTAATTCAGCTTGAAATTGCATCATGTCGTAGTTTACCCATATTCACTAAAGCGATAAATTATAAATGTTCCACTCTTAAAATGTAAATAAAAAAAACAGGGATCATTGGAACAATTTCCAAGTCATAGTTATAAGAACATTTCATGAACAATTAAAGTAACGTTTTATTGTATAATAACAGTATTGAGTGACTTCATTGCTGACTTTACGTTCAACTGTAATTAGCATGATGGTCATTTTCAATTAAAATAATTGAAGATGGTCGAAGTTTTTTGGAAAGATACTACAGAAACAGCTTTTAAAGGAAGAACATACATCTCGCATCATTTTTTTGTGAATAAACTGTTGCAAAATGCTTTCTTTAAGCAATTTTGTAAAGTTGTGTCAAATTGCACATATTTATAAAATCTAATTGAAAGTGCGATTACTATTAGATTAGCCAGATATGGTAAAAAAATAGTAATTATATATTGTTTAAAATTATTGAAAATTGATTTTAAAAATAGCAGACAATGAATGCTTGTTATGTAATCTTTTATATTTATCTAGTAGACAAAAATGTAGATAATATATTAGCATCTGGTTATGATGTTTCTGTAATGCTGGACTGTCTAGGAGTGACCTGAGAATTTTCTTAAATTTATGACATAATTAAATTCGCTAAATTAGATTACATTAAAAAAAGAATAAAATGAACAACTCGCGTGCATAGTCAGTATTACTTGCCATCATTACAGTGGTACGATTCACAGAAAAATCTAAGATGCAAAGCTATTGGAATGATACAGAGCGATATCACATAACTGAACGCAGGAAATAAATATGATCGTTACAATCAGCGATTAGTCCGATATGAACACATTATTAGTAAAAGTGAGATTTGCCCTTACAATAGCCCTCGAGGACAACATCAAAAACTGAAAAATTCATGGCGCTGCGCGATTTTTGGATAAACGTGTTTAAGCTACAATGTCAAATAATGCGAGCATCTGGTACAAAGTTAATATACAGTCGTTTAGAAAATAGCTATGGTGCCAGTTTTAAAGTCCGACAACTTTGTGCTGTCCTACCCACTGTCGGGCAGATACAGAGAAAAAGAAAACAAGGAGAGATTGGTGCACAAAACACCACCGGTAGTTTACGCGGCATTCATCCCCTCGTTATTTTATCCGAGAAGTTACTGTTCTCTTTAGACTTCCGAGATGACAGACGACAGCTAGAATAACCTACCTACCGTGCGGCTGCCAGTATCCGACATAACAGATAATATGGGCGGGGATGGGATAGCGTGGCGCACCACGTTATATATAGAGGTAAACTAAAATCGGATTCCTCAAGTTGTCCGCCATTTTTAGGGATCTGCGACTGGATGCTGGCCAAGCAAATAAATCACTTTTATATACTAAGGTCATCTTTATTGAGAAAATGAGAATGAATCGATACCAATGTAACACCTGTTGATTTCATAAATAATGTTCTCTACTTTTAAATGGTGTAGATACGGCCATGCTGGCTAACCTTAAGTAGAGCACATCAAGTGTGGAAGTCATTTAAAAGTGGCTGCCGTTGTTCAAAAATGAAAAAGCATTTTTCTACTTTTAAAGCTTTGATCAGCAACTCATTTACAAAATTATTAATGCTACGGGAAAGATTTCCTGTTGTCGTCCTCAAGTTATTGTTTATAAGGTCTGTCACTAGCATTCTGTAAAAAAATGAAATTTTAAGTATAAAAATTGAAACAGATAATTAAGGAAAGCGCCAGATCGCTAAGCTCTAGCTAAATTTCAGAACACCAAAAGCATATTCCATAATTATTTCAGACTAGGTGCTGTATTCCGAAGACGAAGATTAAAAAAATTTTTTTTTGAAATGATGAAAGTTGATTTATCTTGGTGATAATAAAAGCTTGAAAACTTATTATATGGCTAATGCAAGATAAAGCTAAAACCAAAATGAAAAACAAGACTGATTTCAAAATTATGTTGCTTACTACGCGACTTGGTGAACGAACTGAATTTTATCTCGAGCCTTTAAATCAATAACTACAAAGCTGCTGAGTTAATTGATAATCAATAATTGTCTTTTCATATTATGTTCAGAGTCTTTAAATAGCTAGCAGTAAGTAGCACTACAAACACAGAATTACACTACATTCCACAAATGTTATCGGTTATTTTGAAAGTGTATGAAATGGTGTTTTTCTGCAATAATTTGAATTTTCTTTCATATGAAAGATTTTTATATTTAAAAAAATAATTTTGGAATTAAGAGCTACATGCTGTATGAATACTGATTTATAATTGGATTTGGGAGCTAGATCTTTCTAACACAAAAAAATTATTGTAGTTTCTCCTTCTATAAAATCCAGTTATCTCTTTCGTTACTGCATATTAAATACATTATTTCAGATCGCCATTTTCCTTTCTAGTTTGCGCTTGATTTATTTGTAAATCACGCCGTTAAACAGCTGACCGTCTAATTTTTCTATGGAATGAAACCTTTCTCACAAAAATTTACAAACAGAATTTATTCTATTATGCGTCGTAGGATGGTAATCAGTGAATTAGAAAACAAATACTCGAAAATGCATGAAAAAACTTCTGCTAGTCCAGATTTTCCAAGAATTTTGTACATTCAAACGAGTTTCACATTTTGTCTAGAATTTTGGCTGAATTTTAACAAAAAACGTCTGCTGCCTATTCAGTTTGGAAAATACAAAAAAACAGAAGTTGGTAGTGGTAGTCGGAGCAAAAGTTGGTAAGGGGAGAATACCTTGTTAAGTTCTTTTTTGAACACTCAGCATATTAGTTCTCAGTAACAGCAAAATGGCTGGTTTTCGCTTTCATTACTTAATTAATCAACTGACGTGATAACACTTAAGGGCTTTTTATCTTGGCGAAAACGACATTTTTATGGCTAAATGAATAAAACAGCATTTTTATTTCCGCTGGTTCAAAATTTATGAATAGTGACTATCAGCACATTCTTTTTTAAAAAAAACAACAACAAAAAACACTTGTTTTTATTGATATAAGTTTCTGTTGATCTCTTGTAATACTAGTGAGAACATGTAGCCTAGGCTCTGACTAGCGCGGAAAGGTTTTGTTGATATGTTATTTAATAGTCAATCAGCTTACTTACTGCTGATAAGGAGAAGGAAAATGCCCAAATTAACTGCTTTCCAGTTTCCAAATCATGGATAATGTAGTGAGCTGAAAAAAAGGTTTATATATTAACCTTTAAGAAAGAAACTCCAAAATACAGAGTGCTCTTGACTTACTGTTATTTAAATAAAATATTACCAAACAATAAATAAAGTAAACTGTTATGATCTTTAGTTTACCTTAGTTTTATAATTCCCAGTAATTCTTTTCTCTCCACAAAGTCTTACCAGCAGCAAATAACAGACGAAAAATTAATGTTTGTGATTTTATTATTAATTTTCTTTCATTCATTTATGATATACACAATGCGAGTATTATAGAAAACATACAGTTGTAGGAATCAGGTTATAGGTCCTTTTATTTGAACAAAGGGAGGTAACCATTTTTCTGACGCCATTTCCATTTTCTAATTTGTGAGAGAAGGGATTTGGGTAGGATCTTCGCTGATAAATTATCTGTTTTTGTATTTTGTGCAAACGTTTACATAAAATGTAATTTATTATAATGCATTCCTAGGCCGATTAAATACGAAAATAATTACAGCTCATAATAAATTTGATTTTCTTATTAAATTATTTCAACTCATCCATTAATAACTCTGCTTCCGTAAAAAAAAGGAAATTTTATATGAAGATGTCCCTATTTTTAAGCTGTTTCAGACGTTGTTGACAAATGTTCATCCTAATAAAAATCTTCTGCAGACTTCGAGAGCGTCATCAATATACACTTAAATCCACTTATTGTGTTTTATTAACACACCACTAGCCGAACCACGCTCTTTGGCACTTTCAAGTATTTTAATAAATCCTTGATGCCGTTAATGGAAAGTTGCCTCCTGTTAACAAAATATTTGCGTGTCAATTCTAGAAATTTCGAGGTATGAAACGAAAGATTGAGCGAATATTATCATCATTAATAGATAAATATTTTTTTCTTTTATTAGTAAAGCAAAGGTGTTTTGTAGACAAGTACAAGTTAGAAAGTGGAAATTTTAAAACTAGGAATTAATAGTAAAAGCCCAAGAGTATCTATCTATTGGTTGTTGGTCGGTGCTCCACAAGAGATGCCTTAGTTCAAACTTATTTTTCGAAAAAACGGACATTTAAAAAAAGAAAGAACTGTCAGAAAAAAGGTTTTACCACACTGTAGATATATTAAAAACAAACGAACAAGTAAAACGTACAGTTGAAAGCGAATACATATTGGATTGCAAGTGAAGTCTTCGCACGAAAATTAAATGGCAAAGTAAAAAAAAAAAAAAAACATTAATAAAGATTAATTTCTGTTTCAACCTGATGAGAACCAATCTATCAGTGCGATGTGTAGGTGCCATCTAGCATGAATCGTTAACACAGACGAGTACCAGGCAGCACACTGCGGACAGGCAAATTAAATAAAAACAATTTTCTAACTAACATTGCGAAAGGTGTTTCTACGTGCAGCAAAAACAAAAATAAACTCGTCACTCCGATTTCTATAGAAATTCAGATCATACATATTTCTAGTTACTTCCTTTTAGAATCACGGTTGAAATAGACTTTTTTCCCTGCTTTTACTTAGTTGCAAGTGGCAGAATTTAATTACGCATATCTCCTCCGCTAATGCTGATAGGCAGAGATAAACAAAGTATTTTTTGTTTGCTTTTTTTTTAATTCATCACAAACGAAGGCAACAGCGACAAATCTTAAAGGGTTTTTTTTACGATCCACTGCTATCATAAATGCGCTTGGAATTCTTGTTGGCGTGTTTTATCTCAAGCAATATCCAAACTTTCATGCTTTTTTCTAGACTTCTTTTTATCGTTGCTGCTTTTGTTAGTAATTTCGTAAAGAAATTCGGCAATGAATGACATGCAATTGACTTATTACACTAAACTGCGGTCGTCATACTGAATCTTCTGGGTTTTTTTTTTTGTTGACAATTTTTTTAAAACACAATTAGATTTAGTATTTTCATTTGTGGTGCCTGCTTTTTTTTTTCTTTACTGTATTTGGGAAACACGTAGATGCGTTTGCGACTAATAAAATCTCGTTTTAACAAATGGCTAAAGTAGGTAATTTTTTATCTAAAAAAAAATTTAAAAAAAATAAACAAATTTTCTTGTCGGTGTTATCCCAGTTGGACTGCAATATGATAAGATAAAAACATTAAAAAAATGTTTTTTCTTCTTAAGAAGGTGATCGAGTTGCCTATAAAATATCTGTTATGGTCAATTTTAGTTGAATTTTCTGCAAATACAATCACCTGAAGTTAATAATTGGCATAGCAAAAAACAACAACAACAGATTTCTAGATATGTTACCGATAATAATGAAAAAAAAACGTGTAATTTTGAAAATTAAATATTAAATAATTTATTGTATTAGACAATTTCGTATATTTTTCCGTGCAGAGTCATATAAAAAACTAATATCAATTAAAACATATTAAATCGTATCTTACACTCCTGAATCATGTCCCGATACTTACTCAATTAGATTTTATAAGCTCACCAAATTAAAAGCGTGTAGAACCCGTGTTCTTCTAGTGGCTGGCGCTTTACAAAAACACAGAAAAGCGTAATCCCATTTATGCATAATTTTGTCTTCTTATTTAGAACTGCTGAATTAAAATACACTAATGAGTAGAAATTTGGGGAGGAGTCACGTAACAGTTGGTCCTTTCCGTGTTTATGAGAAATCGCTCGGTGCCACGGATTTGCATCCGAGATCCGCAATGTTCGAACGGTGCGTGCTCACGCAAACGAAATGCTAATAAGCATTGGGAGGTAGAGCGCAGCACGTGAAAACAGCTAGCCATGTAATTACGTTGCTGGTTGGCTTGTCTGCAACGTTTGTGAACTGATGAACTTCCGAAACGCATCGGCAACATGTTATGATAAACAACAATTTGTTCGTTTATATATATATTATAAATCTCTGTGTGTGCGCGCGCGTGTAATGACAATTTCTCAATCATCTGTAGGCACAGAAGAAAACAAGTCACCAATTTTAAGAAAAAAGAAAAGTTAGTAATGCCGACCACATAAAACAGCTAAGCCACCCTTGTGAAACGGATCTAGCGGGGAAAAAAAAAATAACTGCTGAAAGGCAGAACAGATAGATAGGAGCACCTAGAAATGAATCAATCGTGTATGTGGCTGCTGTCTTCTGTAAGAAACACACATTTCCGCGGTGTAGTTTTGTCCCTGTTTTCGGAAATAAGCTGGTCTTGAACCATATTGACAAGCGCGTGTACAGTTAGAAAAATCATGCTTTTTTGCGCTCCTTAAATACTGATAGTTGCCTTTGACCGGATTATCCGTGATAGTCGCTATGGTGTGTTCCTGATTCTAGGAGAGACAGTTTAGATTCCTGCCATTAAGGACAAGTCTAAAATATTTCATGCAAAATTTATTTTCTTTTTTTTTAAGAAACTGTAATCGATTTTGATGAATTACTCTGTAATGGCTTAATTTTATTCTGTTACAAGCAAGAGTTATTAGCAGTGCAATGTGTGTTTTAAAAAGTACTAGAAATTAACAGAAAACATTATATTTGAGGCTTTACTTCAGTACTATAAGCGATAAGCTGTCTACCTAGATTAGTTTGTAAAATCTTAAATCTTACAATGAAATTCCTTATTTAAATTATCAACGCAAGAGACGATCAAGTGAAGATGTACTTTCAAAAATACCTTGAACATTTTCTTTAAAGGAAACAAAATAAAATGTATTGATTTCATAAAGGTTAACTTAACCCAAACATGTTTAGACATTTTTAGCAAATAATATCATATTTGAGATAATAAAAAACAAAGTAAAAGTAGGCATCGATCTTAACTATGAAGATTATGCACTTGTTGTGCATCTTTTCTTATCTGGAGTAATGCAATTTTAACCAAAAATGTTTTGAAAGACTAAGGTAAGGTGAAGACATAAACGAAAAGAAGGTTTCCGTGCATCCATAATATTTATCTGATTTTAAAATGACATTCTGTAAAAATAGCACAACCTGTCTACAAGGATATCCACGGTAGCTGTGTTTACTTGGTGTAGATTTTTGTGGTTTAGGATACTGTCAGCAACTTTGACTTATCCGGCATTCGCCTGAAACCACATTTTTCTTTCTCCGATGACCGGTGTCGGTCGCTACGGCAGAATTCCACTCTCTTTATAGTCCGAGTTTCGTTGTGACTGTAGCAGATCTCACTATCAAACCTCCTAAATGACGTTTAATACTTATTTGTTGCCAAATAGTTGCCCCAAATCTTCCAAGACGTCGTCGGTTATATATGATTTGAAAAAAAAGAAAGAATTAACGAGAAGCAAATCAAATGGTAAAAGAAATGCTTGGAAAGGAAAACAATGTAACGTAGAGATTCTCGAAAGAAGGAATACCTTGATGAGATATGCCTTGAGTAAGTACACTCGGAATTACATTAAAACACGGAGTGAAAGGGTGGATGGAATAAAGAAGTACAGAAAACACCGTAAGGCTGATTAATACACGGGAAAAAGCACCAAATGGAAAAAGTCCATATAGAGAAATAAAGAAATTGGCAAGAAGATAGCATACTTGGAAGAAACAAATGAAATAAACCTTGGGTGTTCATTCGTGCAAAGTATTAAAAGAAAACCTTGATTGTAATTGCTTTTTGTCTTAGTAATTTTAAATAGTTGTTCAACAGATTAGAAGCCATCAATCCTCTTAATTACCCTTGCGTGCAAAAAATGAAATCAACCCGTTATTGGGTAATAATTCAAATTCAATTAAGAATTTTAAAAAGTTTGCATGAAACACTTTGAATATGTCTTGTGTAAACTGTCACTGATAAAATCAAGAACATGTCATTGTGTCTATAAATCAATAACCTGTTCAAACACCGACAGTCAGCATTTAAGTAATCGAGTAAAGAAATAGCAGAAAAACTGGACTTCATGTCACAGCATGTCGTTATGCAAATTAGCATATTATACAGAGAAACTTCATTTAATAGGCTTTGGATCTAATGATCGCTTAATGTAAATACAAATTATAAACCTTAGAATTATATGTTAAAAATACTGTAATCTACAGAATGTATGATGGTTTGTTTTTTTTTTATTTAAAAGTGGGCATTTCTAAACTTAATCTTGCCAATGCCTTTATTCATATTATTTTTTGTTAGGGGAGTTTTCAATTCTCAGATCAGATTATTTTCAAATCAGCTTCGAATGGCGATGTATTGGAATACGTAGATCTTTGCTGCATCTCAAGAGAAACAACATCGAAAAAAATCTTGATATCTTTTAAAATTAGCTGCATGAGGCAATCACAAAACTAAACAGCTCAGTTACCAATAATTTAAATTCTGCTGGGATCGATTATTCGGCTGCATTACTTTTCTTCTATTGTATTTTATAAGACAGATATTTAAAACGAATAATAACCGGCAGTAACTGGTGTCTATTTAGCGAAAACTTCATTGTTATGTCATTTCATCAAGATGATTTCTTTTAATTTAGAAATTTAAATGTATGAGAAAATCCATAACAACAAACATGCTGTACATGAACAGCATCCCAAACTGCAGGTAAAAAGAAGCGTTTTTAAATCAGTATTTCTTCGTATTAAAATTTGAGGATTTTCTACCGACTTTTTAATTTGCGATAACCAGTCAAGGTCTTATCTAGCCATCCCAAAGATTTAACCAAAAACATTAGGGTAGTAGTTTGAAAATTAAATAAAGTGTTTTCTGTTTTTTTTATTTTTTAGAAATTACCATTATATATATATTGCTATACAGTCGTTAAATATTTAAAAAAATAAATTATCAACAGAAATAAGATCGAAGTAAAAGTGGGAGTTCCGCGCGACGTAATCTATTAAAGTATAGGAAACTATTTCTAATTGGCTCTCATGGTTGGTTTTAGTGGCTGAGTGTAAGACACATTTGGTAAATTTTAAAGAGAACGTTGAAAAAGGAGTTGAAGCAAATTGAAAGACTTAAATAATATTTACCGTCTGTGAAGATGCAGCACAAGGAAATTAACGTTGACCGTTAGACATAAATCAACAATAATTTCTTCTAACTCAGTATATCTCCGGTAACAGGGTAGGGTGAATACCGGGATCAGCCAGTTCATTAAGCTCTGTAAATTGACGATTTAGACAAACGAGATTTGCTTCAGGTTGGAATTCTAACAGTTGAGGTATTTATTTCTTTGCATACTTCAAGAATTCAGATGACTAATATTTTGGTATGGTGCATGAAATCAAGACGCAATTTGCGTATTACAATCACGAGAAATTTTGTGTGCTTTACATAAATCGTGTAAAACAGCTAAAGTTGACACGGGATGATGTACGAAAGTAACTAGTGTCTATTTCTTGAGAAAACCGGCCCGGAGTATAAGAGAGCAGAAATGGCTTAAACTAATATTAATCATTTTTATATACAGAGCTGCTTTTGAAGAAGTGAAGTATACATAGAATGTTAAAAAAGAAAACTATAGCAAAAAAACTTTAACGTATCCTAGAGTACGCCTGTGAAAGAAGCAACCTTTTTAAAGGAGAGATTTTTTTGCATTTGGTGAAATTAGATTAATATTGAGATTAAGTATGAAAGATTCTTGATGGCGAGAAGCACGACGCATTAAACTAACAGTTAGAAAATATTTATGAAGCAGATAGTCTTTATTACTTGTTTTGGCAGTGAAATAACCCTTTTAAAGACAAACAGATTCATTTTTTAAACTTCTCCAAAAAAAAGGTGGTTTACGCGGATGCATTTTGACACGTAACTCTTGTGAAACTAGCAATTATCTTATGCGGATTCGTGTCCTGTTCTTGATTTCGACAACTTCTTGAGTGGTACAAAAAAATTTTTGATTTAATTTGGCTCTTATTATTTTTCGCTTATCGCCAGCAGTACCCATGAAGAATTTGTATTAACAGTTAACTTTTTGTTGGCCAGATTTGAGTTTCGAGATTTTCAGTCACAGCATCCCTTTTGTCATGTGGCTTTTTCGACTGCATGAAAATCATTCTCACGTAATTCATAGCCAAGTAATTCTGATCACAAGTATAAGTAAATGTAAATAGCCATATATACCCACATATATATGAAACAACAGAAAAAATCTTCGCACTTTAGAAAATTTTGTAAAATAGCTTATTCTGAGTGTGGTAACCGGATCTCCTAAATTTTCAAAAAATGATTGGTTATTTATATTTTATATATTTCGTTAGCTTTATAACCAATCATTATCGAATTTACACGATCATTTCCTGATTTAGTTTATTTCCAAGTCCTTTCATATTTTACAATGTGATCAAAATTTCTAACGACTAACATTTCGCATTACTGAAAAAACAACATTTCGGCCACTTTAATTCTTATGACTCAATCAGTGTATAGAAGCGTCACTTCCTGTCCAAAAATCGCAAAGATGGATTGATTTACTTGAACTACTTTCAAATGTTCCTCTATTAAAAAATCCAGGCCATTGTTCGAAATGAAAAATAAGCAGGAACAATTTTTTTTATGAGAATGAATCAGGATAGTTGCAAAAATTTTCATACAGAAAAATCTTCCAAAAAAATACACTAACTGTCCTGTAAAACAAAAACGAAACAAACAAAGTCGCATTATTTTTCAGTGCTTCCATAAAATCACAGATCTGTACACAGTGTGCAAAGTTCCAAAATTCTTTTACTTACTGAAAAATACATAATAATGTAGATGAAATATTTTTTTATTATAACTGTTTTAATAAAATTAACAAAATTCATTATTGTAAAAATTTGCCAAAATAGTTTCATTCTAGATGTTTAAAAAAAAAACTTTATTAAGAATAATTGCGATAACATTTATTATGCAATTCCTTCGCATTTAAAAAAAAATCTGTAGTGAAAGAAACTAATTAAACCTAACATTAACCCAAACTCATTTATACCGATATCAAAATCCATTTTCAGCCATCGTATTGGCTAAAGTGTCATTCTGAGGTTAATAGGAAAGGAAAGAGCTGCTCGTATTGTCATTTTTTCACCACATTTGACATATTTTTATTGATGAAACCTGTGCCTTAAGGAAGTGTTACATTAATAGAGTAGCTAGTAATTTTTGCAATAAAATGTATATAGTTTTTATGTAAAATGATTTAAATAAACTCAGAAAATTGAAATTTATAGTTAATTTGTTTGGAAACATGCAGTAGAACATTCAAAGTAAAAAAGAAAAATCGGAATGACTGATGTTAACAACGAATCTACCATTAGAGTTCAATGCCGACCAGTCAGCGAACAGACCTTTAGCTTATTCCTCTCACTCCAGTTTCGTTTCTGTTTATCACCAGAACAACGTGAGATAATGCTTAGGGGTAATTGATCAGCTTACACTTCCCATACTTTTCTTACCGCACGTTTTAGCTTCCTTGCCGTTGGTTTTACAACTCTCTGCGGGGCACCTGGCGAAACTAATGATATCGGAATTAAGATGTAGCTGTTAATTCGAAATTTTCTGCTCAATGCTAATAAGTATTTATTTCTTTTTATTTTTCCTTACAAGTCTGAAATGGCAAAGTTCGAAAGAACTATCAGCTCGGAATAAATTTTGAAAGGGTCTGGTTTAACAGTTGTTTTGATAAATTTCCTTAGTTCAAAATTATGAATGCATTTAAAAAGGTATATGTTTTACAGGTACTTCAAATTACAATTAGGTCAAAAAATTAATGCTCGTCAATTAACTGCAAAAAAATGTAGGGGACAGGGAAGAATTGTGGTTATTTCAATATTATAGTTGTACTGTGAACAGATTTTGTTATAAATTTACAGCGGCTGTTATCATAATTGTCTTTTCGAAGCATAACTCTAGAGTATATCTTCTAAATTGTGGAAGGGTTTGTTATATTTCACTACCACATGAAGTGTTTGGAATAAATTACAAAGGAACGTCTGTAAACGGACTCTACAATACCGTGTATCCTAACAAAACGTTTGAATAACCTGCAGTTTTTTTTGCACTGTATACATAAGGAAAGCAAAGTCGAAAGATCGAAAAGAGATAGCTAAATCGACAGAATTAGTGAATAAAACGCTGATGAAGACATATTTGTTTTTAATTTGTTAATTTGTTTAGTCAACATTTTGTATTATGCGCAAATAGAATTAATAAGCGGATATATTGTACTGCTTAACATTTTTTTAAGAGAGAGAGAGAGAGAGGAGAGAGAGAGAGAGAGAGAGAGAGAGAGAGAGAGAGAGAGAGGAGAGAGAGAGGAGAGAGAGAGAGACGGTGCGTGTTTGCGTGTGTCAACAACGATTAAACAGTTTCATTCTCCGTGATTTATTAATATTTAAAAAAAAATAAATTAAATAAATTTAAAATACAGACATGAAAAATATCTATAGTGATTTTAATAATCTAATAAGACCGCGCTGTAGGGCAGCAGGAATGAAAATGTATTCCAAGACCCCGTAAACAGACGGCAAAGCGAAATTACTGCGCTAATAACATACAAATTAAATTCTGAAGAAGCGCGGTTATGATGTTGAGATGGCAACCAAGCTATTTGTGCCGTTGCTAAGTAACTTTAGGCAGTTTGAATTAAAAACAAGAAGTGCGTTGTAAGCTGATCATCTGTAGAGAAGAGGTTCAAAAGAATGACATTAAAAATCCTTCAGTAGACCTTTGTTGCCTTCGCGTTCATTGTTAACGGGCACCCGCCTGCGCTGAGCAGTAACTTGGAGTTGGTCCACTGGCGCCAAGAAACATGATAATGTAATTGACTCCTCTCTCTCTCTCTCTCTCTCTCTCTCTCTCTCTCTCTCTCTCTCTCTGTTTTAATACTAGGACGGATTATTTTACAGCGGATTTCTGCATTATAAATCGCGCACCATTTTTTTCTTTTTTTAAAAAATTCTATCCAGCTGAAAGATTAATTCTGTCCAAAAATGGATGTAGTCAAACAGGCGTGAAAGTACCCGTCAGGTACGCCGGCATAAAAGAAGCCCCGACGCACCATTACTATGTCAATATGTAATTTGGTGCCGATAAAAAAGGAAGAATTTTCGCCGTTGAAGTGGTTCTACTAAAGCGAATATATATTTTAAAATAACATTTATAAGCACTTAAAATCGGTATATATTGTAATGAGCTTTTAATATTGTGGTATTTATTTGTTTAGATAGTAACATATTTTTCTCAAGTATGGTACGTTTGATGCAAAACAATAATATTAAAATTAATTATTTTCAAAGTTAATCAGTTTCCAACACATCAGTGATGGAAAAGAGGCTGAACGTTATAAGCCTTCAATGAGAAAAATTGCGTTATCTGAATCCAAGTAACATAGACATCTTGTTATTAGTCAGATGTTCAGTTCCAGTCTCTAAAGATAGATAAATCTGTTCAATATGATTTTCGAGCTGGTGGCTGCTAGAGTTACCCCTGTCCCCATCGACCAAGAGAAATCAGAAGAAACAACGGACGAATAAAAAAATCAATAATACATGATATGGAAATAAATAAAAATGAAATGGATATAGATAAACGAAAATAAGTTCACAATATGAAAAGGCTATGCATTATTTTCTTCATTTATCAATTTATCAATACGCAAACAATTTAACTTTCTAAATAGTATAGTATCTAGGTTGCATTTTCACCTGGATAACTTTCAAATATTTATTCCACAGCATAGGTTAAATTACAAGAACTGTGACACAACATTTTCCGCATTTATATAACTCTTCGTAACAAAAAAAAAACAAACATATCATAACATAAAAACTGATCTGGTATGTGTAGGGTTAACGGTTTTTGTTTACAAAAGCAATTAGTGTTTCCTAGATCTTCTGTAATAAGAACTGAACGAAATGGTTCCGAGTACTGTGTTAGCAATGGATAGTTTATATTGTAATTAAGCGAGGTGGCCATATTATTTACTTATGTGACCACTAAAAGCTAGAAAGTTCAGTAAGCCTTCAGCACTTACTCTTTGATGTTTGTACAGATTTTATATAACGTTTAATTAAATTCAGAATACGAAATCCAAACGTCTCAATTATAGCTTATAAACACATTAAACGTATCTTCTGGCGGTGATTTGCTGCTGCCGACTTTTTGTCCTACGATGGCCTTTGTTTGCACAGCAGCATCCATCCTCTAAAAATACAGTTTCCTCAAGGAAAACAAACAACAAACAAACTCTCTATAACTGAACTGTTTTGCAGATTTCTTCTCGCTTCAGGCTCCGCGGAGGCACTCGTCGACTTTGCCGTTATTTTTGCATAAAATATTGATCTTTGAATTTCGATCGATTTAACAATATGTCGCACTGACTGACATTTTGACCATGGCCGGTTTGCTCAGTCTTAGCATAATAGTATTTATCGCCATTTATTGTCAATTCCTATATATTCCAAGATTCCATACTCGAAATTAATTCAAATGAGTGAAATTTTTAGAGACTTTGTTCGTTATATGAAGTCATATGGCTAAAAGACACCGGATACGATTAATATGTTGTTTCATGCGTGCGGTTTCTTTTTGTTTCTGGGAATAGAAATGGCAAAAATCACGACTAAAATTGGAAAATAACAAACTCCAGAAAGACAAAAAATCAGACGAAAAATGCTTTAATAAAAAAACACAAAAAATAAATCTGTGGTATGGTTTCCTTACTACATTAGACTTGTGATTTATTTTCTAAAACTCTATTAAAATTTTAAAAACATTATCTTTTAACGAAACCTTTCGAAAATACTATAAATGAACTTCATTTGCAAATACAGATTGTTCTGTCTGTGTAATTGTGGTTTAAGAAAGTAGGCTCTCCCAATATCTAAATTCTCAATGTCAGCAACGCATGAAACATACAGTTTTCACGCACGGCGTCTTCTTCCCAAATCATCGTAATTACGGTTAAATCTCATCTCCTCTGTGAAGAACCATTTACGTTCAAGTCAGTGCTAGTTTACTTTCCGTTGTCATCGGTAAGGAGAAACCACCGTCAAAATCTTCCAAAAGAAGGACGTCGTAGTTAGAAATCTACTAGCAGCTGTAATCGCTGTACATTTTGCCGATTTCGCAGCTTCGTCGCCCAGAATCACTTCCTTTCAGGCGGAAGACGGAGCTCGACCAGCGCTGTAACATCACACAGCCCGTTCTGTTTCCAACCGGTTTCTGCTGGTGCTCCAGATGCGACGAATCTCTCTGATCGGACCGGCCATAGATACATCTCCCTTTCAAGTCAGAGTTTTAATGGTTCTTGCATTCATCCAATATTCCGCTTTTACCCAAGACCCTGATTAACCTGTCAGGCAAGCGACAACACATTTGTTTTCACGTGTATTTTACGCGTATTTACATTTTGACAAAGTGATATAATCAGCGCACGAGTAATTTAAATGAATATATTGATCAACAAACCTGACCAGAATTTTTCTAGGGGTCATGACAAATCCCTAAAAAGAAGGAACTTTTAAAGACACTACCAACAACAATTTATATGGATATTTAAAGGAAAGACTTTCATGATATTTCGCACTGCGCTTACGAGATCAGTTGTAGGAATGTGTCTCTAGGATGTGATATCTATGCTCAAGCGTGCGAAAAACCGTTGAGCACATCTCAGGCGTCCAACACAATACACTCACGAAAGTAAGAAATCAGTTGAACGCATTTCAGGTGTGCCATCTAGACGTTGACATAATGTAAGAAAGCTGTTGAGCCTTATCTCGAGCGTGTAATATAGATGCGTAGATATTGTATATGGGCCAGCGTCTGACAGCTAATGTCAGATTTTATGCTGAGGTGGCCTGCATAACAATGAAAAATATCGAATCGATCTTAATGGAGAGTAAGGAAACAGTCTGTCACTTCGAGTTAAAAAAAAAAAATAATAATAATAACATTTCAAAATATAAGGATACGATACAATTTTCTAAAAACAGAAAAAAACCCTCCCAAAATATGTTTGGAAAATGAATCTGTGCATTTATAAAATCTACAATAAAATGAAAAGCACCAGGACTGTTTACGATTAAAAGTAGTTGCACACGCAAACTTAAAAAAAAAAAATTAACTATTTTTAAATAGGGAACTATGCGAAAAGATTAAAATAGAAGAAAATGTTACTATTCTAAAGCTTATGTTACCAACAAAACCGACGATTTCCTTCTGTATTCTAATTGTAAAAGCTTTTCCCTTTTGTAAAGATTGGTTCTGTATTTTCTACTAAGGGTATCTTTAAATGGATGATATCTGTGGACCTTTCGTCGTAAGGAAAGTCGGTGCCTAGTGCAAATACTGTGAACAAAATAACGCTTCTGTAATGTTCCAGTACATTTTATATAAAGTCCATTTTTGTTAGTAAATGTCCTGTGTCACTTTCTTTTTCTGAACCGTTAAATACGACATTTTTTATGTAATACATATTTTCATCACCTTAGATGAGAGGCTGTTTGTTCATTTAACGTTGCCGTGATATTATGATGAAATTTTAAAATTAATATTATTATTATTTTTACTACTACTACTACTACTACTACTACTACTACTACTACTACTACTACTACTAATAATAATAATAATAATAATAATAATAATAATAATAATAATAATAATAATAATGCTCAAACACTTTTTAAACGTTGTGATTCCTGCCACTTGTTGCGGCTTCAATGTTTGAGTTCTAGAAAAATTATAGTTAAGAAAGAGAACATTTTTCAAGACTTAAAAATAATAGAAATAATAAAAAAAACTAAGTGAACAACAAAGAACTTTGCATTAGTCACTATCTTATTAACTGACTGTTAATAATTATCTTTCCCTTAACATTTATAATACTTTAATATTTAGAAAAGACATTTGCATGGATATGTTTCAGGCTGATCTTAATCTGATTATAAAAGAATCATTACTAAGAAAACATTATTTAGAACGCGATAATTCCTTCGTTAAGATTAGAAATTCTAACATTTTTTTTACTTTCTGCTTACATTTCGTTTCATTTTTCACTGTAGGTAGTTTTTTTTTTTTTTTTAAATTTTTTTTACCACTTCACAAACAAGCAAAACGCTGTTTTAGATAATTGTGCGAGATATTCTTTTGACGATCTATGGAGGAAATGCGAGTCTTTCACGGATTCTTGCCTGAATAATGCCCTGGTACTGCTTGTAATAACCCGTCACGTAAATGGCATGCGCACGTCTCTTCAGCTTGTTTCATCAGCATGTAACCTCTCTGTCCAGCCTTAATTGTGTGTGCTCGCGAATGTAAGTGTTCGAAAAAAGCTGGTGCAATGTCACGTAAGATGGACCCGGGTCAATAAAGACAGTAATTGACGAAAGGAGATTAAATTACTTTAATTACCGTCTCTCTCTCTCTCTCTCTCTCTCTCTCTCTCTCTCTCTGGAAAAGATTTGTGTAGTATTTGTGTCTTTTCTTTGTGACTGCTTGCTGGCCTTGTCTCAAACTAGACAAAGAATAAAAATCCTCCGTTAACTCAAAGGTTAAGGGTTACAGTCCGACTAATATACTGCTTACCAGATAAAAAACACTATGACAATAACAACCAAATTATTTGCACTGACATTGTTCATCGGCTTGACGAACTTTACACTTGATTTACATGCAGACTTACAAAGAGTTTTTGCTATGATCGCTGGTTAGAGTGCTAAGATCTAAAATCCGAGTTCGAATCCAGATCATGAACGGTTCGGATTAACTTACCTTTTATCCTTTAGCTGGCCAATTCCGTTGCCTCACACATCTATAAAAGAACTTTATAAGGGATTTCTCTGTCGAAGCAGACTTATTTCTTTCAATCTGGATCAGTTCATTGTCGAAAAGGACTTGACTTACACCGTTCGTTCTAATTTCACTTTGGAAAGGAAAGTTTGGATAAGAAAGAAGTAATGTTTTTTTGTTTTTTTTTTTTCAGAAAAATTTTAAAATTTTAGAAAATTAAAGAATAACTCACGGAAAACAAAATCAAACAGCAAATGGAGGAATACCTGTAAATAATATTGAAGAACTTGCGGGATATCGCTGGTACGATTCCACGCCAAGATGTCTTCAAGCTCCAGAGTGCAAGAGGTGCGTTTACCAAAATGAATTCTTAAACATTTGCTGTGTAAGTATAAGAGCGAATAAATGTTTGTGCTATAAAGGTGTGGAGTTCAGGTTATTATATCCGGCATTTGTAGTATATCAATCTACCAAAAATTATTAGTAAAGGCCATCTTTGGAAAAATATTTTTGAAACCTAATACGACTATACAAGAAAATTTTTAACAACAGTGAGGAGTCAATCATCATAAGACATTTTCTGCTGTAAAGATAAAAAGATTAACTCTACTCTTTATTAACTGATTCACTGAAAGCGTGGTTTTGTTGAACGATAAAAATTAACAAAGCAGATTTTTATAACTGCAGCTACTGTCAAGAAATGTATTCTTCTATAGTTGCTACATTAAAACAATGAAGTGGGCGACAGCATTAAAAACTTGACTTCTAAATAAAATTGGATTTATTTCAAACATCACTTTCCTTTGCGGAAAGAATGAGGAAACATTTTAACTGATACGAGGCACTCAAGTTTACTCTAACTATAGCAGCGTGAACAAATTAATGTAAATGGGAAATGCTTTACCAGGTAAAACAAAGAAATATTCGACCTCAAAATTAAACAAAAAAAAAGTTGGTAGTATTATACTGTTTATTTTTTTTTACAAAGAATCGTGTAAAAGTGACTAAAAATAAACAACTATAGAAATTGTACAATAATGAAAAATAAACAATGTTTGTGCTCCAAAAACGTGAACATTTGTTCTGGAAATAAATTACATTTTAATACAGCTGATATAATATATATATGTATATATATATATATCTCTCAAAAATGTGCACGTATTCCATAGGATTAAATCACTTTTTATTAAAGCTGATGCGTTCATATTACAAACAGATGAACGTGTTTACTGAAATTATATTACCTTTAACGATAGCTTGGATGTTTCCGTTACAAATATTGAACATGTTTCCAGGAAGTAAATTACCCTATCCGAAATCTGATGGGTTTTTTGTTATAAAATTGTGATCAGGTGTGTTGAAATTCAATTACTTTGTACAATAGCTTGTGTAACGCGTTGAAAAAACCTTAACTTGTCCTGAAATTAAATTACATTTTTTGTAAAAATGCGAAAATTTATTTGTGGACATCAAGTTAGGTAGTCCCAAATTCTGTATATCTTTCTTTTGAAAGAATAGAAGATTAGAAAATGTCATTTGTTTATTTCCGGTCAGCACTTTGTAAAAATATGTGTACAAATGTAGAAGTTGGAGTTTAAAAAGACATCGCTTGTGCTAAATGCATCATTACTAATTTACATAGGAAATGCGACTTAATTCCATGGAAGGTTGATCATGAATCTTGTGTCTGTATCAAGCCTAACATCTCTTTGTACTGATAATTTCTACACGGTTCTTGCTACTCCAAAAACATCGAATGTATACCTGTGATATTTTCTTTTACACCTTGTGAATAAAACAATATTCTGAACAGATTTACTCTTCTTCTTCAAGCTATGTCTGATTTGATCCCTTAGATGTTCTATTGGGCTAAAATCTGCATTTATCGTAGGCCAAGCAGGTAACTAAATTCCACTACCCTAGAGAAACTGTTTCAATGAAACCGCACAGTGGAGTCTGGGGGTGTTGCTACGAAGCTTGGTCCAGTGGAGAGTGTGTGATTGTCATAATGAAGAACAGCGACAGAATATTTCCCGAGCAACACAACGAAAACTAGATATGATAGCACTCAACTGTGAAAATTCTTTTTTTCTGAAATGTTTCATTTTTGGTAAATATAATGTAAAATTAGGCAAAGGATGTATTAAAAATAGCGACTTTGTATGGAGCGTGGTATCGCAAATTTATGATAACCTTGTCTGATTTTTCGCCTGAAGTAAACCAGAAACTGAAGGTTTTACTTCCATCTAAATAATCAACTCAACTGAAAAAAAAGTTGTTCAAATTCAGAATGCTTTATTTTTCTTTGTGGAATGACTTAAACCAGTGGTTTCCAACCAGTGGGCCGCGACCTCCTAGGGGGTAGCGGAACCCTGGAAATTTCAATTTTTGTCGTATGACTGAGTCAAGAAACTGTTCATGAATGTATCTGTCTTGTTTATATGTACCGTATTTACCGGCTTAAAATACGCACTTTTTTCCAGAAAAGTATACAAAAATTATCCTGCGTCCAATACGCCGGTATCACCGATGGGAGGCCGAGCACCGAAGGTGTAAGGCTTGTCTCCCACGGCAGGAACTCCCGGTTGCATCACAGGCCTCTGCGGTAAACACTTGCATCCCCCCCGCGGCTTCCTGTTGGCTCTGCCACCCTCATAGAAACACGGACAATACACGCTGACGACATAGGCCGGAACTCGAACTGTTACTGCAGTAGGACTGACGCAATCGAGCCGCGCTCCCATTGGCTAACGCCATTGGGGCCTGCAGCTAAAAGACTCGGACCACGACGCCTTGAGCAGAGCAGGCTACAAGGGCTGGACTGTGACTTCGGCCGGACGCACACTAGCCAACTCGATTTTAGGCAAACTTGGGCACCAACTCGACACACCACACAGCTGTTCTGATCAGAGGTAGAGTTCACTGATACCAGTAGATTTCTGTTTAGCTATTGCGAATTTACTATATATGCAGATATTGTTCCCTGAAAAATCATTAAAATAATTTTCAATAAATGTATGATGAAATGTACTAAAACTCTTATTTATGTGTTTTTTTTTGCTAAATTTATTTAATTTTTTTTTTCAATTATGGAAGTGTAGCAGGTCTTTTGAGTATTAGATAAAGGTCCACGAGTACAAAAAGGTTGGGAACCACTGACTTAAACGCATGCATGCTTTACATCGATTACTAGAAGATAAATAAATTAAAATATGTAACCGCATAGTTATAAATTCATGTTGTTTTATTATCATAGGGCAAGAAGTCAGGGTTAAAAGAATGATAAACAGTGAACAGGGTGGGCACGAATAGAGTTGAATGATTCACTTACAGGATACTAGCATTTACAGTGCTTCCTGGAATAACGAATATATTTCCATATATTTGCTCTGGCAATAGAAAGGATAAAGACTCAAGATCAAGGCGAGAAAAGTGACATAAACTTGGACAGGGTTCTGCATCTTCAAATCAGCAGGACAAAGGAATCTTCAATGAATGTCGAGCTAATTACGTTATGGGGAGTCGGCCAGCAAAACTCTGGAAGTTTTCTTTCTTTGACAGATACTGGCATCCAATGACAGTGGCATGGCAGCAAGAAGTAATATCTAGAATGTTTAAGAAGAAATCAATTATACAAAAGTATTTCAAAAGATATTTCTGTAACTATGTTTTCTTTAATATAAATAATAAATTTAAAAAAAAAATATTATCAAAATGTCCTAAAATAGATTTATTTGCACATTAGCAGTATTTGTGTTTTTTCTTTTAAATATTTCCTTTATTTTGAACTTTTCTGGAAATTGTACAGATGTTAATTTAGTCTCAGTATCTCATGGTATTATGTGGATGTACACTTTCATTGGCTACATGTAGCTATGCTAGCTAGTGAATTCTCACACTTGCCATAAATAGTTTTGATATACACTTGCAAAATACTGTCGAACTTTAAGGAAATAACACACGAAAATAATTAAAAATCCAAATCGATTTTTTAGTCGCATTACTGAAGCTGGTCATATGTTGTTTTTTTTTTTTAATGCGCTATGCATTGATCAGTACGGGAAAAGGAAAAACGTGAGATCAAACAGTAATATTTTACAGTCCCTTGCGTTCTAGTCCGTTGTAGTTATGTTTAAAATATTAAAGCATTGTCATTATTTTATTTTTCGGCGTTATTCCTGAACAAAGACTTCAGATGCTTGGTTACCTTAACAGCGACGACAGAACAAGTGCGCGGCCTGCTTGACGAATTTCTTTTCGCTCAGCCTCCTCCGTTTCTCAACCCCAACCACCTTACACGTCAGTGTGATTGATGTTCAGGGTGCAGTTTCCACCGTCAGATCGCTACTCGGCTCCAGCTTCTCGTGCGGGGCGAGGCTTCCTTACCTACCAATAATTCTATTCAGCTGTGGATAATTTATTGCGCTAATTTTTAGAGCATCGATTTTTCCACGATGATTTCCTCCTCGTCGGGCGCACAACATGGCAGTGCTTATGAGAAATTATTAACTTGATGAAACCGCATCACTTATGAGGTCGGATTCAGTACAAACCTGCGAAATCAGAAGCAGTCGACAAGACTCGGTGGTTCTCAAAGGATGTCCTTGACGGTAAAAGGGTGGCACGGGGAAAATCTCCCCTGCTTCTTGCTGCAATAAGTACAAAAACAAATTAGTGTCGGATTAAAACACAAACTTACCACTAACCAAAGCGTTCTGTTACCGCTTAAATAAAAAAAAAAATAACCTGCAAGCACAGTGTTTTATTTAATTTTTAAAATCTCTTCCATAAAGATGTTTTGATTTTTTTGACTATTTATTTATTTATTTTTTAAATCATTTTAATGACAGTCTGATTTTTAGTTGATTTTCAGTTAGTAGCTCTTTCTACAATGATGTACTTTTGCCAGCTGGGTAGAGAGATAGCAAGCTCTTATTACCATGGTGGGAGTAGATTTATTCGTCATCCGAATATAATTCAGGATAACGTAAATTCGAACACTCGCCAGCGAGAATTGTCTGCTAACTTATAAAAAAATATTTGATTTTTCTGGCTGTTTTAAGCTCATTAATCATTTCATATAGGAGTCTCCCAATTACAATTACTTGTATGAGTGTAATTTATAAACACTGCTTAAATCATTTAGGGCTGCAATATTTTACGAAGTAACGCCAAAAGTGTGGATTTTTATGTCACGAATAATATGTTCCTAATAAAACAAAAATTTGTTTAGTGGTGAAATTGACTGAATGTTAATCTTTTGAGATAGAAAAATGTGGATTTTTCTTTGTAAGTTCAACGAACAGAGATATTAATTAAATAATATTCTCTTAATGTGGTCAATTCTTTTGCAATAAAGTAGATCCATGAGGTGTTTCGTGCGATTTTTCGAGGTGCCGTAACCATGGGTTTTATCCAAAACACGCAATTTATGTACTGTTGAGAAACACTTGGCTGAGGTTTCAAATCAAAATCTTGATAAATAGGCGCAGTTAGTAGCGGAATATGTACTCTAACGTCAATCACTTTCCTATCAAAATAACGCATATTTGAATTCCTTACACAATTTCCGAAATAAATTAAGTTATAGCTATCTTATAATAACCCCCGTTTATTAGTATTCCGTGCAATGCGGTATTTATCTCAAAGAAAAGGAAGTACGACATGTTATTACTACTCTCAGAATATGTAAGATGTTGTGGTATCTCGACTGAGTTTTATTGATTTGACTTTCGATCAGTGGCTAAAGCGAGGCCACTGTCCGAAACACATTGTGGCGACATTCGTATACCACTTGTACGTATAATTTGGCATGATCTATGAATAATTCTTGATAACAAGCCTTACACTAAACATCAAAATCTATTACGCTATATATTACACACACACACACACACACACACACACACACACACACACACACACGTATGGCTTTAATTATTTTATGGTTGAGATTTCCTATTCATTTCTTTTTGAACAATCTATATTGTTACCTGTCCAGACGATTGCTGTCTCAAAGAAGTGACATGTATTAAAAGTTTGTGAAAAATATATTTTAAGTTACATTTGTGAATTGCTTTTAGAATTTGTGTTAATTCTGCTTGACTAAACATAGTATAAGTTTTTTTAAGTCGGTAAAATTATTAATCTTAGATTGCATTTAAACGGACATGATTACCTTCATTTCATCTCGTAGCAGCTGCAAAACCGTTTATCTTTTCGTAACAATGTGTTGTTATCCGCAATGTTTATAACCTGATCTCCGCTGTTATAGATACTTTAACATTAACTACAAAATTTTTCTTCCCTGAAATAAGTTTATAATAATAAAACTCACTACCTTGTCTTTATTAAAAACAATTAAAATTCAACTCTGATATTGGAAACATTTATTTTGTCTACAGGAAATCATGCGACTTTAGTTTATTCCAGCCCTACGCCAGAATAGATCAAACATTTTCACTTAGATAAATCGCAATATTAAAACTTTACCTTTTCGGATGTCAGAGGAAACCTACGCATACTGTTTAAAATAAGAGCAAAAAAAAAATTAAACAAAGGTACATCATACCAAACCAGTCCCGAGCAAGTATTCGAACTTGCAACAGTCTACCTACCATCAGACCATCACGCAAATTGTTTTAATCCATTAGGCTATCACTATAAAAGAAAGATTAAAATGAGCATCTGATTATATATTGCAAGCCACATCTTTATCTTCGTATATACATATGAATATGTTCATTAAACTGTTGCCACAAATCATTTGGCCTCATCTGAAACGTTGCCACATCAGGTGACCATCCGCACAAAGAAGTGAAGCAGACAGATGACTGTACAAACTCACTTTAAATAAACTGACAATTTCCTCATGAGATCAAGGCCAGACATTAGGTCGGCCAAACCGTCTCGTGCCAAAATTAAACAATTAATTTAGTCGTTCTGATCTTTCTGTGACAGGTACCGACAAGTCTTAACAAAAGTGGAAGGCGCTTCAGCTTTGCCAGCATGTATGTACACTCAGAATGGAACTGCACTCACTATTCAGAAGACAGCTAGTTTCTTTATATCTGTCTTATAAGTACGAAAACGAGGCTATGCACTTTCTATAATCTCTCGTAAATCTAGCAACCCTTTTCTAATTTGACTTTATAAAATAGATAAACCCACAATCGACTTTGTGTTTTTTCTTTTACTCTTTAGACATCGCTTTTTCTTATAGCTGAAGGTTGAAAAGCTAATGATTTAGAACCGCATAGCGGTACAGATTGTAGATTGGCATAGTAACTTTAAAGTATTGCTCAGCAGCGGACATGAATGCCGCTAGCAATAAAATATTACTCGCAGTAACGTAGCTATTAATTATTTTTTTCAAATATATTTTCCATCCTAGAAAGTAAAGATTGGCATTTGCTTTTTGATTTAACGATTTTCTTTCTAAAACCAACAAGAACAACAACAGCTGAACAATATACTTAATATCTTATGTTTTCTTTACCTTGAGTGGTTTGTCTAGAAAACTTCGAGTGGTGTAATCATAAAACAACAGTGCACAAGGTAACTAAAGCAAACAATCACACACAGTGATAATATTATTCGAACTCTGAACGTTTGCTTTACTTGATCTCTGGGCATCTGCGAAACCATATGGCTTCCGTCGTTGCTACGATATTCCGAATCCAACTTAAACTTTGTAGAATGCTCTGGTCAGGTTTTATGAGAAACATACACACGCGTGTTTGAGGCCCAGTAACTGACAATAAAGAAATGCTTTTCGATCATAATCACACGCGACCTATCCAATTGTGGATCAGTTCTCAAACTTTAATGGTATTGATCAAAAGAATTTCACCCCTTTCTTGGTTCATTTTAAATAGCATTTCTGACATGCGTTTTGCCAAAGTTGCATTATTCGTTTGTAAAGAACGGCCGACAGAAGATTACAGGCATTCAGTTCAGCATTTACCAAAGTCTCAAAAGTAAAGGTCCTAAGTTCCAACCTGATTTGTGAGAATACATCTATTACTACTTTCAAAACACTCAGATGATTTCATCATAAAAGTTGTTTTCTCGACAATTTAGCTCTTTTCTTAGGCTGGCGAGTACTTACAAAAAACAAGATTAACTTTCGGTTTATTTAGATTTACATCAGGTATGCTGTGACAATAACTGTTTGTAATAATATATATATACAAGATTTTATCATAATACGCATTTATATTTAAAAATCTTTTGCGTTTTACAAATGTTTTGTCAACTTGATTTGTTTCCATATCTATACATTGGCAAATGAAACCGATTTGTCATGATTTAAGATGCCACATGCACCAACAAATTTTAGTTATGTCTTCCTCCATGAACACTATCGTCTACAAATGATGAAGTTGTGTGCTGCTATGTTTGTAAAACGTTGGCATTCGTGCGCCTCTAAGGGAAATGGGATTTCCTTTTCCAGCAAGAATTGGAAAGTTCCAAATAGAACTGGGTGTAACTGGAACGAATCCCATGCCGACGGACTAGCGTGGAAGAACCGCTGTGCTACGTCTGAAATGATAGTGTATCTTCGGTCCATTAGCAGATTTTGTTGCCTTTTCGTAATTTGGATACTTTATTTGGTTAGTTTGAAATTTTAAAATATTTATAAGATATTATAAGGGTTTTTAAAATATTTTTTAAAGAAATAGAACAATATTAGACCAATTCATAACTAAAACATTATTTTCTAATTAATATCCAAAATAATAATAGCATTATCTATAATAGAACAAGTTTTAAAAGATGAGGTATATTTAACGTTTGTCCATATCTTTTAATTAATAGCTTTCCTGAAAATTATTTTTGCACTTTAACCATTGGTTTAGTTGAACTCATCGCTTTTGTATTCTATCACATTACGCCACTAAATAGTTGTCCAATCATCACCAGACATTTCAGTTATGAAAGACTAAAAAATAAAAAGAATCTCATAAAGAAATTATACGAGTCTGACGTTCATTTTAGGCTAGAAAATCATAATAATTAACCGGTGTATTATATATTTTGAAATTGCATTAAAACAAATGATTTTTTACTTATTTTTATGAAGATGTTGAATTTAACACTATTGTATCACTCTCACTGATTATAATAAACCATTAAGAAAACTGTTGCTGCCATTATACCAAAATTACTAATTCAACACTAAATCAAACCCTGCTTAGTCACGCAGAGAATAAGAAATGAAATAAAATATGAACACAAGCAAAATTTGGATAAATACAGAAAATTCTCATTTATATCAAATAGTTGGTAAGCATCTTTCTCTGTGTTATAAATGCTGAAATTACCAAAATAATAACGCTGGTAACCATAGCTTTTATAAATTTGGTTAAAAGGATAAATAATGTTGTATAACAAAAAATTAAGCACATTTAAATCTCTTTGAAAAAATCACATTTTCACCATTCTATACGTAAGTCTTATTTTGGTTATCAGTGGTCATTCGGCTACGAAAATATTAGTCCTAGCTGATGAGCCAACTGGAACAAGCATTTCCACGTTTATCACAATGTAGCAACTATCAAAAATCGATGGCTTGTCTTGGACACCAGGCTCATTCTGTCTGCATCTGCTTCACGATTAGCTTCGAAATTTTAACAGTAATAGGACGTTCCTGTCTTGAATAGTTTGGCCATAAATTTTAGATTTTCTAGTGTCCTTCTACATTGTTTTCAAGTATCAAAATATAACTTTTCTCAAATTATAACTGAAATGTGAGTTGCTAATTGATCGGCTGCCTTATCAGTTGTGTTCATCGCAAATTTAAGGAAAAGGTCACAACTATTATCTAAGAATGCTGAAAAATAAATGGTGAATCATGCAGGAATGAATATCGAAAAATTTAAAAGACAAAATAGTTTTGCTATTTAAAAAAATAAAATTATACTTGTAGCCATTATTTCAAAAATGAAGGAAGAAAAGAGTCGAAAGAAAAAATCTAAAGACGAATGGAGTGGAAAACCATTCAAAACTTGCTTCCATATTGTATTTATCGAGACATTCTTATATTTGTACCAAATTAAAAAAAAATTTAGACAAGAATGTTTGGAGCTGAGCAATGACTCATCTAAAGCTTTATTTGCTTTTGAAATATGGAGAATTCTGACAGCAACATATTGGAAAAGTTTTCTCGCCTATATTACTGCTTTCTTTACAGCCGTTATCCGATTGTATTAACAAGATTGGTAGTGTACAGTGGTTGTATGTTTGTAGCAGATGCCATTTCCACGTATACAGTATGAAACGTAAAGTAAAATGGGTGCTAAAAAACTACTAATACCTAAAAGACTGGTTATACAATGACATTTTTTCAAAACAATGTAAACCTTAACAAAAGAAAAAGAATGATGTTAATTGACTTTTCTTGGAGCTAAGTCAGTTTTATTTAATTATTTCCTTATATTATTTATTAATTCAGTAGGTACATTATATGTTCGCAAAGTGTTAAAACAACAGCCTTCATGTTTTAAATATTTATTTGTAAATTTATAATAACAATCTTTATAAATTTAGAATTATATAAAACTTTTTATTGTTAAGCAAAAGAAATGCAACAAAAATTTATTGTTATCATTAATAAATCGCCAGGCCGTTTGACCCTCAATACTATTCTAACTAAATATTGCATGTTGATTTTAACCGCTATTTTTATTTTAAACCAAACTCTTTGGAATGCTCTAATCTTCAGCCATGTTGATGAAATGAGTGAGTGAACCGGAATCTAACACCGACAGACAAAAAAACAGCGCATCTACAGATATCGCTATTTTGTCAATAAATCTTTGGACGTTTAAAAACTGGGGAAAATAGACAGTAGAAACGAAACTATGTTTATTTTCTCACTGACTGATTTGTTGTGTTATCCGCCAGACACAATTCATCTCTACAAAAAGCCTAAATCACATCGTTCGGAAGAGGTTCTCCTCATTAACTAAAACCTTTATTAGGTTCTCGCTGAGAGTTTCTGTGTTCGATGTCGTTAGGTCGAAGATGGCGCCATAGATAAATTAGTAACGTTCATTCCAGTTCTGTCTTCGTATCCTTTAATGCGATTCTAAATACTTTATCGGAACCCGTTCCAAATTCTTTCCTTTCCGAGTAATTGTCCACAATTGAAGCAATTTGAAAGCCAAGCGTTGTACGTGTATAACGTTATGTAGAAATTAGGTTTTGCCAAATCTGCCAAAAAGAGACATATGATCTTTACCAAAACGACTGTAAGCTAATTTATTTTATTTAAAGAATAGACCGAAGTCTACTGTTATTATGATACTTAATTTAAATATTTAATTGAAAATAAATTCTAAATTATAGAGGATTTATTGTGGATTTTTACCCTCGTGTTACAGATACTTTTCATTGCAATACTTTTTCGCGGAAATCAAGAATGACGAATTTCATTTGCAGTATTTTCTTTCATAATCTTTGATATAAAATTTATGTAAAAGTAAATTTTATACTTATGTTTTATTAAATAATATTTTTTAAGGGTAAAATACCAGAACCTTCTTAGTTTAAATACTGTTGTATAGCGAGTGTTAGTTTATTTGACATGTTATTGCATGTTCCTGAAAGTATCATGAAATCTATTATCTGTTAGGAGATAACCAATAATCTTAAGAAATAAAACAAACATTTTATTTTTTAAGGGGAAATCTAACACAAAATATATTCTTTTTTGTCAAATTCTTAAAAATGCGAAACGTTAAGCTAAATTATTTTAAATCTTAATTTATTGCATACAACATATAATTATTAACATAAATGCTGTTTAGAAACAGATTTTAAATTAGGTTATCATGGAGACATTATTAATTTGTAAAATCATTTAACATTCTTTTATATAATTATCTGAAAAAGTTTCTCATTTTAAAAAAGAATTGCGAAAAAAAAAATCCCGTTACAAATTTTTTAGTATAATGTAGTTTTCTCCATTAGTAGATATAAGAAATCCAAATTTTCCATTGTTTAATAAAATTAAATAAATGAGATAATGTAAACAAATTAATTTTGTGGAGTTTTAAAATTTTAAATGAAAATTGTTTCTAATTTATTATATTTTAAATAATTTTTGCTTTCCATTGCTTGGTCTTGTATGTAGAGTATATTCATTATTATAATACACACACACACGCACCTTTTTGTTTCTGCAGAAATTTTTTGTTTTCCATTTTATCAGTAATAGCTATTTTCATATCTAACCTGAAATAATTATAACATTCTAAAAAGTAATATTATATTAATTTTTGACATCATTTTTAATTGCTGCTGTTAGAAATGATTACTTATATCAGTGCATCTTTGTTTTATGTATGAATAACCAGTTTTCATTTTAGTTCATTTATCTGTTTGATTAAATGACTTATCACGAGGCCGCATTCATTGTCAGTAAGATGATCCATGTTCTTGGTATCGCAGTGGAAATATCATGGATCATAATTCTTCTATTTTAACTATAGCGTATTTTTTTACTTCGGCGACATTAAAATAATTTATCCCGAAAATATTACTACAACTCCAGATAATTTTCCTTTCGCTCCCTTACTTTCTAAGCTGTCAAACTTTGTACTCATCTTCACATAAACCAGACGTCACAAATCTCAATTTATTATTGTACGAACAGCATCGCTCACCTGGGACGTCTTGAAATCAGTACTGTCAGCAAAGCAAATCAACGTACCCAGCATCAATCTACATTTTATCTCTAGATCGATTATTTCGGTTTATATACGAGTATATATCAGTTATCACAGAATGGATTATCGTGGGAAGTATTACTTGGATTATCTCCATATTACATTAGGGTTTTCATGTTATTTTGTTTAGATTTTAATTGCTTAGCGTATTGTAACCTTTCTGCATAAATAATTTTATATTTGCAAAAAATATTCTTTTATAAATCAAACTAAAAATTGCAATATTTATTTTGAAGAACATTATAAGGTAAAATTCGATCCATAAGGTAATCTATGAAAATATTATTTCACAACTTTTATAGTTGTCATGTTTATCAGATTTGATATATTACAAAGATAGCATATCAAACGTCAACACAACAGCAGCAACAACTCAAATCCAAATCTTTTCGTTAGCAAAAATTTTTATTCTACCGTATCCATTTTGAATTTTAGCATACGATTAAGTTTTTATTTATATTTCATACACAGAATGTATTTCATGAGAGTTTAATATGTTTTTTCGAGATGTTAACCCGCATTGCTACCATCACAGCACCGTTTCTACTGACCTTTGTCTGTTATGTAACAGCAGATAAATGTTTATTTCTTGCTGTTGAGAATTTTCTCTCTGCGGTTTATTTTATTTTTGCATAGGTGAGTTAATGTGCTCCTGTAGCCATTAATAGACAGTTTAAAAAATCAGTGAAATGCAGTTGAATTCATTACTTTCGATATCGCAATCTAATAACAATTTCACTAATTAGACTGCATCGACTTGTAGAAAAACTATTTTTTCATTGCCGAAAACCAATGTGACTTCAATATGAGAAGAGTTAAAAAAGTTATGTTGTCATTTTGTGGCAATGTTGGACTGTCCCTTGTTTTCGCTTGTGTTTCTATTCTGAAACATGAACAGCTAAACAAATTTTTAAAAAACTAATTCCTGTTAATGTTATTAAGAATATATCTAGGCTTTGTTACCATGCTGTCGGTTTTTACAAACCAGGCAATTTTTTGTTTTACGTTTATTATTGTCTCCGCTGTCGCAGATAGCCGCCATCTTTAACAAGCAAACTGTTGATCTTCTCGAATAATTAAACTGAAAAGCCGAATTAAAAGGGTGTACGTTTATGCTAAAAATTGCACATTTTTGCTTTGTTAGAGTTTTTGAAGCCAAATGTCAAGCGAATTTTTAAAAATTCTCTAATGTAGTTAAAACAATTAGAAGTACGACAAAAAATGCAGTGAATAAAATATTTATGAAAGTCATTTAATTTTCTTATTTAGACTTTTAACTGAAACAGAAATTTCATCTTTTTTGTATTTTATTTGGAAAAAAATAAGTTTTTATTACGTTTCGAATTATAAATACAAAACAATTCATTCAAGAGATATGTTGACACTATTTTTATCTTAACTATAACATTTAAAAATTGATATCTTGTACAAAATCAAGAAATCAAATTCTTAACCTACTGTTTTGTTTTTAGAAACCCTTAAACAATGAAAAGGAATCTAAACGTATTTTGTTAAATTGTGTTTTCATTCATTATCTACATACAAAACTTTGAAAAAATATGTTATTGCTTCATTTACTTATGATCATTCGGTACATGAGCTAACATTGTGAATGATGAAATGTCTGCTGTGTATGGCTGCTGTATTTTATAATTGATTACACAAAGAAATTTATCAAGATAAAGATCTTCCTATTTTTGCTCGTAATAACCGTAGAAAATATATAGTGACTGTTTAATACTTTTACCTTCATTATTCTGAAGCAAATGCTAGATTATTTTCTCCATAAATCTAACATCCGGAGTCTGGGATAACCCAGCATTCACATTAGGATTTGAGTACATTTTCTTTGACCACTGAGTTTGGCAAACCTGTCATTGTCTACTTAAAACCAGAAGAGCTTGGTCAGCAGTACCACATCAAATAAGTCTTCACAAATCGCTAGAATTGTGTCAGACTCTTTTGTCGATTACGAATAAGATATTAGACACATCAGACTGCCTGAGAATTTTTCCATCAAGCTTATTGAAATCTCCAAATCCTTTGGCACAGCCCAACACAATCATGCATTTTCTTTTCATGCCATACTGATGACACCAGACACTTCACCCTGAAGCTTTGGCCCTCTCTTCTCACAGGAGTCCTCCTCCTTGCCCCGAATAACTCAAACCTGAACTTAATTCTTTTATTCACAACATTTGCCTGAAATCTTATTTTTTCAAGTTTGCATGTTTTAGTTTTCTTTAAAACAAAAGAATCCATTTAAATAAATACAATTTTTCAAGAAAAAAGATTTAAAATATGAACAACAGATTTCTGCATTGAATTTAATGGATGAGAACGAGAAGGATTTTATGGAAGAGAAAGAAATGTTATACATATTACATCCACGAAAAAAGAAAAGTGTTATTATGCTAATGTTTGTCAGAGTTCTTTCATAAAACTGATGCTGACAACTGTGGACAATATTAGCATGACAGACATGTCAGATTTGTAAATGTGTTTCGTTTCTAATGCGCAGAATATTTAGACATATGAAAAGAATTTTAAAATAAACCTTTTAAAAGAGCAGTTAATTCTTACAAACAAAGGTAATGTTTGTTTTGTTTTTCAATTACTTTAAATATAAACCTATGTGAAACTTGGATTATAGGAAGTTTTATAGAACTGAGTAAAATAAGGGAAAGAATAATTTTTTAAATATAATGATGTTAAATTGGCAGTGTTCGTGCATTAGGATAATTTTTTGTGTAACAAATTGTGGAATGCGTAAAGGTAAAAATATGCAGGTTTTCAGAAAACGTACCAGTCTAAACTAAGCACTTGTTTAGATAGCTTATGTGTCAACATAATATTTAATGTTATTAAATGAGTAAAATGTAAATAGTTTATTTGGTGCCTTACTGGTTAAATATACAAAAGGTAGGCAAATAATTAACATCGTTAGTTTTCACGTGCACCTCCATCATACATCGTTGAGAACTCTAGAATACACCGGCCAAATCGAGTATTACAGTTAAACTTTGAAATGCACAGTTTATAAACAGTAAATGAACTTAAAAGAGGCGAAACTTACCAGTAGTACAGTTTTCGCAGTAAAGGTAGTAGTTGCAAAAATTTTTGTGGATAATATAAAGAAGCCGTCCAAAATGTTATGTATTGATTTAGCTGCGAAATCTTTTCTGCCAGTGGAACAAAAGCAAACTTCACTCAAAGACGATGGCATAAAGTTTCATTTATGGAGAAACACAAAACTATTGTTTTATTTCATATCTATTATTATTATGCTTTCACAATAGATACCGACAAAAAGTTATCAGTGGTAGACACATTTGTGCGATGTGAAGTTATTGATTACTTTGCTGCACATTAAGAGCTCTTAAACCAATTGCAAGAATTATCACCGATAAAGCATCGGTTTTTCTTAATGTACAACCCAGTGTTTGGTACTTGCAGATAGGAGACTTAGAAAGAGAATAAAAAGGATCGAAAACGTCTATTACAAAAGAATATTACATGACTGCTTGCAGACTTTCCTAAAAATGCTTTATAACATGAATTCCAATAATTATAGTGGATAAACGTTCTGAAGTAAAGTTATAAAATATATTATTATTATTAAAAGATAAAAAGCTTATTTTCACTAACCAAATGAGGGGGCGGATGGCTCAGTGGTTAGTCTAGTGGATTTTTCTGGTGAGAGTCCGAGTGTTCGAATTGCGGTCGGGACCGGCTCGATTTAGATTACCTCAGTAGCATGGTTTTTCTTCGATTTTTACTATACGGTCATTTTGGATCATACCGATTTCCTTCTACACCTCAAAATGAATAGTTCTCGTAAGAATACTTCTAATTAAGTTAGAAGTGCAGAAATCTTTGAGACGCAAGATAAAGAGCGTTCTCTAACGGATAATTGCCGCAGTACTCTCCCTCAACGGAGTTCTCTTCCAAGTAGAGATACAACAAAAAAACAACAGATATTGCTAAGTAATAATGAACATTCACCCTAATTTGGCGTAATTAACTCAGAGAAAATTTTGGAAGATGAAAATTTCGCGTGAAAGAGACATAAAATATTGATATTGTATAAGTACATTTCAGGATAGGGATAAAATGGAAAGTTTAGAAAATTCTTGTGTGGTTGTGAACAATGTCTCTTTCAATAAAAGAACGAGAAGTATAAAATAAAAAGCAATTGCGTAGTGATTATAAAACTGATGTGTTGCATTGATTAAATTAGGATGGTAGAAAGAAATCTTTGTTTTTTAAAGAAAATTTAAAATATATTGTTTGCTCTCTACATGATAATCATCTTTGAGATCCTGATAGGAAGATTTTGTTGTTTCCAAGAGTTTCGTAAACTTTCTATTGTATATTTATTTCTTTGTTTAATTAAGGTTATCTAATAAATCTATATCCTCACATAAATGCGCTTAATTTGTTGAGTAGTTGATGTGTAGTGAAAAGTATTTTTGAAAAAGTCAAAGCTACCTTACTATCTAAAAGATGTAAATAAAGCAAAAACTTTACTTCGCCTCTGGTAACGAAAGCAACGATGTTAAACGAAAAAAATTAAACTTACAGCGCATGTGTTTCAATCGCCTGATTAAGGAAGTCGATTCCGTGTTACTGCAGAATCAGTCGCCCGTACAACACGACCAATATTATTTCCGTTTTATAGCAAGTAGGATCGGTTTACTGTGCCAGTTAGTGAATTTAACTAGTTTTTATTTATACTCTTACTGATTTTATTCAGGTTAAGCAGTGTGTCCATTTGATAACGTACAGGTTAATGATACGTTCTGAAAAAGGGCAAGAATGCGATCTGAAACAATTTTTTTAATGCTAAATGTTGATAAATTTTTAATGCAGAATTTCGATAATTTGTTTGACGATCGAATTCTTGTTGAATAGTAAATAATTCACTACCAATGAGGATGCTTTTAGATGAACATCTTTTAATCGATTTTGGGAAAACTTTAGTTATTTTTAAATTTAAAATTATAGCTTTTATTCATACTTAAAATGTATATTAATATTATAATATACTATCATACAATATTAATTTTATATTTATCATGTTGAGTCTATTTTAGAACCTAAATTATATCTAAAAGCAGTCATTTATTTTCTAGAAATAATTTCTACAAAGAATAAAGTGTTTATAGTACACAGATAAAATGATACCTTGTTAAATTTTAAAATTTTGCAAGTATAGTAATGACAGCGATAATATATCATATCAAGAACACTTTAAAATGCTATTCTGGTGAATACGAGCTTACGTGTTTAAGAATGTATAATAATAAAATGAAGAAGAATAAAAAATACATTAAAGCAATTAATGTAGTCTTTGACTCCTTCTTTACCTATAAGTATACCTATAACTGTCAAATGCGCTTTATCACATTAATATAAAATATGGATAATGTATTTTTATGTTTTCATAAATACATGCTACTGGTGTTCTGTATTTATAATTTTTCATTTGATAATAGTAATATATATAAAACTAATATTTGATTCGAATTAAAAGAACTGATAATTTTACATTTACATAAAATTAATCTGATTAAAAAGTGCAAGGGTGAATTTTAATGCTATTTATTTTAAAATAAAAAAAAATAACACAATCAGTTAAAAAGTGATTTATTTTATTTTCTGTTTAATAATAAATGTTATTTAAAACACATGACTTTTAAAGAACCTACAGTATTTAAAGAGTAATCTGTTAATTTGAGAGAGAAAAACTCATCGCCTTTAATTTTAGTCAATATACACTTTATCTTGTCTGATATAACATTTGATTATCATTAATGCAAACTCACTGGAAGCGGAATAAAAAAGAAAAAATAATTAAACAGTTTCTTTTACAGTAATATGAGATACATTTACAGAACAAAACGTTTCATTATATTACCGGAATGTGATCATTGTTTTATTGTTGGAGAATAGCTGTCTTTAGGCCTTTTCTTGTAGTCAAGTCAGTAACAGTCTGATGCTAATAATCAGAATTTCGATTGAAATGGATAGGATTATGCCGATTGCGGTTTGCACATTTTAATTTTCTTCCTACAACTAACTGCTTGAAAATCCTTGATACAGAGAAGTTATAAGCGATCAACTATGTATTTTGAAATTTTACTTTAGGATGACGTTACTCATATATTGTTGTTTCAGAATCACAGCTGGATGACATCACGCAATGTGTTATTGCATCAAATTATTTATCAGAATGAGGTCATCTGTTTGTAATGGGAATGAGATTACTGCAGAATAGACGGCTGGTTAAACGGGCCAATGTTTCGGACCCCAGTTAAGATCACAGGGCCTGTTCCATAGGTTAAGGAAAGACCCTGGCGGTGACGAAAGTTTTGTAGAATACTGTGCGATTGTATTATTTATCTGGCTTTCTTCTACGAGTGAATCGCGACTATTTTTTGGTTTAGATGCGGTAAACCAACATGATTGAAACAAAAACAAAAATGTGTTTCAGAACGCAGAAAAGCTGTTAAATTGATTATAGCGTGAAGTGCAGATCAGCCAACAGAAGAAAGTAAATCTTCTTTATAAAAAAATTGAAAAAAGATTAATGTACAAACGCAGTTGATCGTCATAGCGGAAGACCACACACGTCGAGAACGCCAACAAATGAGGCAGTACGAAGGCAGCAGGCTGTTTAATATGCTCAGAACGGGGGACCCAGTAGGACGTGAATCTCCAAGAAGAGTTGTTAAGCTCACAGTTAGCTGAAGTTATCAGACAGCTTCGCATTCTTCTTCTTTACATGTTAAATGTGGCAGGAGTTTAAAAACAACAAAAAAGGAAAGAGAAATTGTTGAGCACTAATTACAATTACAAAAAAAAACCAAACAATAAAATGTTATTTTATATTAATAATAAACTCTAGACTAATTTAGTTTGGTTCATTAAATAAACATCAACAAAAGACTTTCTACTAATGAGACAGTCATTTTTGTGCTAATCAATAATTTATCTTTTTTTGCTATTACTTATTTGCGCCATCGCTTCATATTTTATATTTATTTTTTATATTAAGAAATTCAAGAAAGAAATATCAAAATTTATTTTCCTCCAATTTGTTATTCTCGTGGATTAAAAAACAGTATTAGATTTATTTATACTGAGATCCATGCAAGTGAAAAAAATATTTAAAAACGGAAAGAAATATGGAAAACTTCTTCGTAAATGCAATTTACAGTATATTTCTAAATGTAAAACTGTGTACATTTTTTTAGAACGAATAGAAACATAAAATCTATTACGAAGAAACACTACAAACGCTTCATCTGCCTAGTTTGGCCTAAGATGATTGGGAAGCACTGTCTTCCTACAATCATTTACATTCCGAATCTGTGTTTTTCCGTAAATTACATCACCGTTTATCTGAAAACTCCAGCTGGCACGTCATGATATGGGCTTGGTTAGGGCCTTTTACTTAGCATTGTATATAACAGGATACATAGTAGATACATCCGCACCCACTGGAGCTGAAATTAGTATTTGGGAAAGTCCTTTATCCAATGTTTCTAAAGGAGGCGTAATTTTTTCTTGTGTCATTTCGGCGCCTTATAGTAAGATCTTTGATTCAGCATCGATTCTGAATCTGTCATTCAAAACATCTTACGTCGGAAGTTTATGTCTCTGTTCAGTTACAAAAGAAAAATAATAGAATAGCCAAAAAATATTTGCACGCGGCAACCTCTGAAAGTCTGTTCATGTAACCAAAGCTTGTTGGAATCGAGCAAATTGCAGTTAATGCATCTCAGTAAATACCTAATTATATTGGCATCATAATATCGGAGATAATTTTCATATTTTAAACAGTACTTATATAATATAGTTATTCTCTCATTTCATGCATTTTTTTGTATATTTTTCGTACGGATTTAAAAAAAAAATTACTAAAAGAATAGTTTACGTTATCAGTGGTGAATGAAGTCGCTTTATTTTTTAAAGCACGATTAATTACTGACGTCCACAGTCAAGTTACAACATTAACAGAACAATAATATATCGTATTTGTTTGGCCGGCGTGACCTCTTATAATTACCTCAAAGCGTCTCTCTAAGCCTGAGCCAATGAGCAGTTGCGGCCTATTTTGTGGATTTAATGGAAGTCACTCAAGTTAAGCTTCAAAATGTTCCACTTCTTTGAATTCTAATGTTGACATTTCGAATCGCGTATTATGCGAGGGTGACGTAAACACTATTTCTTTCGTTGTCCGGCGATTAAAATAAATCACTTCGATGTGTGAAGATCGAATTACCTGATTGCATTAGTTCTTAATTATGAGGAAAGTTCATTTAGAGCAATTCGGAATAATATTACAATCCCCAATGTGTTTTTTGGACATTTAAAACCAAATATTGTCTGGTCCGCTTATTATATGGATCCATTTTAGTAAAACAACAACTACATATATGTGCAGTGGATGCACTCTATATCTATACAGTAACCAGTGTGGTTTTATAATTAATATCTCACTGAATCAGCACGCTCAGATTCTATAGAAGAGTGTAACACTTTTTAATACAATGTAGAATTTACGCACAATTATCACTGATTTAAAGATTCGTGAAAACTCTTACGAATGTTAGTGAAGAATAAACTTTAATTTGAATTTGATGGCACAAATTAAATTATATAATTACTTAAAAAGTAAAAATAAAATACAAAAAGTGAAAAGCATAAAAATTCTGTTATTCGTGTTGCACTATTTTTAGGTATCTTGGTATATTGTTTTCTGTACTGGTTCATATCTAAATCTGAATCTCAACATCATAATTGGATGCTGATCTTAGTAAGCCTATTGCTGTTTTTGGTAATAAATAATTTTGAAGATATTTTTTAAGCAATGACAAAATGTTTCCTGTGTAGTAAAAGCGATTTAAACGTATTCTTAAACAGAAAATCCATAACCTAATTAAGAAAATAATAAATGTTTTCAAATCAAACAACGTTATCGTTTTTCATAGCTATAATTAGTCCTCCTTTATTTAATTAATTTGCAAAAAATTTTAAAGATATAAGCATTTTCTGATAAAAGCATAAATAAGTAGACTGGAGATAGGTAATAACACTGGTAATGTCTATATCACAGATGGAAACTCAAGTCAAACACAAGAGACGTGACGCTCTATTTCCAAGAAATATCACTTACGTAATGCAGCTAAATGTATAGATTTTCTGTCATATCTGTTGGAAGGGTTTTACACGAAGTCACAGCAACAGGTGGCCGCGAAGTCACTAGATTCAGAGAAGCGGACTTCAAAAGACAAACTTTGTTGCATGGATGTTAAATAAACCCATTTCTGCGAATTTTCATGTTTGAAGAAAAGGTTATATCTGAAGTAGGAGTATTCTGGATATATGAATATAGTCTATTAATATAACATTTATAGTTTTTTCCATACAGGATGAGTGGTCAGGTTGGAAGGGCCATAACTCCATATACAGTATAAGAAAAGACAACAAAGATGCACCTATTTTAGTGCAACTGAAGCTTATTAATTTTCGTTTACTTATTGCTAAAATGAATGAATAAAAAGTTGCGTATACCGAGGTTAACAGGGTATATATACTTTATTTTTAGTTTTGGCTTGAGAATCTGTAAAGATTCGCTAAATTTTAGCAAATTTTTGTCTAAGAATATGGTAGCTGCGAGCACATTCTGTTCTGGTTCTTTTGAAAGGCAATATGAACAAGCAGCGAGATCAGTCTGTTCTTTATATTAATACAAAAACCTCTAGCTTAATAATGACTTTTTGCTACTGGACTGCCAACAACATCTTATGAGAGAATAAAAGTGATAACATTCACGATGGCGCTGTAAAATAACTTCTCACGTTGTATTTAAAATTTGGAAACACATTTTAAAAAAATTATAAGATTTAATGAACAAATTTGATATTCAGCAGGCACATACTTAATGCCATTTATTTTTATATCCAAAAATACTTATCGAAACTGTTATTCGTAAAATATCACGTAGATTTTTGTTATAAAGATTTCATGGTAAAAGAAACTTCCAATGGTTTAAAAATAAACCTATTCATCCTATAATATTAACCATTTCTTTTCTTCATTGCCTTATTTTTCCCTAACGGGATTGTTTTTCGTCTTCGGTTTTTTTACAAGCCTTCTATACCAAACAGTTTCATAATAGGTAAACATAAATATATCGTTTGCCGTGTACATGATCGCGAGACATTTCTGCTAGTTTTATAGTTTGCACTAAAAATTCTATGTTTAGCTTCTTCTGGACACCGACTCTTCTCTTTTTAATTATTTTTATTATTGACTTAACAAATAAAATAGCAGCACGTTCAAAGAATAAGTATACAGTAGCTGGTCGCAGCTGGCTGATAAAGCCAATAACACTAGATGCAGTGTCAGAAGGTTGACTTGGCAAGGGTCCACTCGAGCGGAATTATACTGCTTGAACAAGTGTGCAAACTTGATAAATCTGTTAAGCCTAATTTGTATGGATCAGCCGGTTTCTCAGGCGATATTGTAAATCCAGCGAGGCGAACAACAATACAACCGGCCAGATAACTGAAATCAAGTATTTTCCGACAACAGCTGTCTGATGTTCACGGCCCGGCCAAAAAGACAGCCAGCTTCAGTTTGTGACTGCTGGGCCGGAAACAACCGGAACAAGGTAAAAAAAAAGAGATGGACGGTCAAATCACGCGGAACAACAGGAAATAGAAAGTTTAATGTACATGAATATGGTGCAAAGTATCTGAAGTTTCCATACGTCTAATAAAAAAATGAATACAATCATTATATTCTCTAATATATACCATGCAATTATATATATATATGTTTTCTTCAAATTTTATTTATGTATAATTCTGTGAAATAATAATGCTTTTTATCGATCTCATCAGCATATTCATTGCAGTTATAAGGAAAAAACCGTGAAAAGTTACTGTACGACCGAAAACGAACCAGAATTTAAAAATAATAAATAGATAAACAAGCGGCTGTGGCACATTGATATTCTAATCTAAAATTAGTGGGACTTTTTGATACACTTGTTTCAGTGTAAGAAATTTGTACGGGTTGGCCTATTACTGGACAAATGCCGTCTTTTATCGACTGCCATTGATAGTGAGAAGATCGTCGATGGGGCTTGATAACAGCCTCGGATATTCCAAACTTATGCCTCTCAAGGCTATTATTTAATATCTTTCGAGATACATAATCACTTTTTCCATACGTTCACTGCATAGACAAACTGCTGTCCGGGTAAAAATAATTTTTTTCACCTAAAGCACCAGTCTACAGAGAGATCTGTTCGATAGTTTTCTTTTGTCTTGCAAAATGTGATGATGTCACACCATAATTTATTTTGTTTTTCAATTTATCTATTCACCAAAACGTGCTTGTCATGTTATTAAAATTGCCATACTTAGTTATTTCTCAGTGCCAAAAATTCGAAAATGTTTTACGTATTAAAGACAGCCAAGAAAAAAAAATCACTAAAAGGTAAATTAAAACTGAACATTTGTCCATAACTTTAGCTTGGTTTCCACGATTTGACATCCTGCATTAACAGTTATCATTCAACGTGATGGAAAAAAAGATACAACTAGTTACTTTGGAGCAGTGCACACGCACGCAAACGCGAAAATCAGAATATGAAAGAGTTGCTATTTAATTTATTTTAAACATACAATTTGATTATTTTTCTATGTATTATATAAAAGAATAAAGAACGTAAGAATCAACTCTACTGATGTCAGCGAGTTTCTTCTGTGCTCTCATTTGCTGCGTCCTCGCCCCATGCTTGTTTAATGTTTCTATCCGTGCTTCACTCAGAATCCTGAAAGAAATATCCATTTTATGATTTTTAAAAAGGTAGGTTTAGCATAATGTATGCCAAAGTACAGGCCACAGAACGGTATACAACTTATCTACTCACAAATTCACAAGCATGCTAAAAAAAAAGAACCCCCAAAATTAACATAATATAAAAACCGAATAAACGTTTTGTAACGACCTAATACATGGAGCTTAAAGGAGGTTAATTATTAATACTAGCAATGTAAATTCCATGTAAAGTTGCAGTCATGACTATTAAAAAAGTAATCATGCTTTGTAAAGAACCCGTAAGAAAAAGGTATTTGACGAATAAACGACACTGACAGCCATTTTAAAACTGAAGTGATGAACTAGCATTTAAAACTACGGCAGCACATGCATGTTTTATTAAATTATTTTGTTCTTTTCACCTCTGCTTTTTTATCTTGGAAAGAGCAACCATATAGAACAACTACTATTTGCAATAACTGTTTAGTTCTGGTTAATAAACGAATTAAATTTTTCAAAAAAAATCTATCTACCCCCCACGAAAACCATCCAGAGATTAATCACCAGGACAGTGAATCAATAGCGTATGTAAATTAGCAGAATTACCGCTCTACCTTATTGGTGGATTAAAGGAAGTGGTATTTAACCGTCTGGTTAACTATACAGATCAATCTAGACGAAAATCTATGCATATTGAATAAGTATCTTTTAATGTTGCGTCTTTGATAGATAAACATTTTGCTGAGAAATTAACATTAAGTAATTTTCAACTCCCCAAAAGATAGTAAAATGCAGCAGAAAAAAAAAACTTAAACAAAACATTGATATATTTTCTATATATTTCCAGTAATCAGGAAGTGTTGCTCTAGGTTAGTTTTCAAGACAATTTTCCAATGGAATAGTAACTTTAATGAAATGGAATATAAATTTACAAAAATCGATACTTTCATTAAAGGAGGTAAGAGGAAACTAAAGAAACAAAAATTGTCTATAATGTAAAAATAAAACAAATTTTCATCTTAATGTCAAAATAATGTTGTATATGTCACCACTATTATAATTCGGTACTAAATACAATGGGAAAGATAAATAGCAATTCTCTCCAATTTATATTTGGTTGTTTTTTTCTATTTCTGTTGTAAAATTTCGCCAAATCTAATCTAAATTAATTTCATCTTCCTAAATATGTCGGCCACTGGCGACTTCGATTAACGAAAAAATTTAGCTGGAAAATTGTTTAAATTATTTCCTTTTGGCGCTAATTGTTAATATAAAATTTTTAAACAAAATATATTGGATAGAAGTACTAATGTAACAGAAATTTACATAGTAAAAGAATCTCCATTAGTTTGTAGCGGCAAATACATAAAAAAGATAAAAGAGCGCAAATAAAGATTTATAAAACAAATAATTCTCCTAAATTAAGTAAAATTTTCTTTTCCAAAGCGTTTAGTAATTTAGGAAAATAACAGGACTGATAGTAGTATTCAAACTATTTTTCAGATTCTTTAGATGCATGATCTGGAGGTTAACTGTTGTCGAAAGAGATTTGGCAGCTTAACTAATGCCAAGAAGTAATTAACAATACTGATGATAATAATATAAACTGTATATAAACTTTTGGCAAAGAATAATATGCAGATGGTTACATTTAATGACAGCAAAGTAAACGATTTTGTATTTAGATTATGTTATTATTGACTTAATTATTATCATATTATTATTTATAAATTCTACAACTTTAGCAAAACATTTTTAAAAAGTATGGTTAAATAAAAATGATCAGTATAGCAAAAGTCGGTTTTCTTATTCATTGAACTTCATGATAAAATATATAAAGTATTGCTTGATTTTGTCTATTGATTTATATTAAGCCTCCTAATAATTTAGTATTTTTTATTAATTTCTTTTAATATCATTAAAATTTTTTCTTCACTAATTTTCGTACCGAACTTGCACGCCTGGATATAAATGCTTCTATTTTAAATCAAGTCAGTTGTTCGCTGACATCCTTCTGCCCGGTCTTTGGCGATATTTTAGCGCACCATCGTAACCTTTGTGTACATATGTTACTTTTCTTTACTTCCCGATTACCGTGAACAATTTCTTGTCCATTAATTTCTGATCGGGCGGCTAGTTAGTAGATTAGACAAACGAAACCAGCCGAAAATTTTACGTTTGACAACATAAATTGTTTTTAACAGTTTGTAAATATTTTGTATCGCCACCATTTAATTCTATTGAAAACCACTAATGACAGAGTATACTTAGCTTTACTTTGTTCATTTTTGTGCAGTGTTACGTGAGTATTACGAGCTTGCAAGTCAACTGTCCCTTTAGGGTCCATTTCAATATCTCCTCTTGGATATATATATATTTTGCATTTTAATTAAATCGCTTGTATACTGATGAAAAACATTTACTGTGTTTCTGAATAGAGATATTGCGAACTCTTAAGTGATCCACAGTTATATCGATACAGATAACTGAAAAGCATCTGAATTGGATTTTATGTTAACAATTAATGTTACGAAGAAGAAAAGAAATATGCAGATTTTAAATAAAATGACAGAGAACCATAAACGACGCTGCCAACAACAACAAAAATACGACAAAGAAGGATAATCATTAAACCTTTTTTTAAATTCAAATTTGAAACGAAAAAAACGAAGGACAGAGATAAAGGGAGGTAAATTTCAACCTTAACTAATAAAAGATTTCGCTAAGTTCCAGATGTAACAATAATATTTGATAAAACAAAATAAGTGAAATTAAGAGCGGTTTAATTTATTAAGTTTAGAAATAAAAATTAAAAAAAAAACATTACTCATTGGAGAGAGAGAGAGAGAGAGAGCAACTTGTTCACCCTGATTTTTGGTCGTAAGTGTAATGTAATAAATGCATGCTTTTTATTCATTTTATTCGAGACCACAGAATTACCATTAATGATATAGAGAAGACGAAAGTTGATATTTTCTAAGCTTTCACTGCAGGTTTTCTCTGGCCGCAACAGCGTGATGCTGGTAACACAGTATCACACAGTCGTGACATCTAAGCAAAAAATTTTTTGACAAAATTTAAAAAAAAAAACAATGAAGAAAAATGGTTCCAGAGACAATTGTATAAAAGATAGTCAAAGGATTTATGAATATAATAAGAACTATTTCTAGACTAGCGAAATAGTTTAATTTACTAGCTGATAGTATAGAAGTTGACATATAAACAATTGACTGACTACCAATCTTAAATAATATAATATACAGTGCCGCACAAAAGAGTTGTAAAACTTGCTGTGAAATTGATATTTTAGCTCCCTCATTTTAACAACATACTATGTTTACATATTCTCTGGAAAAAATATTTGAATCGGCAATGTCCGATTTGTACCACGACAAAAGTTTGGACAGTGAGCAAAGCCATAAATATTTTTCAACATTCCAAATTACAATCGAACAAATGCAGGGAAATGATCAACTGACTAGTAATGGGTGGCGTATCCGTGATTTTAGATCACTTCTCGACACCGACGAGGCATTGACTCGACCAAACGAAGGCAGTCGGATTGGTCATTTCCTGCTAGCTTTTCTCGATGGCCTGCCAGATTTGGTCTTGGTTGAGATTCTTTGTTTGACCATCTTTGCCTTCAGCTGCTTCCAGGCATTTTCGATTGGGTTGAGATCTGGACTTTGGGGCGGCCAGAGCACGACATCCATTCCTACTTGGGTGGTGAGGGAAGTGACGACTCTGGTAGTGTGGATCGGGCATTGTCGTGCTGGAAGATGGCGGTGACTGGCATGTTCTCTTCGATGTAGCCGACGACGACTTCTCTCAGTAAATTGCAGTAGGTCTGGGTGGTCGCTCTGCCCCTGATCAACTTGAGATGGCCTGTTCCCGCCGCGCTCATAACCCTCCAGACCATCAACGATCCTCCTCCGGCCTGTACCGTCGGTCGGGTGCACTTTATATTGCATTTTTCGCCATGGTAACGTAGCATGACCATCGTTTCGTCGGAAAAGAGAACTCTACCCTATTGAACATTGAGTCCAGTTTTTTGTGCACTTTAGCCCATGCTATGCGGATGCACCTGTTCTTGTTGCTGATCAATGGTTTTTTCTGGGCGATTCGTCCAAAGAGATTCCCCTCGCATAGACGGCTTTGAATAATGCGACTGGAAACATTTACTCCAGTAGGGAGGATCGAATTGCGGTCGATGTCAGGAATCGATTGGCCGTGGATTTGCGACAAATCAGTCGATCCATTTTGTTTTCACATTATTGCCGTCTTCCGATTCGCATTTTTTGGTTTCGTGTTTCCGGTCTCCTTTTACTGCTTCAGAATGTTGTTAACAGTGTTTTTCTGGCAAATGACTCTATCGGCTATCTCCCGACAAGGCAGATTTTCTTGGTGGTGCTCACCTATCAAGTCGCTGATTTCAGACGACGTTGTCTTGCTAAGTGTTACGGTTGGGGATAAAATGAAAATGACTAAAACATAAATGTATTACAATAAACAATTTATTCGTGGCTGTTGTATTAGCTCTTGACTGTTTTACTTAAACTGTCTAGGGATTAGGTCTAATCATCAAAATAAAATTTAAAAAATGTTAATTATCTAACGTTTCAAAGGCCGAATACCAAACCCCTTACAAAGCCGCACAGAGACCGGCAACGCGAGACACCCGGTCAACTTCCCCAAACAAGTACCAAAAAGAGAACTTCAGAACTCCTCAGAGAACCTGCCTCAGCCTTGACGAACGCCGAACCCTTCTGGTGACCCTCGTATTTAGCGTCTCGGCCACGCCCTGCCAAGAGAGACCTTCTCTGTGCACCCTTTTACCTCAGACTCTTTCTCTCACTCTCTGCCGCAGCGTTCCTCACTCTCTCTTTTTCCAAACGCTAACCCAGGGAACGCCAGTGACGTCAGACACTTAGCGCTTTTTCAAACCACAGTCGAAACTACGTTTCACTCACCCACTCATACAAATGATTCACTGACGTCATGAAGTAATCCCTTCGTGCCAAAAGAGCCTCCATAACACTAGGAATGGTGCTAATATGATCGTAAATGGTCTTACATAATGTGATTCTATTCATTTGATCCTTTAAAAATGAATATATTGAGGGGAATAAATCTATATACAAATTTTGTTCACTGTCCCAACTCTTTTGTCGTGATACAAATTTGACTATACTAATTCAAATATTTTTTCCACACAGATACACATATGACATTCTTTGTTTTTACACATTGTAAAGGCACTTTTTATTGACAATAGGATGGCTGTCTGTATGCAAATGTAAAAACAAGAGAGCTCATATATCAATTTCACAGCAAGTGTCCCAATCCGTTTGTCCGGCACTGTAAATGCGAAATGAACGAAATAGCAAAAAAAACTTAAACAAAATGGAATATTCAAAATTTATGTTTACAACCAAATAGTCAGAAAAACGAAAATAAAATTGAAGGAAGGTGTATTTATTTTCCTGAGTTTTTCGGTCTATAAATTATCGTATTTTAATATATGGCAGATTTATTCATTTTTTATTATTATTTTTGTTTTGGTTAATTTTTTGGTTTATTTCATTCATATTTACCAAAATACCTAATGTGCAGTCGTAATTATATATGATTTCCAAAAATAAATTCAGCACGTTATAAATATATGTCAACAAAAAATGTTGGTCAGTTTTCTGGCTTCAGAAGAGTTACTAACTCTTACTGCTGCCAAGAAAGGCGGATAAGAGTTAAAAACTGTTTCCTTACCCTTTAAATACATAATAGTATACTGTATTAGCTGAAACTTTTAAGTCCCTCAAGATTTTAACTGAAAGAGCGACTGTTTAAATGTGTTGATCACCTGTGGCGGATCTCATTATTCTATTGGCTTTCTTTGTTGAATTTGCATAACGCTTGGAAATCTTTTATCTGTCTGTTCCTTTCTTTATAAATGACCAAAACATTTTGCTTTTATCCAAGTCTGAACCAGCTTACCTCGATGGAAAAGTGCTTCTTTATTATTGGATTTTCCAAAGCAACTTGTAAATACAGCACGACCTGACGAAACAAACAGCTCATGGGGAGAACGGCAGTTTTCAGTTGGCTTTCCTTATTCGCCACACTCGGCTCTCTAGCTAATAACATTAAATCCCTTTTTTGCGTCTGCATCTCTTGTGCAGCTCCGAGGATGGCAAACTGAAGTGGAAGTTTATCCTTTAAGTTAACAACATACGTTCGGGTTTTTGTGGCATAAGATTTTTCACATGTGTTTGCGCCTTTGTAATCCAAGCATGCTGAATGAACGGGGTGTTTTAGAAGTTATTACATTTTGATACAGTACTAAAATACGAGTATTTACTAACAATTTATGAAAAAAATTAACAATTTAAAATCCATTACTCTACAAGGCAGGTTAACATAAATTTCAAATTTTCTGATTTACATAAAATAAAAAAGGCATTATTACAGAAGTATACGCACGGATATCTTTTTCTGTGTGATTTCTGTTTTATAAATAATATAGATTCATGGAGTAAAGGGGTCATTTCCGATTTTGAAAACCTGAAAGCTTAGAAATGTTAAAAAATAAAAATTTCTGGATGAGATATTCTAAAAAAATAAAAAAACAACAATAAAACAAGAAATAATTAACCTAATTAAATAACATTTTAACAATTTACACATATGTTGATTGTCAGTATAATTCAAAGAATTATTTACCGTTAATTAGGATAACTGATATTTGAAATTAATAAATACATCTTTCTATCAGTTTAATTTTATAGCATTAGTTTTATTGCCAAAATATAAGTAACTTTTGTAAATATAATTTCAAAAAAGTTCTTGTCAGATTTAACGCAATTTTGATGCATTTCCATGTCGTTTATACTTATTAATAAAAACTGTTGCGTTTTAAAACGTTCTTTTGGCTGAAAAGTTATTAGCGGTATAATATTAAAAGGCCTAATCAATACGCAGAGTCAACTAATGTAAGATTGCAATGGCCTACGTAGCAACAGCAATATGACGACGGTATTTTTGAAGTGGAATGACAACGACATGGCGCCCTAAAGCGAAATAAAGAGCGATGATCCCGGAAGAGTTGATGGAATCGGGTACAGATTTTCGAACGGAAGTGGAGACGTATGCTTCATGAACAGGAAGTAATGGCGACAGCAAGTAGTCTGATATTTATGCTTTGACTTGAAAACAGCTAAACTTTAACAAACTAGATTTGACAAAAAAAAATTTCTTGGTAGCGATCTGAACTGTTAATTAATCACATGCGCTGAATGATTGAAATTATACAGGAAAACTATGGTTAGCTTTCTTTTTGTTTCCTTGAAACTTTAGTGATGCCTATTTTTCTCTCTCAAAAGATAAAATAATTAAAGTGAGATGCCTTCTGAAGTTGTTTTAGTTAGACAGCGAGGTAATGCGCCGTCTTCATGTGTGGCAGTGGTATTTCGAGTGCTGCTGGTTCTTCGCCATGTTTGGTGTCTAGCCAATGCTGCTTACTACTACTCTCGATCTTTTGTGTTGGCACCTAGCGTGAATCTTTTCCCCACCAATCAGTACTGCAAACTGCATTTTTCGTTCCACACAGAGGTTTCCATTATTCTCTAAATGTGTTGTAATTGCTTTTATTAAAGAAAAAAAAAGGATGTATTCTGCAAAGTAATGGGTACATAGTGGCCGACAAAAGTTTAAGAACGACAGCGGAAGAAACATAAAGTGACAAGTAAAATGTAAGAAAAAAAAAACATTCCTGCACAGTCATTACAATGAGAGAAAAAAACAATTTCTTATTTTTTCGATTGGCATATACATCAAGATCGGTAGTACATATTTTTTTCACGTTTGCTTTACATGCATTAAAAAGGAATTTCGTAGAGTTAAAACTTTAAGACAGAATAAAAAACACAACATTTCTTTAAAAAAATCCAATTTTTACAGATTACGTCATATAAACAGATCAAAGAAGTATTAGTATTTGTTCGCATAGCCAAGCCTGATAGCGCATATGCATGGAGTACAAGACGAATACATCGGTCTATGCAAATATCAGTTCAAGTAGACTGAATAATTAGGGGTATTGATCCAAAATGCTTGGTTTCTTCATTTTAATAGCTTTGTTTATATCGTTGCATGGATTCTTTATTGGACTGAAATCAGAACTTTGAGCCGGCCACTTTATAATTAGAATTTTCTTGTCTGTAAGAGACTAAAAATGATGACGGCCAAATGATTTGGATCGTTATCATGTCAGTAAATTCAGTTAAGCTGAAATCACTCATCAAAATATGGTTCTAGTATATCATTAAAATTATCCAGGTAAACAAACCGATCCATTATTGAGTGGATACGATAAACAGAGCCTTCTCTTTTCGGAAGAAACAGATCCATACTATAAAGGACCCGCCCCTACTTTCGTTCATCGGTTTAATACCCTTTGACTGAAATACTTCAGCGAATACTCGCCAGACATAAGACAGATCATCTGATCCAAACCTCTGAAATCGTGATTCATCGGACCAGAGCAATCAAGCCAACTTTTACGGAGTCGAATATGAATGGTCACTGGCGAACTGAAATCGAGCACTTTATGCATAGAGTAAAGAAAATTTTCTTTCTGACACCATAGTCTATTAATTTGAAATCACAAAATCATCTCTTAACAGGTCACACGAAGATCAATCAGTCCGCCAGATCCCTTAACATTTCAACGGACGCCTTATTCCTGTAAATTTGGAACAGACGCTCGATTTTCCGCTCACACTGGGCATCATTTTTTTCGAGTATACTACTCCTATGACGCTCGATGTAGCCTAATGCTTGTTCATCCAGTTTTCAAGTCATATATAAAGCCATTTTACTTCACTGGATCTGCTTAGCGATCTCGGAATATGAGTTGCGCTTTGTGTAACTGCACTATCCGAGCGCCTTTTGTTGGACGTAAAGTAGCTTTCTAACTCATTGTAGAATGATTAAAAAGTTATGCTTTAGTTTACTATATTCTGTTGGTTGTTCGAAAAAAAATTAAAGATATAAGCATTTTACGCTGGTATTCTTAAACTTGTAGCTATGTAATTCCGTAATTTTGTAAGAAAAGTTAGCTTATGCAAAATACTTACAACGATGATGTCGATGTACATACCAATCGAAAGAACATGAAATTGTTTTTCTATTAGCAAAATGAGCACGTTGGAAAATTAAATTTTATATATTTTTGTGTCAATTTATATTCCTGCCATCGTTCTTAAATTTTGTCTGCCACTGCATATACATGGATTTTTTACATAAATAAGATAAACTATAGAATATTCATATGTTTATATTAGAATTTGTAAATGGAAACTGCTAAAATTAAACCTACACGACAGTTCTTATCGTTTCGTGATACATTTTACATTGAAATTGCATTATTAGTTGTTTTGCAGTTTATCATCGCCATCTTGGAAAGATTCTGGTTAAATTTATATGCAGTATGAATTTCGCTAAATGTGTGGGAAATGCAGCAGTGATGGGTCTAGTAAAAGAACTGAATTTTTTTACTTACTGGCACAGAATCGATTTTTTGCACTTAAGCGCATTTTTTTAGCCCATCGGCCTCTATAGAGCGACTAGAGACAAGGGAGTCATATCCAATGGTAGACAAACATATCCAGGTACGTAAGAATAACGAGGAAATCCGAAAGCTGGGGATTCGAGAATGCTAGTGTGGCTAGTAAAAAAGAATAATTAAAATGACCAAATATAAAACAAAATTTGCAATAGTTTTTTTTTTTCAATTTTTTAAAATTTCATGTAATAATTTTTAAAATTTTTATATTTTAGATACTCATACCAATAATATTTCTATCTCTTTCTGTTGGTAATTTTAATGTCATACATTTCACTTATTTCTTTGTGGTATTTTCAAAAATAATGTTCTTAAATGGTCATTTAGTTGATTTATTTAGATTATTCATGATTTTCACGTTCCAAAATCGTATTTTATGGCTAGAAAAGTATAGAAACCAAGGATAAGTATAAAGAAAACCATTCAAACCTTTCTTCTGTTAATACAATTTGTTTGATGGAAAGCAACATACAATCAACACTGAACTTGTCGCTCACCTTTAATGGAATAAGCTACTAAATCATTGGTATTAATAGAGCACGGGGAATCAATCTTCCTTCAAGTAGGTAACTACACGCAAACATATGAACTATTTAAAAGATGAAGAGATTGCTTGAAACATGAAATTATTTGTATTCCAAGTATGCATAATGTCGCTCTCTTAACACAGTAGTACGTAGCATTTCTGCATCGCTTCATCTAGTCACCATGAATTGTTGTTGGTATCATCGAATTAAGGAACCGTTGGCAATGGTTGATAAATGTCAAGCTCAGAAGATAAATAGTAGTTATCAGGCTTGTGAAGATGAAACACAGAACAAGACCTCCTCATCGACTAGTGATGACTCCCAAAAAAAAATTTATGTCTCAACTGAGTCCTATGTAATCAGAACTGACGCCAACTTTTCAAAGATGGCCAAAATAGAGGCGACAGGCAGGAAGATGGAGGTTTCTTGATGGCTGTGTGCATGGATAAACTCCTGTCTGATGACGGAGACTCTGTTTCCTGCGTGTAGGCTGAATAAGACAACGGTAGAACATAGTTGTTATTGTTGCTATGCATTAATGCCTAAAGCAGTCGTATTCTACAGAACACGTTTTCCTCATATAGTCTTCAAGCCTTTTCAAATAATTTGCAGTTCTAGAATGATAATCTGTCTTGAAGACTTTAAACATCAAACATTTTTTTCAATTTTTCAAAGATGAGCGTGTGACCAGATTTGTGTAACCAGAAAGAAGTCCATGTATAAAACATATTAAGCATATCTTGGATTGGCTTGTTCATGCTTATCGTTACATATATACCTTCTCAGCAACACAAATATGGTCAAGTAATGTTTTCATATGAAGAAATGTCTTGTTTTTGGGAACGTTTCATTATATTAACTGACATTGTGAAGACGTCAAACACCATGTGTTCATAAAGTGTACCAATAAATGTGGCTTATCAAGTATAACTATTGACTGGTGAGATGTCAATTAAAAGCATGTCAAAGTTATGTAATTTCCGAACATACTTTTAAAATCAACATAAAGATTTATCACGTACGTTCATGTGTTGTTGCATCTAAAAGAATGACATTATTCATTTGAAAATGTTTAAATAAGTATGAACGTATCCATTACATTTTATGATGTATATTTTCTACTTAAAAAATAACAGTAACTCATTTTACTAGTTGGATGACATTTATTATCATTAGTGTATTTCAATAATTTTCAATTTTTAGTTCTAAAACTTTCTTTTAACTTAAATGATAACCATGTATATATAATAGAATATTTAGGTTCATATTCATACTTTTGTATTATCTTAAGCGTAAATTTTACACTCATCTGAAATATTATTTGTTGCTTTATACTAATACTCTTGTTTATGTAGTTTTTTTTTTAAAAATTCTTTAATTCACTGCATCACACTATTAGAGACTTCTTGATAAGATGCTTTGCTATTTAAGCTATTTATTGCGTTTTTAAATCATCTACAACTTAAATCCTCTGATAATTTTGAATTTAATATAAACTAAATTTTCATAATATTGTATAATAAAAACAAAATGCAATTTAGTCGAAATGCAGTACTTTCATTCAAACGTATTGCCATCATCAAGAAAATAAATGAAATCTACACTCTGGAATCATTGTTGTTTTGTTATTAGAAAGTGTTTCAGGAATGAAATGCATTGAACCATAATCCTAACGTGAAAATAATTGATTAGATATCAGGTATTTGGGTCAATCAAACATTGTAAACGTACTGGTAATAACTTACCATTTCTGCATAATATTATTGAAACCACCTTTGTCATCCGTGATTCAATTTACTGTCTTTTAGTCTGATCATAGCCTAAACACTCGGTTGAATTTTATATTTATTTGTCATCGTTTGTGTTGAAGCGTGCAACGGCCGTTTCCGGGATTTATCTTGAGTTCATAAACTGACACTATTTCTATCTGACACAGAATCGAGTCATTTAGAATACTCGTTGATCACACTTTCGATACCAAATCATGGCAGGTATTGTAGACTAAATGGATACGCAAAGATTCCGACAGACCGGAAACCGAAAAGGTTGAGAGTTGTAAAGTTACCAATAATAACTGGAACCTCTAACCGTGCCGACATTATTCACGCTGCTGGTGGTTTCATGAACAGATATAAGACGCTATTTTGCAACGGTTTTTACTACTTAGAAAAACAATTATTTTTTTCATCAGTTCTAAAAGTCGATAATTGGTTGTTTAGTTTCTTTAGCGTCAAACTGGTTGAAAAGATGTTGAGAAAAAATATTAAGATAGCAGATACAATGTCAGTGAAAAACCACAGACTAAAATAACTGCTCACGGTACTACAGAAAAAAAAAACTTTCTAAAAAGCCTAATATTTAATTGCCCCCAATAGTTATAATAATTCGTTATTAAAGAATAGACTATTTATTTCAAATTTATTAATCACACCACGTTTTCTTTCAGGCGATTGAGCGAAACTATATATAGAATCACGAAAATAGCTTATTAAATGCAAAAAGTTCAACTTAAAAGGGCAAATAGATAAGCAGAAACTAACAGATAGCGTAAAAAAAGATTAATAATTTGCTTATACTTTAGATTGATGTTAAGGATAGGAAAAATCCTGAATGCATATATTTATCAAATCAAACTGACACTCTGCAAAAGAAGAAAAAAATTACTAAGGTGACAGAAAATCTGATTTTACGCATGAGTACAGAGTGCTAATTAAATTTATTTTAGCTGGCAGCGAATTTCTTGAGTACAACTAAAAACGTGTAGGTAGGGACAGTTGGGTGGACGGCCTGCAAATCAATCTTCATATTTTCTTGAGCGGTGCTGCGAGAGATGACAGATTTGATGTCTTTCCCGTACCTACATCTTACAGTAAAAAAGCTGGGAATCAGCACTGTATAGATCATGGGACTTTCTAATTCTTGCTCCAAAAAACCCAAAAAAAAATGGGATAAAATAAATAAATAGATAAATACACGGAACTGTTTTCATTTATGTTTTATAAATTATTTGTTTTACTTATAATTCAAACGAAAACTCCAAAGTTAATGGAACAGACATTTTCTTTTCTAAAAACAATTTCTTGAAAAAGCATTAATGAATGGTGACTCTGTTTATCACAATTCAGAAAGAAGTGCTGTAATTGCACAGTGTAAAGTATAACTCGTTTAACTTTGAAAGAAAGAGGCTACTCTGAATGGTCCAAGTGAATATTGACGGCTGTCGTTAAACTTTTGTCAACCGTAGAGATTGCTAATGCACATTATCTGAAATTGGCAGCGCATGGTTTAGTGATAGACTACTGGACTGCCTTGGTTGAGGGCTCGATGACTGAAACCGTCTCGGTGTGGCGTTTCTTCTTGGAATAATTTCTTCTCGCTCTTCCATATTTGAAAAATGAAGAATTGTATTAAGTATTATGAATTTTCTGGTTACATGGGGGTGAAGGATACTCGAATAATTCTTAATCGGCTTTTTTCTTCAACAAAGCGCTCGAAATCCCTTAAACATACCAAGATAAATTGCTTGATCACCAAGAAAGATGCCGCTCGTCTCTGCCTTCTGTCTGACTTCTGCGCTCAGCCTAGAAGTTAAGATGAGGATCAGCACAGCAACCATCTGACATGCTGACTTCCGCGTATTACAGGATCTGAAGTAATCTTGAGAAAATCAGTCCCTTATGTTGATGAGATTGTCTGAAGAGTGCATTTACCTAAATATAATAAAATGTAGTAAAATATTAAGAATTTGACTAACTGGATTCCACATGAGATTTTAAACTTTAAGAATACTCCTCAATTTTATTTGGAAAATGTTATATAAATTCTCTACACAGAAAAAAATAAATGGGATAGCATGTGACAACCAGCCCCGGTCTCCTTGTCAATGAAATAGTATTTTAGACCATCTTCTCTTCGTCAGTATAAATGACGTAAAATAAGTTTGTGCTCAATACCACAACTTGGGCATACATTTGTTCTATCTCTTTCTATTTCTATTAATACATTAAAAAATTAAACTGGATTAAAATTTCAACCGATAAAGTTGTCTCATAGTATACATAAAATGGAAAGAATTCTTTATTTTTCATTAGTGCAAAACTTCTCATTATTTTTTTTTTTGATTACCAGGTTATCCTCAATTGCTGATCGAAATAATTCTACATAAAATAAGAAAAATTTCCTCGAAAGCAATTTTATATACTCAAATCAGAATAGAATCGGGAACAGGCATCATGAGCCTATTATGAAGAAAACGTGTCTACCGTGCCGAAATATCGCTCAGCTAATTGAAGTCTGCTCAAACTTAACCATCAAAGAATTCGTTAGATAATATGAGGCAAATCCAGCACGTTACAGCTGCAATTATATTTACAAAAGAAAGCTTGACGTTCATGTTAAATTTGAGGCAGTGTCCATGTGCATTTTTCTAGTATTGTAAAATATGAACGTTTTTCGCTCTCACTGAAAAAATGATTCCCCAGCTTGAAGTTACCAAATAATTACACCATGGACAAAATAAAAGTACATTGATAATATGTATTTTTTTAAAAAAGCAAACAAATTGAAAACGTTACTTTTAATTATAACGCATTCAACAATCAGCCAAAATCGCAAAATGTACTAATCTATTGTAAAACTCTCACGTTGTTTGTGAATAATGTACAGAAGTGTCACTGCTGCATAATTCAAACAGAAAACTAAATACAAAAAGAAACTTTAAAAATAAATGTTTTTTATTTATAACTTGCATTGTCACAAATGTATTTAAGATGTGAACCTGTTAGTTTTCACAACCAGAAGTGAATTTAGGAAGTTAACCAAAAACAAGGACTTTGTTAATTTGCTTTTTCAAAAGTGCATTTAGATAGTGTTGTGAAACATGCAAACAGTTTGTTAGCTAGTATTGACACAAGTGTATCTGAGAACTGAACATTAAAAAACATATTTGGCTTGTAGTGCTAAAGGATGTTACGAAATAAACCCTTATCGCTCACTTTATTATCTTCCATAGTAACAAGAGTATTTAAGAAATAAACGTTAAAGAGCACTATTGCCTGTATAATCAAATTTCTATTTTAAAATTGAACCATAAGAAAACAATTAGCTTCCATATTCACAAGTGTATGCGATACGTGAATCACAAGCAAACGCAGTGTCATATTGCATAAGCACATGCGTATTATGTAATGAATTATTAACTAGAGTTTGTTAGCTTGCATAGTCATGTGTATTTAAGAAGTGACTCCTAAAAATTTTCGTTAGCCTCCATATTCATAGTGATTTTATAAAATTGATAATAAACAAAAATTTATTTTCCATGGTGATAAATATATTTGATAAGTAAATCTTAAACAATTACTTGTTAGCTGAAATTTTATTTATAGTTATTCTTAACAAATACGTTGTTAGCCTGTTTAGAGATAAGTATATATAAAGATTAAATATTTTTTAAAATGCTTTCTTAAGAGCAAGTGTATTTAGAATGTAAACATTCAATAAATAATTTTTAGATTGCGTAGTCACAAGTATATTTAAAAAGTTAATGGAAATTATACAATGTTAGCTTGCTTAGTCAAACGTGTATTTAAGAAATGAAACAAATTTTGTTAGCTTGCATAGTTAAAAGAGCATTTAATTAGTTAACCTTAAAGAAACACCTTTAAATATACATAATCATAAGCATCTTTAATAAATGAACTTTAAGTGAATGCATAGCTTTTATGTTCACTAATGTATTCAGGAAACATATCATAAGCAAAGTTTTGTTGGCTTGCATAATCACAAGTGTATTTAAGAAAAATTCTTTAAACAAATAAGTTCTAATTTACCTATTTCTTGTATTAAGAAGTAACTTTCAGCAGACACTATCTTATCTTACACTTTTGCAAGCATATTTCAATAGAGAAATTTAAAAGACTTCTAATTTACACAGTCACAGGTGTACTTAAGCAGTGAAAAGTAAACAAGTGTACTATTAGATACATGTGAATATAGGCAATAATCATCAAAGAAATGCATGAAATTAAGTAGTTAATTACTCACTTAACAAGTTAATCTAAAAAATATTTTGTTAGCTAAAATAGTCTTAAGTGTACTTTAGAAGTAAACCTTCAACAATTATTTATTATCTTGCACAGTTACCAGTGTATTTAAGCAGTCAGCCATATAAACATGTTGTTAGATTGTATTGTATGAAATATATAAAAGATATAAAGCTTTAATCAGCAGTTTATTCACCAATGTATTCAATAAAGAACCTTAAACCGAATCTCTGTTAGCTTGAATGATCAAAAATGTATTTATAAAATAAGCCTTGAACGCATATTTATAGTCACAAATGTACTTAAAAAGTTAACATTGAGCAAACAATTTCTTAGCTTGTATAGTCACAGGTGTGTTTAAAAAGTCAACCTTAAACAAATAATTTAACACGTATGGTCACAAGTGTATTGAAATGTAGAACCATAAACAAATACAATGACAGTTTACATAGTCACACATGCATTTGAAAAGTAATCTTTAAACAAATACATTATTAGCTTTTATAGTCAGTCACAACTGTATTCGAGATGTAAAACTTAAAGAAGCACATTGTTAGCTTTTATATGGCAAAGGTATTTAGTTAAAAACTTGAGTATATTGCATTGCGTCAAGCGTATATATTTTGTGAAGCTTAAACCAACAGTGATTTAGGTTGCATGATCACAGGTATGTTTAAGAACAGAACTTTAAAAAAAATTCCCTCTTAGCATTTGTATAGTGAAAAGTTTGCATAGGAAGTGATCCATCAACAAACACTTTGCTGACAAACATAGAGAAAGTCTACTTAGAAAATGAAATTTAAACAAATCCTTTGCTAACTAAAATTTCATTTAGAAAGTTTTTAATACATTATATTTTGCATAGGGATAAGTGTATTTAGTTAGTATATCTTAAACAAATCATTTGTTAACTTGCATAGTGAAAAGCGTATTTATTTAGTAGGTAAACGATAAACATAAGTTAGTTACAAGTATTTTTATGAAGACTATCAAAATATATTTTATTTTGCGTATTCACGAGTATATATATATAAGTATACCTTAAACAAACTTTGTTTCAAAAGTTTTATTATTCTTTTTATTTTATTAAAATTATTAAAAAAATATCATTTTAAAATGATTTTATTTCCATTACATTCCAATTTTACTTACAGATATCTCAAATAAGCAAAAGGAAATTAGAATTTATTTAGATATTTTTACATTGATTCTATATGTTAATTTTTTGTTATTCTTTATATTATTATTAATTTTATTTGCTATAAAATTAAATAAGTCGTACAGTAAACAACAAAGATAACAAATGACTCAGTTTAGTGCTTACTGTCTCAGAATATTATTTCACCCAAAAATATAAGACAAATCTTTTATTTTCTAGATAACAAACTAATAAATATAAGAATTCATGGTAGAATATAAAAAAAAACATTCTAGTTGTCTTTTGCTATTTTATTTTTGTTTAAACTAATTTAATCATTTTATGACATGGCATCTGAGGCTTTGTTATAATTATTGAAATAAATGAAAATACAATAAAAATTTTTAAAAATCTTAATATGGATTTCAAAATGACGATGAAACAAACATATAGAATTATTTGCGCTAAGAAATTCAACACATGCTAAAATAGAATCGCCGGAATGGATGTAACTATTAAAGAAATAATAAATACTAATGTATTATTTTGGTAGATAATAATTGGTAAAGATTAGCGTATTTACATCAAAGTTAATAATGCAATTTAAAATTTATTAAAACAGTTGACAATTATTATAATTTTACGCGTAATATGAGATATAAACAAATAATTTTCCAATATTAATAGTCGGTTTAAATGATTTTTATCTTACACTAAATACAAAATCCTGTGGCTTAAAGAAAATAAAATATATAGTTTTAAAATTATTGCTGTTTTCACTAATGGTACTTTAAGGTTAATAACATTAACATTTCATGTGTCTAACAGGATTTTATTTAGAGCACAAATATTTTAATTTTATTAATTTATTCTTGCTTTCTCTAAATCATTGAATGGACTATACATAAATACAGATGAATTTACATTCCTACAGTCCTTGTTCTCGCAGCTATGTTCTTAGTTTATATAATATTCTCTTTTTGGCAATAATAATTTTGATAAACTTATCTTCTAAAGCCATATTTACAATGAGGATCCATATTATTCAATCGCAATAAACACCAGCTAACAACATAAACAAAATCACTATCATTACAAACAACAACACCATTAGCATCAATAACAACAACAAATCTCTCCTTCAATTAAAAATTGATTTTAAAAAAGATTTCTAGCAACCAAAGTACAAATAAAAACTTACATTCAGTTCTAAACAGTGATTCTGTTTAATTACTACCTTATTACAGATGTATTAATATCTTGCTATAGAAAATAATTTTCCATGTACATTTTCATACAGCTAGGCACCATCTCCACATACACTGATATCGTTGTTCAATATTTCGACAAGCGCTAGTGACGACGAAAGAAGGTCAGGGTATCGTTAGCTATATGTGAGCACGAGTTATCTTCCTAGAATAATTCTACAAAACCAAGTTTCTGCAATTGTGAAAGTGTGTAGTACTTTAGCACGTTGTCAGAGTACCACTGTACTTCAAAGTTACTCGCAATAAAAGAAAGAGTTCCATAAATTCTACTCTTCATGGCAATTAGACCAGCTATAATTATTGGTGTAACTCCTTCTACGTCATTTCTAGACATTACATTGGCTGTCCTGTTGTTTCAACATGAATATGGACATCAGAGAATATTACCTACACTAACGAGATTGGATTCGTGGATGATGCTGATTAGTTTACTGCAAAAGGCTTGGCAGTGTCTATCTCCTAACAAGGACCATCTTGCAGGTCGTCATTGAATACTTTTGCATCACAAAAATGTCTTCTGATGGTTTCCGCGCCCTTTGGTGCAATGTAGTAGTAATTTATTCCCGGAAAATGCGATCTCGCAAAAGCTAAACTATCATGTCCCTGTCTGGCACGCAACTGTTTCTTCTGGCCCAATTTGTGCCAGAAAACATACGTTTCCTATCTTTTTTGAAGGTTGCTAATAGCCTCCTGCTGAAAATAAGAACAATGTAGAGATCGATTCATCTGCCCCTAAGGTATTGCATGAAATGTTTTGCTATGCTTCTATGAACTGTGGAATAAATCATTAAAAGATTTTCAAGATTTTATTCCCACATACTCATTGCTGAAATGTACATAATCGCCTGACGAAAGGCATTCGTAATTATCAAGTACTATTCTCATTTATATACCCAATCCGTTGTAAGTCTCTATCATCTTTACCCAGGTCACAATTAGAGCACCTGATTTTCAAATTTTTCAAGCGCAAATAGGGGTTAATTAAATAGCTATATAGTATTTATAAAGGTATATCTGTTCGGAATTACATAACAGGTCATATAATTTTTTCTCACGTTTAAAAATTAGATGATCCATACTAAAGCCATGTGTTGAAATGATGCACTGTGATTGTTTGTCATGCAGGCAATCATAAAGTACCACACCTAAGGGACTGCAAAAGAATAGGAAGTTACATCTTTATAGTATGCTGAATGCGTTGTGAATACTATAATCCCGGTAAGGATATATATATCACATGATAAATAAGCATATTGAAATCAAAATCTTATCTATTGAGGTTATTCCAGAAGCAGATTGCAGTGCCACTTAATTTTTCAGGAAAAGCTGCACGCGAGAATATGGGGAAAATATACGAAACTGGGACTGTTGATAAAAGACGCGATTGATGAAGAAAGGCCGATCTCGTCAAAAGTGACGTTATATACCTCTGAATATGTTTCCTACTTGATAGATAACAAGCTAGATAGGATGGATGTTTACGTTTCATTTTACGAACAGTAAGATACAGATAATCCCAAAGTGATGGTCTCATTGGACGTGTAGCTGCCCAAAATTCTTTACTGAGCAGAGACAACCAAATGACACTGAAATTGGCTGCAGAAATACCAATAAGAATTGGTCTTTACCGATGAATCCAAGTTTAAACTGTCTGGCAATAATTAACGACTTTCATTGAAGGCGGACCGGAGAGAGTGGTATAACTGTCAGTGTACCACAGAAACAGTTAAGGATGAGGGTGGATCAATACAAGAGTGGGGATGCATGTCACTCAAGTGCGTCGGGTATTTTCATGAAATCGTAGGTTCTGACTGATGACAAGTACAGACAGTTTCTCATCAATCATGCCACCCATCAGAAAGACATCTTCTTGGATGGAAATTCATCCATCAACACGACAATGATCCGAAGCATGAACAAATGTGGTAAAAAAACTATGTAGAACGTAAAGAAGCTGATATAACATTCATAAAGATACTTTCGCCTGCACAAAGTCTTGATATGAACAATATTGAGCTTTATGGAGTTATATTGCTATCGAGAAAATCAAACGTTAAACATACACCTTGGATAAACCGGGAAAAGTGCTACAGTATATTTTTGACAACATTTCACAGTCATACATTGATAACTTATATTGGAACTTAAAACAAGGTATCATGCTATTATGTAAATAAAGGGCTCACATACTCAATATTAATGCGCTGTACAATGTATTCATTTTGTTTTAGTATATTTTCTGTAATAATAAATTTTGTATTTATTATATGCATCTCTCAGTTAATTATTATTCATACATATTCTGTGACAGTTTTCATAATTAATTTTGATAATTATGTGTTGAAGAATATATATATATATTCTCTTTAACAAAAGATTTAATGATAAATATTTGTTACACGGTAAAATTGCATCATAGTTTAATGCACTATACCATAAAATCAAGCCAGGGTATACTGCAAAGTTCATTTACAAATGATTTGTTTTAATTTAGTTTAATATTGCATATTGTTTTAGTTTAAATACAAAAATAATTATAATATTTTTTTTCAAATTAAATTAAACTCTTTATTATTCAAATAACTGAAAAATTATATTGAGATGACAGTATTTATTGTTTAGCAGTATAGTGAATGTGAAATTCATAAGGATTGAGGCCAGGATTTTAGGTATAGAAATCATAATTTAAAAAAAAAAACTAAGATAAATAGCAAATATAATTTATTAACAGCTTTAACAACTTACTAACATTAGATAATGAGGTATCCGTTAACTCTCTGTATACCACTTCTATTTTAACCTTACCTATATCATCTGAAGTAAATTATCATCCGACCCAAGAATCCATGGTAAGTATTTGTGTAGAACTGGATGTATATTTAATCAAAACAGCTGTGGAATTGGAGCGAAATGGATTTGTTGTTTCAAAGGGTTGTGTTAATAAGGAATGTATTATTATGTGTCTCAGCTTCAACAGCTGAACCATTGCTGAGTAATACAAATTTGAAAGTCATTTGAGTAAAAATGCACCTTAGATGGTACAAAAGTTTTAAAATGACTTTTCCTATGTGGTTTACGTAAACTCAAATGTCATCTTTTACTTAATCGTTGATGGCTGGAACAAAGCCACAAAGAAATTTTTACGTTACATTTATATAAAATTAAATGTGAAATCCAATCAGTGTTGTATAAATGATTTCTAAGAACGTTTTTTTTAAAATAAAAGTCATTGAAGATAAAGCAAATATTAAATTTCCTGTTAGGTATACTTGACTTTTAATATCATTATAATATTATGCATATATTTTTTAAAGATTATCTTTTTGTTATTTAATGGCAATAGATAAAAAACAACAAAGGAAATCTTTTTAATTAAGAAACAAATGTGGCGAACATTACTATTTCATTTCAGGTCAGATAACAAATATTCTTGAGACATAAATACTATTATTTGAATTTCACTAAATGCACAGTTACAAAAGAAAACAACGGTAGTAAGGTAATTAATATCTAGCATAAGTCTAAATTTTAATGCTCATTTTTTTTTATTTCCACGTTATCAACTCTTAAGAAATTTAAAAAATTTTTTTTGCATGCTGTACACTTATTTAAGAAAATGGCTATCATTTTGATGGAAATTAATTTATTTGTTCAAGCCGACTTACTTGAAGTCGTACCGTCCTAAACCTAAAATCCGTGTTAATGTAACGGCTGGTGAACGGAACGGCACTTTACTTACAGTCAGTTCATAATTTTCCGGCGCCTTGGCAGTTTTCAACTGCCGCAGCATCCAGGAAAACTGACTGCATGTGGCTGTTGTTTCAGCGTGAAGCGAATGCATCTAATCAAGTCGTGCTTAAATTTAAGTAGCTGCTTTTAAATTCTGTAAACCGTCTAATACTGTTAAAAGTAATTTTCAAATTGTTTTCGCTTTCTTGCAGAAAATATCATGTTTAACTAAGAAGTTAAATGATAGCTTTCACAGACTTAATACCCCCTCCCCCCGTAAAAATCCTTGAAAACATTATGATATCATACCAGCATTTTTTAAAACTCAAATACTGTTAGCAGGAAAGAGCCAGTGGCTTCAGCAGATTAAAAATTAAATAAAACGAAAGCTATTCTATTAACTGATTTTCAAGTCGCTGATGGATTCATCACTGAAATATTCCAAGTCTATTAAAATTTTTAAAAAGTTCTTGTGATGAAAATTCCAACTTAATTTTATTGCACTACTTTTGTAATAATAATAATAATAATAATAATAATAATAATAATAATAATAATAATAATAATAATAATAATAATAATAATAATATAATAATAATAAATAATAATAATAATAATAATAATAATAATATATAAATCGCCTTTGTAACCGAAAATGGCTTGGAGCATGAGTGTGAGTTTATAGTTTATAGATAAGGATCTGCTGCTCGCATACTGCTAACTACACCCCTAGGTAGCAAGCAATGTAACCTCGTGTCAAGGGATATTTGAGAAGACCAGACGACTTACTAACCGCATTCCAAAACTATCTGAAAAATCCAACCCAAAACTTTTCATTTTCAGATTCGGAAGGACACGTGAGTGCTGGGAGGAAAGCCACACGGCCGACTGATGAAAAAACAAGCGAGAAGAAATCATGTTGGTGAATTATGTCAAACCAGGCTGGTTGTGAGTGGGATCGAATTCTTGCTTTCAACACCGAAAGGCTGGCTACTCTGTTACCAACCCCCATTTTTATGAGTATTCTTACACTTAGTATATTCATTAATAGAATTATTAGACATAATAATTAGAATAGGATAGTGGCAAGTCTACAATTATCACCTCCAGTGTATATACTGTAGATTAATTAATAAGAAAACATGTTTTCTAATAAATTAGCAGTCACCTATTTTAAACGGATCATTTAAAAGCTTCGAACACTTAAATATGAGTATGCATTTATTTCGACGTAAATAACCGAACAAGATAGAAAAGATCAATTGTTTCTTTTACTAAACAATAAAATGCTAAGGCTATTTATTTAAATCTAAAGATTTTTTTCAAGTGCACTTTATAAAGTAAGAACATTTGAAACTATCTAACATAAGCTATTTCTACCATTTAATTTTACGTCAGTGCTGTGAAAACGCAATTGTATGTGCTAAATATAATGACGTCACCCAACTATCGATTATACTACTTGTAAAATATTGGTTATTCAAGTAATATGCTTTACTTAGTCAGAAATTCAGGTAGTAAAAACACATGCGTCCTGTTTTAAAAACTGATGCAATTTAACAATTAACGAATTTAACTCTGATCGATATTATTCACGATGTACAAAATTTTCAAAACAAAAACACAAATAAGGCTTCAAGATAGAAGGAAATTATCACAAGCGCACATGTGATCTCTCATGTTATTTGATAAGGTAGGAGCAACGTCAAAACTAATGCAAGGAGTGATAAATGAGATTATAGTATCATTGATTTATTTTAAAAATTGGCTTCGGTGTTTGAAATCGAACTCTCGAAATGTATTAATTTGTTGAAAACTTTTTGTCGGTTTTTTACTGAAACAATGAGATTTCAAATCGTTGCTTAACCTGAAATTTATTAATCAAAGTAAGTTCCATTACAATCAATAAACTTCTGCCAAAGAGATATAAGAGCAATGATACCATTTTAAAGATCTGGTGAATATTTTGGTTTAGGGAGAGTTTCGTACCCCAATGTTTTCTGTTTCTGAGTCACTTTTTCGAAATGAATGCGAGCATCGTCGTGGAGCAGGATTGGGACTATTAGATTCACCAATGCTGGCTGTCTTTGGGAGAGTTTCTGATGAACAACGATTAATTCACAGCAGTAGTAGCTTTCAGCTGAAGCGACCATCAACAACTTTGGGTGGAGATTGGGTTTCGAATATGGTTAGTTGCCTTGTCTCTGTCGAGCCACAGTGCTGATCGTTTCCAATTATCATCGTAAAGGATCCATTTTCATCACACGTAATGATTTGGTCAAGAAATGGGTGGTTTTTGTATCTTTTGATAAGCGAAGAGCAGATATCCGATCGACGATCTTGTTGTTGTTCATTCAACTCGTGGGTCCTCCACTTTCCGAGTCTTTTCACCTTTTATATTGTATCTAGATTCCGGGAAACAGTTGCAGTGCTTACATCAATCTCTCCAGTAATTTTTCATTGTAATTGGTTTCAACTGAGGCTATTAGACGGTCATCCGCTACGTTCCTTGTCATCGAAGCTTACACCTCCTGATCGAAACATTGCAAACCATCGTTGTACTGTGCGCTCGTTTGCTGTGTCCCCGCCCCATGCTTGCTTAATGTTACGAGTTGCCTCGCTCGCTTTGTGGCCTTGTTTGAGCTTGTGAAGCAAAATGGCAAAAAAACCTATATTATTCATGTTTCACTCAGAACCCTGAAACAAATATCCATTTAATGATTTTTACAAAGGTTGTTTTTGCATAATGTATTTCAAAGCACATGCTACAAAACGATATATAATTTATCTACATCTCTAATGCTTGCAAGAAATGAACCATAAAATTAACATAATATAAAAACCGACAAATCTTATTAACGACCTAATAGTAAATCTTGATGACATACGTAATTAGGCCATTCTTGATTATATTGAAACCAAATTTTAAAAGATATATTGACAAAATGGTCTCACTACTATAAAAATTCTAAAATATCTGGCTAGAAAATAAGACTCGCAATTACGAAGAAATAGTAATAACAGTTCTGATGGTCTTTAAGAGATGAATATACAATTTGTATTTTATCGACATTGTTCATCGTCTGAACCACCTCACGCTTAAAACACCGTAAATAAATTCTGCTTTAACTTTATCGCCCTTTTTATAAGTAAGATTTCTTGCGCTTAGAAAGAATGTGATAAACAAGAAAAATTTAAACAATGCATTAAATAAGTGTATATTAGGAAGATAAAGAAAATGTCTGCAGTGGAAATGGAAAGAACAAAAATAGCTTTCGAAATATTCTGGTTTATGATCAGCGAAAAGTACTTTAGTTGTTATCATCCGATTTATTTACTAATCGAAATTCATGCAATTCTAAACGAATTTAAATTCTCACGAGTTAGAAATGCCTACGTTAGATGTTTAACTATTCGACAACTACCGTGCAGCGTGAGGCCTATGTGCTGCATTTTCGTCATATTCTCTAAAGACTTCGCCCTCTGCATGATTATAGATTGATTCAATTCAAATGATATTTTGGAAGATGCCATCTTGTCTGTTCCCCATTATACCCCGCGTTTCATCCAAAATAAACACGGGCATTGTTTTCACATCAATAGTACATTGTTTTTCTCAAAAATAGATACTGATTGTGTTCGAATTTTTAGATGTGCAAAGAAAAATATTACAAAATTAAACCAACCACGTTGAAATATATAAATATAAGGGAAGAAAAGAAAAATAATACAGGTTTAAATTATGGCTACGAAGTTTTATATAATTTTATTTTTTTTTTCCTTTTTAAAGCCAGTAGTATCAAAGGTGCACATACTACAGCAATGACTATTTATATTTATTATTTGGTCTAAGATGTATGGCAAGCTTGTTTCACGTTAAACATAATGACAAAGAGTTTTCAAAATACTAGTTGGATTTATACTTTGAAACGAATGTGAAAAAGTCTAGTTTAATTTAAATAACTACAGGCAGCAAAAGATTGTCAGTATTTTGCTTTCTTATTTTGTCCACATGATTCAAGATAAATTTAGGCTGCAATCACTAAGAACAGAAATCACTGTGTCAGAAAAACTGATGAAAAACGACAATCTTTTAATAACGCAACCAACCAACCAACCAACCAACTAACCAACCATTTATAATCATCATCATCAACAACAAAAAAACAGAAAAAAAGGCTTTGGTTGAAAATGCATGTCATTACTCAATCACCTACGGTACCAAATTTCTTAATAATACTGATGAAATGGTACAAATATACTGACACCAACTTTAGTAGAAACCACAACTTGTGTCATAGTTGCACTAACACCAATGATGTGTAATGATGCTCTAGTTAATCTTTCTAAAGTTACAGCCATTTAAAGTAATCTGGAACAAATTATTGATTTTTATCGGTATGCTGCTCCATTTAAACAAAGCAACAAAAGAAAACAAAAACGTTTAGTTCCGTTAATAATGCAAAAGAAAATAAAGCAAAACGTCAAATATCGGTTAAACGTGGTAGAAATTTAATTTATTTAATCTTTTCCAAACATTTACAGTAGCACATCGAGGTAAAAATCAATCCAATGTAGTCATTAAGACAGCTGTAGCAAATTACCAATGTACAAATTCACAAATAATAGTTAATAATTTTTGTTGGTTCCAAGGAAATTAAAAAAATTATTTAAAGGCGTAGTGATGCAAAAGAACTGTGGTATGATAAAAAAATTTGTAAAGCGTGCTTTAGTCAGACCTGAGGTGATCAGATATTTGAATGAGCCTACTTCCAGGTTTAAGAATATATTCTGAAATTCGCGAAAAAATTATACGAAATAGTTAAATTATAGGTTAATTCACACACGCAAAAAATTTTTGAAAACAAAGCACCTAATCACTGATTTGGGCAATAAATGGACGGAAACCAGGGGACAGCAGTGAAAACTCAGATTGTTATCACTAATCATCGCAATTTGGTAAGAGGAATTTCCATGATTGGTTTTACAAGACTTATTCAGAATTTTTCTTAGATTTCTTTGTTTTTTTGTCGCGGTCGGCTTCACTTTTTTTTAAAACAAACTAAACCAATGCACTTAATAGGAATAATTAAAAAATATGAATCTCGGTGTGCGTGAAAGACGCTGACATTGGCTGTCTCCATGTTAAATTTAAAAAAGAACAGACGATAACAGTAGAGACTATTGGTAAACTGGCTGTCAGTAACTTTTGTGGCAAAATAACAATAGCTGTTTGGTAAATTTTATTGATATTGTCCTTAATAAAAACTTTATGATTAGATATATGTTAAGATTTTCTGTTTTGCGAATATTTACGATGACATTAACCAATGCAAGACACCTGCAAATGGACTAAACGGTAAGAAACATTTATAATTAGTATTTAAGCCGTTCTGAAAAAAAAGTTATTTGATAGCATGCATTCGTTTGATGAAACACTAAAAAACTTTCAAATACCACCTCCCAAGATGCCATTGTGGCGATGATCTTTCAGCTGGGTTTCATCTGAACGTTGTTAGAGTTGTTAGGAAAATGTTTGATCATCTGATAAAGGAAGATTAGCTTATTGCAAAAGCATTCTCATACGAGGTCTGTCGAAAAGGTATCCGACCTCAGGCTGGGAAAAACTTACGTACTTGGTGGGGTTCAATTGCTAATCCCCTTCGAAGTAGGCCCCTTGTGCCACCGCACACTTAATCCAGCGATCCTTCCACTGTTCGAAGAACGTCTGGTATGCTCCTTCCGGAAAGGCTCTCAGCTCCGCCGTCGCATTCTGCATGATGTCCTCTGGACTATCAAAGCGGGAGCCTTTCAGTGGCACCTTCATTTTTGGGAACAACCAGAATTCAGAAGGAGCCATGTCCGGAGAGTAGGGAGCCTGGCGAATGAGCGAAATGCCTTTCTTTGCCAAGAAACCTTGGATCAGCTGCGACAAATGAGCCGGAGCATTGTCATAATGCAGCTGCCAGTTTTGCGAGGCCCACAGAGCTGGTCTCTTGCGCCAAACTGCATTACGAAGATGTCGGAGGACTTCCTGATAGTACTCCTTTGTAACTGTTTGTCCTTCTGGTGTATATTTGTGATGCACAACGCCTCGGTAGTCGAAGAAAAGTCAACATCACCTTGAATTTGCTCCGGACCTGACGTTGAGTGCTTCCACTGTGATGACTGAGCTTTGGTTTTCGGATCGTAACCGTTACCCACGTCTCATCTCCAGTTATAACGGTATTCTGGAACTCAGGATCACTGTTGGCTATATCGAGCAGGTGCTGCACAACCTCAAGACGAAGTTGTTGTTGTTCCTGAGAAAGCAGCTTGGGCACAAAGTTCGCTGCCACTCTGCGCAAACCCAAATCCTCCTTCAAAATTACATGTGCAGAATCTTTACTGATCCCAAACGCGTCATCAAAATTTCCACGCACCGTCAAACGACGATCCTCCATTATCAAGGTCCGCACTTTCTCGATAACAACTGCATTGCGGCTTGTTGACGGCCTCCCTGAACACTGATCACTCTCCACCAATGTGCAGCCATCTTTGAACCTATTGTACCATTCTTTGATTTTGGTAACACCCATGGTATTGTCACCTAAATCCTGTTGAATTTTGCGAATTGTTTCCGCTTGGGTATCTCCAAGGTTTTGGCAAAACTTGATGCAAGATCGTTGCTCCACACGTTGCGTCATAATGGGCGAAATGAAAATGTGACGAGTAAGTAGTACAGAACCTCACACGCTGGCTGCCTGACAGCGACTGACCCACCCAGTAAGCCCGCCAAAAACCATGCATGAGCATGAAGGCATGCGGCTCCACTATGCACAATTTTGCCTCCTTAACGTCATTACTTCCCATGGTTAAAAATAAGGTCGGATACGTTTTCGACAGACCTCGTATACTGTAATTATTAGCTAACAGTCATACGCTAGTACAAGTATATGCACTAAAAAGGAATTGTATTTAAAGTATGGAAAATATTATTAATGAATTCATAATGGAGCTATGTTTGAAGTGTATGCTGTTAAGCTGTTCATGCTTAACTGTGCAGTTTTATTGTAAAAAATTAATTCATTCCGAATAGTGAATGGTAGGATTAATGTTAAAAGCAGATACGAACACCGTTATGATTAGATAACATATTATTCTCTGCGGGCAAAATATTTTATTACTTATATAAGACATTTAGTTTAAAAAAGCGTTAGAAATGAAAATGGACTAATACATTCATTTGGATAAAAATATTTGGAATTTTACAGATGTTTTATGATAAATATTTTTTTGAAAGACAAGTTAAGCACAACTGTTTAGTATTTGATCGTATATTTCAGATTTCATGCAATAACTGAATAAACAGAAATTAATTATCATATTTAAAAATGATTACTTATTTTGGAAACTCCGTAGCCTAGTCCTTTTGTACATATATATATATTTCTCAACATGAAAATTAGCACCGAAGAGACATCAAAACGAAATATTTTTTGTGTGAAACGTCATTTGAACCTGACTGGCTTTACATACAACTACCACTAGCTGTTGATAGGGCTAAATGATACAATTACACTGCCCTTTGACAGTCTCATATTATTACATAAAAATTAATTATCTTACCAATGTAACAAAATGGCAAGCTTCTGTTCAACTTTTTGTATTTCAAAACATTACCTCAAAGATAATTTATCTTTATATTACTTTCTTTCTACATGTATGAGAAGCCAGCAGTTTCTTGTATACATTTATATAGGATTTTCATAAAGTTATTTTTGATGCTAAGCTTATAAAAATGTTCGTATTTATGTATATCGTGATATTATTTTGACCATATTTATCATAGACATCAAAATATGCAGCAGAGAACAGGATAGTAGTTGCCTTGGGTGTTCTATATAATAAAATGGGTTTTATTAATCTAATGAAATGGGAGGAGTTTGGCTCTGGATTGTTGTACCTTATAATCTAGTTTACTGATTGGCCTGCAGTGTGTAGTTAAATAGTATCACTAGCAAGACGTTCTGAAGGGCAAGTTAGAATAAAGTACGCGAAGATATTTTCTAATAAGTGCAATTTTTTTACTGCTGGAGATATGCATGCAGTAGATAAAGCGTTAGACTAAAATAAGTAACAAATAGATTGCCTAAAGCCCGAGGCAAATGTCAGAAGCTAAATTACATTTTTTCGTACTTTTCGTTTTACTTCATTTTTCAATATATATACAGTGCCGCACAAAAGAGTTGTGAGAGTTGCAGTGAAATTGATATTTGAGCTCCCTCGTTTTAAAAAAAACGCATTTAAATATCCATACTTTGTTTATTATATGCACAAAACATGCCTTTACAATGTAAAAAGCAACACATGCAATATGTTCACATATTCTCTGGAAAAAATATTTGAATCTGCAATGTCCGATTTGTACAGCGCCAAAAGAGTTGGGACAATGAGCAAAACCATAAATATTTTTCAACATTCCAAATTACAATCGAACAAAGGCATGGAAATGATCAATTGACTAGTAGTGGGTGGCGTATCCGTAATTTTCGGTCACTTCTCGACAACGACGGGGCATGGATTCGACCAAACGAAGGCAGTCGGATTGGTCATTTCCTGCTAGCTTTTCTCGATGGCCTGCCAGAATTGGTCTTGGTTGAGATTCTTGTGTTTGACCATCTTTGCCTTCAGCTGCTTCCAGGCATTTTCGATTGGGTTGAGATCCGAACATTGGGGCGACCAGTGCGGTGACTGGCATGTTCTCGCTGATGTAGTCGACGACGACATCTCTCAGTAAATTGCAGTAGGTCTGGGCGGTCGATCTGCCCCTGATCAACTTGAGAGGGCCTAGTCCCGCCTCACTCATACACCCCCAGACCATCAACGATCCCCCTCCGGCCCGTACCGTCGGTCGGGTGCACTTTTTATTGTAATTTTCGCCATGGTAACGTCGAATATATACTCGGACAGCACTGTGAATGTGCATGATCATCGTTTCGTCGGAAAAGAGAACTCTAGCCCATTGAACTTTGGTCCAGTTTTTGTGCGCTTTAGCCCATGCTATGCGGATGCGCCTGTTCTTGTTGCAGATCAATGACTTTTTCTGGGCGATTCGCCCAAAGAGATTCCCCTCGCATAGACGACGTTGAAGAGTGCGACTGGAGACATTCACTCCACTCAAGGAGGCTCGAATGGCCGTCGATGTCAGGAAACGATTGGCCCTGGATTTGCGACAAATGATTTGATCTATTTTGTTGTCACAATTCGCGGTCTTTCGATTCTCAGTTTTGGTTTCGTGTTTCCGGTCTCCTTGTGATGCTTAAGTTTTCGGCTTACAGTGCTTTTTTTCAGTTGACTCGATGGTCTATCTCCCGACGTCAGATATTCTTGATGGTGCTCAACTATCAAGTCTCAGATTTCAGACGACGTTGTCTTGACAGGCATGGTGCAAAAATGATCTTAAATGGTCTTAGATGATGCAATTGTATTCATTTGATCCTCTAAAAATGAATATATTTGGGGGAATAAATGTATGCACAGATTTTGTTCACTGTCCCAACTCTTTTGTCGCGGTACAAATTTGACTTTGTTAATTCAAATATTTTTTCCAGACAATAGATACACAAATGACATTCGTTGTTTTTACACGTTTTAATGGCATGTTTTATACAGCTTATGGACAATAGGATGGCTATCTGTATGCAAATGTAAAAATAAGAGAGCTCAAATATCACTTTCACAGCAAGTGTCCCAACTCTTTTGTCCGGCACTGTATATGTTCAATTAAAGAGTTAAAGACAAATATCACACGAGAAGAGCATGGATTTAAACATCTTACTATAGTTTCTAATATGGTAAATATCCTTGTGATTTCTAGAAACATCAATCCAATCAAAAACTTAATGAAATATACACCCATTATAATGAAAATGAAGATTAATTTTGGAATGGACATTCAATTTGACATCACTAATACAGAATATGTAAATATTTATGCTATCTTCAAAAAGGAAAACTGAAAGCAGGTTCTTTTGTTATAACAGAAAGTAAGATTCAACGCCACTTAACAAAACCTACAGGTTTTAAATAAAATTATAATATAAAGGTTAAAATGAGCAAACGATTTTGCCATGTTAAAATTATTGAAAACAAAATGACATTTATAAATCTTAAATAAAATGAGACATTGATTGATAAACGTTTATTGATTATGAAATATGAGCAATATAATGTACAAATAATAATTAAATGACTAATTTATGTAACCATAATTTATTATTTGTAAATTTTTGCGACTTTTCAATAATCAGATTTGATGAATTCTCAAAAACGTATAAAGGAGTGAATCTTTGTTTTTTTCTTTAAAAATTACGATCATAGGTTGTTACAAACGTTATGCCACATTTTACCGCAACAATTAGACTTCATATTGTTGCAGAACGTGAAGTTTATTAATCAAAGTAAGTTCCATTGCAATCAACAAACTTCTGCCAACGAGTTGAAATTGCATTTATACCATTTAAAAAAAAAATCTGGATTTCTGGAATCGATAAACTGTTGAAAGGCAGTTTAAATTGCTGCTTGGTTGGAGAAGGATTTCATACCGAGAAAGCTATCGATGTGTTTTAAAAGTTGTTAGTCTGTGGGAGAAATGTCTGATGAATAGTCTGGGTGAGGGAGAACTTCGTACCCCGTCGTATTCAGTTTCTGAAGAGTCACTTTTGCATCAAGAGAACGAGCATTGTCGTGGAGCAGGATTGGGTCTCTTAGATTCACCAATGCTGGATGTCGTTGGAATAGTTTCTGATAAACAACGTTTAATTCACGGCAGTACCTCCAAGCTGTGATGGTTTCACCAGGTTGCAAGAGGTTATAGTGGATGATACCAGTAGCAGTTCACCAGACAGTAACCATGACCATCTTAGGATGGAGGCTGGCTTTTAGAATGTGGTTAGGCGCCTTTTCTCTGTCTAGCCACAGTGCTGATCGTTTTAGATTGTCGTAAAAATCAATTTTTCATTAAACGCAATGTTTCGGTCAAGAAAAGGTCTGTTTTTGTTTCTTATGGCATGCGAAAAGCAGATCTCCAATCGACGATTTCGTTTTTGTTCATTCAACGGGTGAGGCACATACTTGTCAAGATTTTTTTTTTATTTTTCCGATTGTGTCAACATGCTGGGAAACAGTTGCAGTATTTATGTCAAGCTCTCCAGTAATTTCTCGAATGTTTTTCTTGGATCGGCTTTAACTGAGGCTTTCAGACGACGGTCGTCATCACAGCTGGAAGGACGTCCGCTACGTTCCTTATCTTCGAGACTAATATCTCCTGATCGAAACTTTGTAAACCAACGTTGTACTGTGCGCTCATTTGCTGTGTCCCCGCCCCATGCTTGCTTAATATTACGAGTTGTCTCGCTCACTTTGTGGCCGGGTTTGAACTCGTGAAGCAAAATGACACGACAATTTTTCTGTCCATGCTTCACTCAGAATCTTAAAACAAATATCCATTTTATGATTTTTAAAAGGTAGGTTTTGCACCTTCACAAGCATACAGAAAATAAACCTGAATTAACATATTATAAAAACCGACAAAACCTTTGCAACGAGATAATAATAAAAAAACTATTTTAACGTAAAATAATTATGTAAATATTAATTCTTAACAAACTGTGTTATATCCAAATAATTGTAGAAAATAAACACGACTTGTTTTATTCTTTAAGAGGATCACTAATATTATAATAAAATATTAAATAATAAACTGACTGCTACATTTTAAGCTTCGCTAACAATGAAAACAAAAATTGATTCCGTTGTATATCAAGTGGTTAAAAATATATGGTCTGAAGTGGTCAAAAGGCATTATTTAACATTAAAACCGACAACAGACACTGAAGAACGATATAAAGATTGATTGCATAATCATTCTATATATTTACTTCAGTAGAATCCGCAAAATAATGATAAAATTGGATTAAACAAAATTTAAAGAATGTTTTAATCAAATAGATTGACTAAAAATAACACAAAAGCAAGTTTAAAAAGCTTTTAAATAACTTATATTTCTTACATTTGTTTTTAATCACAGAATCTGTCGCTACTTTATATCAAACATAAAAGCGATATTTAGTTAATATAGCCATTTTGATATCCGCGTATTGAAACAGAGGCTCTAAATCTGAATTAAAGTGCATAGGCAGATAGCTTATATTGATAAAAAAGGTTCTTTTTATGTTTGTAAACCTAAAGCTATTTTGCATGATACATTAACATAAATTATTGTCAGCGTCTGCGCTGTACAACAATTCCAGTTATTACACACGGTGTTGTTTAGCATATAATTACAGAGTTTCACATCATGACGTCCATTTACAGGCGTCTCTTTATGAGTTTGTACAAGAATGCATAATGCCGTAGTCGTAATGCTTTGAAAACAAATGATTATGTGTAATTTTTTTTTAAAATCTCAGACAACACTGCATTATTCTAACAATATGCAAGTTATAATTGTTTCATTTTATGACCATCGAATAAACAAAGTAACGTTAATTGTAAAATCGCACCTCTGTTTAAGACAACGATCGATAAATATATTATTGAAATATGATTCTGTCTATTTTACGTTTTCAGTAATATGAAAGAAAGGTTAGTTTTTAATTACAGTAAAATAGTAAATAAACTAATTATAATATCTTTAATCGTGAATTTTATGCTAAAATACATAGCTAAGTTCCAACAATAGGTAGGAAAGGTTTATTTAGACTCCAGGAAGCTTTTAGAGTACAAATAAATGGTAGAACTAAATATACTCATGCTCTGAATTAGCAACAACACCATCAAACAAAGATAACTAATTTATCAGGATAATAGATGCTAAAGAATAATTTTCTAATGTGTGATTGCTGAGAATATCTATATTTCGTTTGAAGGTTCTAGTTGGGTGGTTTTAATTTATTTATGTGTTTATATTTTTAGCTGCGAGGCATTGACAAACTCAGTAGGTTATATAAAAATTGGGTTATTGACAAAAGAAATATTTGTGAAATATATAAAGAAAATGATGAAATTGTTTAAATGCATTATACATTTATATATGTGAAAAATGAAATAAAAAGCTGAATAAGAAATACAAATCGAAAACTATCCAAAGCAACAAAAAATATTCAAAATAGTAACGAAGTAGAACATTAGTAAATGTTGTAAGAGAAATTAAACACCTTTATTCTATGAAGTGATTTTTACCACGGATAATTGATAATTAATTATGCATGATCTCCAAATACAATATAGATTGTTTTGTTACAGAACACTGCAATATTTGTAACTGAGTTAGTACTTTTTGTCACAAGTATAATGATGTGTTGCATATATCTTTGTTTTCAGTATAGATGTTCTAAAAACTAACGAAAGACGTGTTTATATTAATGTGTATATGGCCATCCCTATTGAACAGTACGATGAGCTGACATACTGGGCATGAGTCTTTACGTACAAAAAAATCAAAGCAACATGAAGATAAATGATTTATCGTGGTCTTCTATACTTTCTCAGAGCTTTATTAGTTAAATCACTTTTTTAAATATTGTCTGCCTACTTTATTTGATGATGATTTGTAGATTCTCTACTAATGTTTAGTATTACCAGAAGGCTCGATGAATAAATAATTAAAAACTAAAACAACAACAATCAATAAAAGACAACAACTAAAGAAATTACTGTAAATTATCTAGACCGTCTGCTGCGTTTTAAATTAAGAAATAAAACAAGATTCATGCGAATAACAAATTGTTGGCATTTAGAATAATTTCTTACTTGTAACTGTTAATATTATCAGTAGAAAAAATTGCTAGGTCTGCAGTTACGAATCTTTGGACAATTTTTCATTAAATTACCGATTTCTTGTTTTGGATTAATTATTTTGCATATTGTTTGCAAACTAAATTTTAAAATAACTTTTAATTTTAAAAAAATTGCAAAAATTAGCATATAAAAATGTCAGAAAAATATCCTTCTTTTACATATAAATGTAAATAATCACTTCTTTATTAAATTTAACTATTCAAAATATTCTGAAAATTGATAAAATTAAAAGACATTAAGGGATACTTTTGTAATTAATAATGATGACATTGTACAAATAATTTTGTTTTATAATTTTTCAGGTCAGAGAAAACTTTTTCGTTGCAGTTGTGATAGACAAATTTAAACTGAAATCACTCTGCAATCGTTTTGTTTAATATATATATATTAAGTCGCAGATTGTACTTATATTTGTTGTTTATGTTTACATAATCATTTCTGTTTTCCTGTCAGATTTGCTTTAGCATTCTGGCTCATCAGCGAGTACTGCAAGGAATCTGAACAAAAATAGCCAAAAATACTAGGTTGCGGTAATTTATGTCAAAATTAGCTAAATACATAATATTAACGCAAAAAAACTGATATTCACCTCCACTTTCTCTTACTCTAAGATGCAGATATTAGGAGTCATGAGTCATCATATATTTTCACTTTGCTGTTTTTAATGATGCGTTTGTGTGATGCTGTTCAATAAGTCTTTATCGATTGGTGAATTATCACACCACCTTCCTTTAGATTTAGCGGTAGTATCATGATTCGTTTCTGTATTTAACTATTTTGCTGAAAGTCGATCTGGTTTTTGGAAAATTGAAAATAAAACCAAATCCATAAACTGGGTAAATGTACGCAAACTGCGCAGCTGCAGGCCGCTGGTTTATTTATCCTAGATTTTAAATGCAATTTGTATCGTGTCTTACAATATTCTTCAGTTGATTCCTCCCGTGTCACTTACTTAAATATCTTACAGCAAATGATTTATTGCACGCCAGGAAAATATTTATGCCTGCAGTCTCAATTCCTTGAGACATAACAGGTTGTCATAAAATGGCGATGGCTTGGGAGGCGTATGAGTAGCGATTTTATAACACAAGTTATTCATCCGGACAAGATTTTGCCCACGAAGGGTGATACATAACTGTGTTGGTGTCAAGCTGAAGCTGGAATATTAGTTTAGTATACGTGAAGCAATTTAGAGTCTTCAGACATTTTGCATTAAATCAGGATTTTGATATTTTAATGACATATTTTGGACGAATTGAACGTGACTGAAGAGCGGTTATTGAAAATAAAAATTTTTCGACTTCAAATTCTAATCAATGTTCCAGTTGGTTAATAGAATTAAAATTGACACCCGTTTATAAATTTATAATGATTTAGCGCGTGTCGATTAACAGACCGGTTAACATTTGCACAAAAATAAACAAAAATAATTAAGTTATAAGAGATTTTATATTGCAAAACGGTATATAATATGGTAATTTTGTTGTAGAAAATTCCTTAATATTAAAAACAACTATTATTTCTGACACAAATTTGAAAAAAAATGAATATGTAAATATATTTTGATAGAGTTATAAAAAACGAAATGCAATTATTTGGTTTAATATCTGACTAGGTCGTGTTGACATTATATTTAATGATCTACATTTTACTTTAAAATGTGCTTTTCTATATTAAACTTATTAAATATTAACTGTCCTAAAAAAATGAATCATTACTACCTTTGCGCCTTTTCGTTTCCATTTTCTGCTTGGTACATGAATTTCTGATTGCTTATTGCATCTCATTTGATATTTTTATTTCATAATTTTTAATATCTTTTCATTCGTTTTCTGTGAAATAACAAAAACATTTATTTTTCTTGTAATATCTTTTACATAAAATAATAAAAACTAAGTGAAAAATTTTAATTTATAGCTTACAGAATTTCTCAAATGTTAAGTAAAAACATTTAAATAGTAACAAATTGTAGCACAGCTTATTTTTTATCCAAATAGCAGATTTCCAATTTATAAATAGTTTAAAAAAAATTTGAAAAAAAGCTTAATTTTAAGAACATTCTGCATTCTGCATTTGGAAAAGATTTTCAGGTGTTAAAAAAATTTCATTTGTGAAAAGTGTGATACCTTATGGCAAACTTGGAATTGGCCAATGTTTTGTAAGATTTTGTTTATTTGTCATCACGGACTACATTTTACTTAATTTCTATATACCTTACACCTTCATTTAAGAAAGTAACGATGGTCAGTCGTTTTGATCTATCAGATGGAAACTGATTTTTAGTTAAAAAACAAAAAAATGTACAGAGTATAGTTGCCTTGCCAATATGGCATAATTAACTAAAAACTAGATTACTGACAAGGTGTCAAGTCGTTTCAATTAAGAGGGAATACAGTCTTGTTAATTAAAATCGTCATCGTAAGTTAAAATAAAATATAGTTATTTCTTTTTTAAATTTTCAATGTTTCTGTGGTCCATATTTCTAAAATTAGACAAAATTCGGATGACTGTATATTTCTTATGACTAAATATATATTTTTTTATTGTAAATCCCTGCAGATTTTATATTTTTTCCTGATATCTGGAGGTAGATAAAAGAATGTCAAGATAAAGGGAATAAACAGAGGTTTTTATATTTGGAACTATTATGTTTTGATATTCTGAATCGGATACTGGTAGAGAAAAAAATTGAAAGTGAACTTACCAGTAAATATTTTAATTGAAAAGAGATTAAAAAATGATAAATACTACAATAATACTAAATCTAGAAAGGAATGAAAATAATCTGCAGTGTAGTTTATAGCTGGCGATGTTGTGCACAGAATAAAAGCTAATTTTGTTGATATTCACTAAAACAAACGTATTGGAGAAACTTTACTATACCGATGTTTAAAGTATGAAAAAAATCTTTGCAAAAACATTGGTGGTATGAGTCAAGTGATGCCGCAAATTCCGTAGCCATATGTCTTAGTAAGTAAAGGTAATCTTTCAGTCTTTGACGCTTTCGGTTTGTCGAAATCGGTCGCAAGGTTTCCCTGTGGTTGATCTATAAAGTTCTAAAGTTCTAGATTAGCGATCTCAGAATAGCAGTCGTTTGATTGTCTTTCATTCAAGGCCAGAGAAACTTGGAGTTTTGAACGTAGATGAAAAATTACAAAGAATGCGACTGTAAAACCAACTACTATATCTTTAATAGAGCAAACACTTGCAAAACAGGAATTTCACTAAGTGCATATTTCTAAATCTGTGCTATTTTACGACATGAATAAGTCATCCAACGTCGAATCATTGCGCTAAAGATGTCAGCGAAGTTTAAGGGCAATAATTGATCGACAGCATATGTTTTTCATTTGAATAAGCATTGGTGTTATTGTTGCACGAATTATTCTTGAAGAGTATATTAGTTTTTAATTTAGTAAATTCATGAATTTAATGAACATACTTTTATTGTTATTATAATATTTTTAATGCTGAAGAAATATTACTGAACGAATTCTTGAAAAAGAGTGTACAGTAATTATCATTTTCATAATTTTTTTAATACATGGATAGGCTCGCATCTAAATGCTGCTTCCATTCCTTGTATTCCTGGAAGTAGCACATAAGCAGTGGGTCTTTTATTTTCAGCCACGAGGCGGTCATCGTTGGGGCTTGACAGCAAGCCAGCGGCTGGTATGAAGCCGATCAATCCAGCTTGGCCTCACTTTAACTTTTTTTTTCTATTAGCTTTTGACATAAACAAGAAAAATAAAGATGGAATGGAATCAGTTGATTCTTTTTTTTTCTATGTTAAGGATCGGTAAAATTATCTAAGGAAAAAAATAATCAAACACGATCTTTAGACGAGCCCCCCTAAAAGATTATCAATCAAGACTATTTCATCATTGACTTGATTGTTCGCAATAAAAAAATAAATTGTTTTTTTGCAATGTGAAAACAAAATCAACTTTTAAAAACAAAGTGGTTAGTCCATAAACCCGTAGGGTAATTTCAGAGCCGGAGAATTTGATTTTCTAGTGAGCTCAAATGCAGATAGTCACCGGTATAATAGAGAAGGAAAAAAAATATTATGGCATTGTTGCTTTCACAGCGCACATCATATATATTATGTAAACGGAGTGAAGGGCTTTAGGCGGCAGCGCCGTGCCAGTGTGAAAGCAGCACACAGGAGACAGAAGGATCAGAACATCAGAAGGATGAAAAGGGCAGTCTACCAGAAACTTAGCCTTGCGAAGACTGTGGAATACTGTGGAAGACTGTATCTGTTACGTATTGACCTGCTTTGGCAACAAAGCCCTCAATGATTTTAAATTATGCTCCATCCTTGTTAGCATTCATCATTTAGTTCTATGAATACGTACATAATTAGTTAGTGATGAATTCGGTAACTCTGATTTTATTTCTATTATGTTTTCATTCTTGCATATGTATACAAAAATCGGTGCTTAACTTATTCTGTCTTCGCTGTAAAGAAAAGGACACGTAGAGTTTTTAAACCTGGGAAATTACTTACCATTGTTTACAACAAAGAAAAAATAGAATTTATCCCGTGTCTTTAAAGGGAAGTATATTAAACACAAATGTATCGCCATTTGGCACTCTTTATATAAAGTCTACCACTTCCGGCAGTAGGTGACTTAAAATGTTAACGTGAACCTTAGGCAATTTCTGTCTCTTACATTAACCTTATGGTAAGTATCTCCTACCATGAAGCATTTTTGGAATACATGTAAATTCAAAAAATAAAACGAATATCATTTAATATTTGCAATTTACTGACTTCATTATCATATAAACGTTTTGATACCTTTTCATGGCATGAAAACATTACGATGTATACAGAATCTCTAAGTATAAAAGTGTCTACCCAGTTCTTTATTTAATCATAACTATTTTTGATAAATTTGTTATCCACGTTAATAAATTTAAGATAAAAAATTTCTAACATATCTTTATAATGATTGCTTCCTTGTCTATGACTGTCTTAGAGCATGTACCGAGTTATCAAGTTATAAATCGTAAAGGTTTTAAATCTAGAAATGTTTTGTTATTAATATTGCATTACTTCATTGACAATTAAAAATTCTACAGAAAAGCAATCTACTCTAAAGTTTTTATGGTTTACATTGAGACTGCTTCGGTAGCTTGACATTTGATATAATGCTTCCTTTTTACTACGGTTTGTATTTAAAAAAACAAACAACTAAACTAAAGTATATTCCTAGTAACGATATTATTTTAGTTTGTAAGCCGTTTCTTTAAAAAGAATGACTATCTTCGCATTTACTTAGTGAAAGAAGGAGCTGAGTGCTAAATGTGTGACGTACCTGCCTTCTGTGGCTGAAGTCTCGAGCTTGATCTCCGCTGAAATTTAAATGATTTGGTAAACCTCTAGTAACTTCGTTTTCTTTGTCTTCCACTATACCACTTTGAAAATGTGACTTAACTCCAACATCTAAAAGTAGTTTCTGGTTAGGATATTATTTTCCTTTAGAGATGGAATTACTATATATATTTCCCAACGTGCATGACTGGCAACTATTGTTAGTAGCGAACAACCTCTTTAGGTATATTTATTACAGTTGTAGGCGAAAATGACCTGGAGGTGAAAGAAGAGCATCTAAGAAAATAAAATGTCATCTTTTGCATCTATTAACAGATTATAATAATTTAATTTCGCATTTTAATAAAATAAATTTATAATTAAATAAGCTTTTAATGTTTTTCTGATATTTATTTTAGAACTATTATAAGGTGTTAGTAGCTATTTTGAAAGAAATATTTAAATGCCATCTCACTTGAGTATAATAAATCAAAATTTTAGGTTCCTAACTGGATTTTCCAAAACCTTAAAGCGATATTTTTGTTTACTTTATAATATAAAATAAAATACTAAATTGCTTAAAAGGATGTTGACATTACATGTTGTAGTAGTTATTTGGAAGAAAACTTACAAAAGTGACTCGGTTTATTTCTTGTACATTTACTTTTTGCTCTCTTTGTTAAAGACAAAAGCTAAAATCTTGACAATATGGTTTCCGTGCTTACTTAAGGATTCTTGTGCAGCTGATGCAAATCCGACCGGTCTACAGTCCATTAGCCAAACCAAAAGAGAGATAGATATCGAAAAATTGTCTTCAGCAAATAAATTTACTCATAGACTGTATCCAGCTTATTACGAGCAGATTATGTTAAACTAAGTAGACATTTTCATCTTTAGTATGCCAGTATTTTCTAGCGTAACAGAGTTGTAGATGTAAAGATCTCCTTAATAAAAACGAAAGGCGAATTTGAGGTGTTCGGAGTGACATTACCACGAATCAAAAGTCGCATCTTAACACTCAGCGGCTATTTAATTTGCTTTATTGCCAAAGTGATAACAGTAAAGAAGGCAGTTCAGCTAGACGTGTCTATGTTCACAAATAATATCCACCAGCACAGGTGTATGACAAAGTTCCGCGAATCTTTACATAACCCAACCGTAACCTGTTACAAATGGGCTCCACTCACATGACGTCTTGTCCTGTAAGACAGCCTACTATTTATTTAATATTTAATTACAATATAATAGGACAGTATCACCAATACCTGTGATATAGTTTGCAAATATGACATAAAATATTAGAAAGACTACGATATGTGTTTCTTTATGTAACGTGACTGTTTACAAGAAAACAAATGCTACTTTCTGCGGTTTAATCATCTGTTTTGGTTATAGTTATCATATCTTTAGTTTCTGGCAAAAATTAATCTGAAATTTAAATAAATAAAACAAGTAAAAAAAAAGCAACAATAGTTTCACCCATAAGTGTTGCAGTTTAAAACTAATTTAGATCTTGCAATTGTTTTGAAAAACACTGACAAAAGCGACAATAAATCGAAAATTCCTATTTTAAGTATTACTGCCAATTTAACAACTTAACAAAACACTGTAGCAAAACAATCGAATCGAAGAATATAAATTCAATCAAATAATATCTCCATGAAGAGAAAAATTCAAAATTCCTTTATCATGATTTACCCGAAAAACTGTTTTCTTTTTAAAAAAGCTATGAAATAATAGCTGTAAAACTGGTAAGTCTGCATAGCTAATTTAAACAAAGACTAGTATAAATATTAGACCATAATCATAAAAGGGAAAACATATTTCACAACAGGAAACTCGGAAAGCGTTTGCAGATGTATATTTAATGGAACTAAGGAAACATGATTAATTGTACGGTATAATGTTTTGTGCAAAAAAAGCGTGAATTAAATTACTTTACTGAAGTCGATATATCTCTGGGAAATCTATCTATTGAAAGCTATTCATTTAAAATTTGCAGTCAATATCTTTCTAGAAAGTTTATATTACCTTGCTATCTAATTTAGACCTGACTAAATAAAAACAAACCCTATATTATCTAAAAATTAATGATCTAATAATGAGTGTTTTTTTTGTAAAATTTGTTTGATAAATTTCTAAAATAAATGACTGAAAAATAACTAGACTGATATCCTGATGAACAAATTTTTGGAAACATAAGCAGAACATTCGCAAGTTGCATAAATGGCTTGACAACTATTCTATAAAATTTATCCTCAGTCTAGTAACGCCATTTATCACAATGCATCACATTATTAAATATAATTTTTACACTAAAAAAATTGAGAAATTTATTAAAAGGCTAGGAAACGTAGAATACAAGAACATAAATTTAAAATTCTAAAATCAGTTGATTTTAGAAAGTATATTAAAAAAAAAACAAATAGAGCAAGGAATCTCCCAATTTTTTGTTCATAGCGGTTATTTATTTATATTTTTTCCGTGATTATTAGTCATAAAATGTCGAGAGGAAAACCAGGTCACTAAATATCATTTGTATTCCTTCTTTATTAGTAAATTTCATAACATCGCGTATAAATTACCATTGCTTTTCTTCAAAGCCAGGAAGTACCAATTTATTCTAGGTAATTTTGTAGTATCTAAAACATCGTATGTATTTAGAACAAGACTAAAGGTCAGTAAACATTTTACATTTAGTGCGGAAAATATTTACTTAGATTGTGGCGATGTTGACTTTGAAATTTTTAATAATGGAATAGATACTATGGAATTAGATCATTAATATCATCTGATTTTTTATGTGAACAAATATGGTAGAAGGTGGTTTCGTTTCAAGTTAGTCTGAATTTTTCCACCATACTAAACATAAAAGTAGGTATTAAAAGAGCATGTGCGTGATACATACGTCCATTTTTTTCGGATCTGATTTTGTTTTAGAATAGCTCTAAATTAACTTAATCAACAGGCTGAGAATCATCTGGAAGAACACAAACCAAAATTTAATTTGCTTTTTCCGTTACGAAGCGAATGTGTGAAATGGATTTTATGTTTATAAACCCAAGAAGTATCATAAATAGCTTACACTTTTATAGATAAGCAGCCACTCTTTTAGCACTTACAAATTAACTGAAGGAAAAACGTTATTTAATTATAATTTGAATGTTCCTAATGTTTTCACGTTTCTGGAGAATAATAATATGACGTTTTAATTGGTTAACAGTGCCTAACCACCTAAAAATATTGGAATCTTTTCTGTAATTAATAGCTTTATAAACAAAAAGGATTTATACGAAAATATCTCCAGCCATTTATTGTGATGTTGTTAATATTGGCAGCAGTCATTTCATGCTTTCCTAACTGAATTTTGACGCTTCTGAGGCAGTCAAATGTCAGTTTCAATGATTGCATCAAGATTTGACTGTTTATAATTGACAATCTGGATCGGTACAACCATAGCAGGATAAACAGTGGCTTTTGATCTGTAGAATACATTAAAATACTTGGTAACCAGATCGTTGGTTATGCATACTCAAACAGTTCTTCTCGGGTGCTGGCAAGCATAGATTGTGGGAAATGTTATACCTGATCATTTTGTTTCTAGGCAGCACCTCATCATTTACTTTCCACTTTCATCTTGAACGCCTGTGTTTTTAACTAACCATTGAAGAATAGAATTATTTTTATCATTTCTGCGAAATTTACCTATTTCCTTCTTAAAGATATCGTACAAAGCTAACCAAGGTAGTACTCTCTCGGTAGAAATTTTAGTAAATTGCTCTAAAACTTCCACGTCATAATCAAATTTGTAAACATAAGGCCGAAAAAAATGTTTAAATAGTTGTAACTCTCTTAAAATTTTAAGTCATTGTATATCTGTTTCAACTACATTTTAAATGATTTTGTTCCTTATATAGTTCTTTATTTGAAATTAAAATTACAGCTAAAATTTATAACATTTCACCACGATTAAATAAAAAAAACTACAACAACACAAATAAATACAAAAAAAAATCCAGTTTAGCAAATTATGGCCTATTTTCGCACGAAGATAAATGTAAAAGTTAGACGCATTTTTTCGAAATATAATTCACTTAAGGCTTATATATAGTGACAATGGACCACGTGGCACCAATGTGTCCGCAAATCATCATCATCAAAAATTTGCTGTCCGTGACTGTGTTAATAATAGCCGGAACAACCAGACTGATGAATAGTGAAGGGTTTCCCGTTGCCTTCCTCAACGAATGCCGGGGAAAGCTTCTTCAAATTAACTACATGCATCTGGGTTTGGATTGAAATAATAATTTTCATAGAAAGGTAAATGTTGTCATTGCAAAAAAAAAATCGTAAAGGTAATGTAATATCCATGACAATCACTTCTAGATATTTCCATTTATTTTCATTAGAAATTAACTATAAAAATTTTTTTAAAGAAAAAATATGAAGATTAACAGCTAATAAACGTTTTATCAATTTTATGTTATTTATTTAAAGCACATTGCGATCTTGTGGTGATTAATTCATCAGCACCAATCCAATTTTAAAAAATATGCGTTCGCAATATAGAAATCTTCTCTGCATGACGAATTCTGTAGCCATTCTCGAGCACATATGTAATATTCAGATAAAATAATTAGAAAGATGTCGCGAAAATATCTGCAAAATATCAAACCGAGATAAAAATAAAAGAAAACATAAAAAATTAAATCCATCTGTTCTCAGAATTGACCTTACTCTAAGTCCAGATGGTATTTTTGACGTAACTTAAAGAACTCTATTTGTAATAGGCTGCTAACTTTTAAAGAACATTAATTTTTTTAGACTTCCGTTGCTTTTTTAGCTGAAGAGAGTTGCATGTGCGACGAGGAGGTCTGCTTTAAAATTTATATTTTTTCATATTGCTATGATTTAAAAAGAAACAAACGGTTTTTCAAACTTGTATCGCAAATAAAAAAGGTATCACTCAATAAAACTGCTATAAAATAAATTGCGGAGTATCAATTTTTGCTTACCAGCATAAACTATTTCCATTTCAAGTGGACAATTATTTTTATGATCAGTGCTTAAGCTAGTGATCTACATTAAATAAAATCTGCATATTCAGTCGTCTATGTCGCAAGATAAATGTCAAAACAATCCATATGGTATATGTTCACCATTCCTTCACGCATGTGGCAGTGGTTGATATTTGGGTGTGTATATTCCAGTGGTTGCAAGAGCTGCTCAAGCGCAGAGAAACATTCGACATGGAATTGGAAACCAACCCGGTTAAAAATAAGGAAGCTCTGGAATCTCAACAACACTTCTGATGCAGTACAAAGTGAATAATTTGTACCGGCTAGGTTTCACTGAATAGGAATCAGTGGCACAACGCGAACCATTGCGAAAGCTAAAAAAAGAAGACATTGCAAGAGCGTTTCCGAAACGCAGTTAACAACAGTGTTAGTCGAATATAAACTTCATCTCACCACTTTCAGACTGCAAAAGATTATTTCCTGTGATTTAATAGATAATCAAATGCCAATTAAATTGTATTAATTTTGTCGTCTTTGAGAAATTAACACCAAATTATGCGCATTAGTTAATTCAATAACATTACGCCTAATACATATTACTGAAAACGTTATGGACTTTTGAAAGTAAAATTGTTAAATTTATTTGTGAATCTCTATCTATAATTAATCTAAAATTATTAATGTGCTCTGATTTAATACTGACTTTCTTGGATATAAATTTAAAAAAATATGCGTTATGTTCAACATGTGTTTCATTATCATTTAAAGCGATTAGTATTTTTAACAGTAGTAGTGACTATAACCAAGTTATATACATGTGTGTGGTTATGTGTTTGCGTGCGTGCTAATGATAAACAAGAAACACTATCTGCCTTAAGAAATTCTCTCCTACTTAGGACGTGGTCAGTTAGAACTAGGTGAACTGCCCTAATGCTATTTTAAATTTATTTCTCTAGCATATCGGTTGCTCTGAGTTTATTATTGGTCTTCAGCGACTTTTATTGCTGTAAGTTGGCTGGTTTTAGAGCGAAATTTGTATGACTGCAGGCAGTATTCCAATTATGCCTCGTAAAAAAAGATTAAAAGCAGGACTAGTCAAAGGCAGTGCCCCTGTCGTAGTTCCAACTCTATCTGCAGGATAGTGTATTTTCAAAAATTTGATAATTAAAAAAAACTTGATATATTGTAAGTAGGGTAAAATGCCAAAAATTTTATTCGGATTAACGAAATCAGTAATGTTTTTAAACATAATAGAACTGATGTCATAAAAGCGGCCATCTTTAACAGTAACGGGCAAGAAAACAGACAACACTCTCCAAGACCTTCCATCAACAAGTTCACTCCATCTGGACCTTTCTTTAAAGTATCCGATGTGAGCATCCTTTGATCTGCAATCACGTTAAACTGACAGCATTTTCACATGCACTAAGTCCTTTTCGCAAAACCATACTTCAATTATGATTACATTATCTACAGGTAGGTATTTTCTAAATGAGTGGATGATCATCTGAAAACTTTTCTTTTTGAATCACAATCCTTCAGCACTAATTTTGAAGGGCCTGACCCACGTAGGCATTGCTCTTACGTTTTACAAAACTTCTAACTCATTAGAAGCGAGGTCTTATTAGTGCAAGGTTTTCAAGGTTTTGACAATCAAGAGCCGATGGAATGCGTAATACTTAGCATGATACCAGCTACAATTTAATTGGAATCATTAATTACCCTTTGAGCATACACAGGACGCATTCTTACGATGGCGTTATGTTAAATTTAAGAATTTTACGGATAGCATATAAATCTGAAGGGAGTATTACGTGCTGAAAGAACCTCCAGGATCCCCTTAAACTGTTGTACATTAAATTTCATGTCATGCTTTCTGTGAATAAATTTCGTTCAAATGTTTCGAAGAGTACCCATTTAAGATATTTAAAGAACAAAAATCTGTTTAAAATATAATTCAGTATGTTTGTTTGAATTAGTTTACTTATATATTATAAACATTTAACTGAATTTTCTGCATACAATAAAGATTCACTGAAGAAGTGCGTAAGAATTTAGGCTTTTCTCTCTACATTTCAAATAAAATAAGAAAATAATATAACAGCAAAGCGTAGCTTTGGACCCTCTGTGTTGTAATTATGTAAATCAAGTTAAGGCTGCATACAAACACGAGACGGAACTTTTAAATGTCTAAATAACTCTCCTATATTTTACAAATAATAGCACAAGTAAATAGATAAATATGCAAATTGATAACACTCAGTTAAAGTCAAAGTTATCCGACAGACTTTGGACTAATCTGATGTTAGCGTTTTTAATTATTCCTATCACTGGATGAAGTGATAGCTTTAGTTCGTCGGTCATAGTTGACGCATTGAACTAAAAGTTCAGTTTTACATAGCTTTTACCTGATATAGATTTTGAAAGATACTAAACATATCAGGTAAATATCAGGAATACCTTAAATTTTTTGTTTACGTAAATGAATAATTATATATGATGCACAGATGAATTTATTTTAGTGTTACTGTTATTTTATGTCTCCAACATCGACAAAGGCATATTTTAAGATAGGTAACGCAAAATAAGCACATTATAGGGATCATTTTAGAATTAAACTCATCTATTTTGGATGGCATAAAGGAACGAAACCATTTAAAAAGTAAATGAATGTATATTACAAAGAACACAACTTAGAAACTCTTGAATTTGCTTTAAAGATTTTGTGTACAAAATGTATCAAGAAGAAAATTCCATTATTTTTTAAATTCATCTCTTTCCATTTCCTAATAGTATCATCTGAATAGAAGGCCTATTATATAATTTAGATTTAAACTACGGTTCCCAACTTATACTTTAAAATATCTGGATGTGTTAGACTTTGTTTCTCTCTTCTAATATAGTTTTAAAACTGTCCAACCAACTCAACTGATAACACTAGAAGATCATTAATCACAATTAAAAGAATCTGAAATCGTAATTGCAAACTAACCATAAATTTATTCGTAACTCTAAAAAATCATACTAGACAACTTTTAAATGACGGCATATAGTAAAACTGCAGTTATTATAAATGAAATATACACTGGATACGATTAGTCGTAATTGATGTTTTCCTTCTTAGATATTTTGTTTACATTTGTGTAATTTTTTTCCTAATATTACTTTTATCACGATTTCACAAATTCAAAATTCTTTTATTTGGTATTTATTTCCAACACCACAACATTTTTTTATGCTCGTCGGAAACAGGATGGATTTCAGAATGTAAACTAACTTATTTTTTCCTGTCGCGATTGATATTTATAAAAATAATTTGTTTGTGGGTTTAATACGACAAAGGATTTTTACATTTGTACAGTAGATAAGTTTGTTTGTTTTTACAACAGTAAATTATAAGCAAAATTAAAAAGGAACTATACATTACTTTTAACAAACAATATGCTTTCTAATATACATAAAATGATATAAATAGTTATGGGAGTAAAGGAAGAATTGTGTGAATGCACACCTGCTGGAATTTCATTACATGCACAAAAATGTAATGCTCCTGTTTATATAATGTACTTTAATTGGCTGTCATGCAGGCAATCGGAAAGTGCTATACCTGCAGAAACGAAATAAAATAAAAATATAGGCAGCGACATCATTGTAATGTGATAGATGTGTGTTAAATACTATGGCTTCTGGGAAGGAAATATCACATGACAAACGTATGCAAATGAACTCTTAGCTGAAGAAAGGTACTTCATACAGCTGTTTGCAATGCTACTTAATGTTTTAGAAACAGCTGTATATGCAAGACTCTGAAGAAGATATACGAAATTGGTACTATGAAAATAGACGCGGTGAAGGTATAAACCTGAAACATTCTAAAATGATTTTATGTACCACAGGTTATATTTTCTACATGATAGACAGCGAGCTGGTAAAGATTTTGCGAATAACCTCGCTGTAAATACAGATGTTAACGCTTCTTCAGGAACAGTAGGATACACGTTAGCACTAACTAATCTCACTTAATGTGTAACAGCTTGAAAATTATTGCTGAAGAAAGGCGATCAAACAGTAAGGCTGAAACGGGCAGAAAAATAAAACAGTGAGAGATCTAAACCTGCAAGAAGGAGCTCTTTACAGATGAGTCCAAGTTTAAACTGTTTGGTAATGATCATGGAAAGTTTTTTTTCAAAAGCGGCACAAAGTACGGTATAGTAGACATTGTAATAGCTACAGATAAACATGAGAGTCGATCAATATAAGTGTGGAACTATATATCAACGAAAGGTGTCAGAGATTTGCATAAAATCGAAAATATGCTGCTTGCCAACATATGCGAGCAGGTTCTCATCCAGCATGCAATTCCCTCAAGGACATATCTGATTCGCCGGAGATTCATCTTCCAAACATGATTATGACCCAGGTCATACATCCAATTTGATTAAAATATTTACTTGAGAGGTAAAATGACCGGTGGAGTACGCACAATGTTGCCTTGATCTGCACAAAGTCCTGATATGAAGATGGATGTAGTTATTTGACGTTATGTGGCTACTAGGACTGTCAAACGACAACTAAACATTTTGGATGAATTGTGGAAAGAGCTACAGGATATTTGAAACAACATTCCACAGTCATACAGTGATATCATGTATGGGAGCATGAAAACAATGTGACATTCACTATATAAAGAAAAAGGCTCAAATAGTAATGAACAGAAGAGGATATTTATTTTGTTTTTGTATTTTCTGTAATATTATCTTGTGTATGTATTATAGGAGGTCTGTCAAAAAGGTATCCGACCTTAGGCTGGGAAAAAAATTAAGTACGTGGTGGTGTTCAATTGCTAGTCCCCTTCGAAGTAGGCTCCTTGTGCCTCAACACACTTAGCCCAGCGATCCTTCCACTGATCGAAGCACGTATGGAATGCTTCTTCCGGAATGGCTCTCAGCTCCGCCGTCGCATTCTGCAAGATATCCTGTCGGCTCTCAAAGGGGGAGCCTTTCAGTGGCATCTTCATTTTTGGGAACAACCAGAATTCAGAAGGAGCCATGTCTGGAGAGTAGAGAGCCTAGCAAATGAGCGAAATGCCTTTCTTGCCAAGAATCCTTGGATCAGCTGCGACGAATGAGCCGGGACGTTGTCATAATGCAGCTGCTAGTTTTGCGAGGCCCACAGATCTGGTCTCTTGCGCCAAACTGCATCACGAAGACGTCGGAGGACTTCCTGATAGTATTCCTTTGTAACTGTTTGGCCTTCTGGTGTATATTCGTGATGCACAACGCCTCGGTAGTTGAAGAAAATAGTCAGCATCACCTTGATTTTTCTCTGGACCTTGGCGTCGTTGGGTGCTTCCATTGTGATGACTGAGCTCTGGTTTCCGGGTCGTACCCGTTCACCCACGTCTCATCTCCAGTTATCGCGGTAATCTGGAACTCAGGATCCCTGTTTTCTTTATCGAGCAGGTGCTGCACAACCTCAAGACGAAGTTGTTGTTGTTCCTGAGAAAGCAGCTTGGGCACAAAGTTCGCTGCCACTCTGCGCAAACCCAAATCCTCCTTTAAAATTGCATGTACAGAATCTTTACTGATCCCAACCTCGACACCAATTTCCCGCACCGTCAAACGACGATCTTCCATTATCAAGGTCCGCACTTTCTCGATAACAACTGCATTGTGGCTTGTTGACGGCCTCCCTGAACACTGGTCACTCTCCTTCGATGTGCGGCCATTTTTGAACCTGTTGTACCATTCTTTGATTTTGGTAACACCCATGGTATTGTCACCTAAATCTTGTTGAATTTTGCGAATTGTTTCTGCTTGGGTATCTCCAAGGTTTTGGCAAAACTTGATGCAAGATCGTTGCTTCACACGTTGCGTCATCATGGGCGAAATGAAAATGCGACGAGTAAGTAGTACAGAACCTCACACGCTGGCTGCCTGACAGCGACTGACACATCCAGCAAGCTCAACAAAAAACTACGCATGCGCATAAAGGCATGCGGCCACACTTTGCACACTTTTTCCTTCCTAATGTCATTACTTTCAGATGGAAGAATAAAGTCGGATACTTTTTCGACAGACCTTGTATGCGTCTCATTGCAATTACTCATTTTGTGATATCTTTTGTTTATGTAATTATTTCGAATACTCTATATAAATAACATATATAACTGTTATGATATGAAGTGACCACAGATTACTTGAACAAGAATAATTTTTATTTGATTGTGTTGCTATATTTGTTTTTTTTTACAAAGATAGAGCAACTTTCGTTTTATTAAGGTACATTGACGATCAGTCGCATCTGTATGAGTCATGTAGGGTTATAAATCGTCTAAATTCTTCAAATGCTGTTGTTATTTTATAAGTACTGTAAAATTTAAATACATAGCGTTCACAATAATTGCAGTTAATATTTTATATCTGTTCTAAAATAAAGAAACAATGTTTACTAGATATGTGTGCTATGATTTTATGGTCATAGTTAAAATTACCTGGCTGATACTTAGATATCTTTCCAATTAATAAGAACTGAAGAAAGAAATGGTTTCTATGTGAGACCGGCCACGAAATGAGGCCTGGTCGGGCGTTATAGGTGGAATGATGGCAGTAATTACTTCGAATGCGTTGAGCCGAGACTTGGTCATATCAGTTTCTCCCAGCGTTTTTAATGGCTAAAAATTATTGAGAACTTAATATTTCTAGCCATGCTACTTAACTGAATATATTTTCCAACCCAAGTTATCAGACTCGAACAAAATTTTATTACGCTTTTCTACTCATTTAGTAGCTAATACACTGAATTATTTTAGCTATGTAATTTATCATCAAAATTTGAGGTATCAGAAGGCAAATTATACTTACGTTCTTTTCAGATTTTATTATGGACGCTAATTTTGCAGTGTAATTTTGACTAAAATCAAGTCTTGAATAAAGTGAAGAAAATTCTACTTTTTCCTATATAACTAAACGTCAAAATGTTAGAGCTTTGCTGTTCGTTAAAAAAGCCGTTTTTTAGCATTCTCCACCTTAATCAATGGCGTCAATGCTTCAAATTTCCCATCATCCTTTCATTAGAACTGGTAAATATGAAATTGTTGTAAACCGTATGTATATTAGTTTCAAGTAGATAACCCTAATGAATTCATAAAGATTGTCAATATGAATAATTAACCACATAAAATTTTAACATTTTTTCCTTAAGTGGATAGAATAACTTGATGTCAAAAGTCTGACCATTAAATTCGTAAAATATATCAGGGAATATCCTATCAAATTAATTTTATTCTAATCAGAGAGACGATTCGGTTTCATTAGTGTTTAGCTAGTTTCATTCTTTAGTAAGTCTTTTCTCCCCGCACTATTTGAAAGACTGCTAGTGTCTTTCTAGCCAGGTAGACTAAAGCCGGTGTACATCAGGTGTCACGCAACTTCATCTTTCTGCCTGAATTACTAGCCTTGCTAGAGTGCTCATGAAATATGCTAAAAACCATATACAGGTGTTTTAAATGAGACTCTGATTAGTTGATTACAAACTGAAGTGAAAATTTGGATGACAGATTTGTCGGCTGGTAACAAACTTACTGCTGCTTTCCTGAATGTTAACTGATTTTCGTGAAATACTGCGCTGAAATTCAAAAGAAGAAAACGACGGGAACACATCACTCATCAGTAGTTACATGTCACTCCCTGCAGAACCCTCTATTTGATATGATAATTAATGATATCAATCGTTTTACTGGTTTTCTTATAAGCGGCTTCAAATCTAACATGTACGCTTATGTTATTACATATTATTTTCTTACTTTTTCAGTATGAATCTCTCCAATTAAAGCTAATTTTCATAGATTACTTAAAGATTAATAGTAATCATACCAAGCAAATTAGAACATTTTTCTATATTTCATCTTTTTTAAAATACAGTTTAATGGTATTTTATTACTGCTTTTGTTAGTTTTAATGCAAATGTAAAAGGAAATCTTTCGTTAATCATAAATAGCTTACGAAGGGTATCATTGTATTAAATGCGTAAAAATTGTGGAGAAGTTTCTTACTTTTCGCCTCAAAATAAGAGAAAGATTCCAGTTTTCTAGCAACAAATACGTAACAAAATACATAAATACTTGTACCGATAGAACCAGCATTGGCAGAAGAAAATGAATTATGATTTATGTGCCTTAGACATTTGCCGCTATGTAAATTTGATCCGTAGCCTCTGCCATTTTATGTTGCCAAAATTCTTTAACTTTGCCATGATTTTTTGTGTTGCAACATTATACTTTGTGCGGGGGCTTTTTCATATCAAAATATAAAGTAAATGCATATAGTTTCATTTGATCACAGATTTACGAGCCTATGATCAAACTGTAAAATGTTATTTTGTGTTAAAATTTTCGCAGTTAGCACCAATTTCACCACCAGATACAAAGCATACTGCGCGCCAGTTTTAGAGAAGAGCGATTAAAGATGCATATTATGATTTTTTGCCATCTAATATGGAAACGCTATGCTTACATGTATATGTCATTCCAGATTAAAAATCACGATGAAGTAAATTTAAATGGAGATTGTAAAAATGAATTTTCAAAAAGTAAATGTTACAACTGCAAGACTTCAAAAGCCTTAAAAGTGAGGTTTCTTTATCACTCCGTACAAGTATTTTAAAACTTTTTTAATCGTCCTTTTCTCCAACCTACAAAAAAACCCCAAAATTTCAAAGTTTAAAAGCTTTGAGCTGGAAAAACTAAATATACGTAATGATTATAAAATAAAATACATTTAAAATTAAAAAGGGTATTTAACGACGCTAAATAAGATACTTGAAGTTTAAACGAAAAAAATTCTGATAGAAAGCAGTTTAAAGAGACTTTTCTTCAAATAAACATTATACATAAAAGAAAATTAACGAAAAAACATTTGAATATGCAAAGATCAAACATTTTGTAAAATATTATCTTACAGTTATGAGGAGGTCTTAAAATGCAGCATAAATAATTATATATTTATTTGCGAAAAACACGAATGAAACGTAGTTTTGTACTAAAAATAATTCTAACATTTCCCTTTAAGAAAACAGCAACAAAAATAAAAATGTTTGCTAATTATTTTGCATGTGATTTCATACGTTTGAAGAATAGTGTAATGGCTGTTATGTTGTATATTGTTATAATGGATGTTGAAAGATTTTGTAAAAGCAAACGCTTTTTCTATTCTTAATAAAAGTGCGTACAAAGATGAATTTTTGTTTTTTACGGTAATTAATTTACGCTAGCGAAGGCTGCTGAAGCTATTAAATTAATTGGCATTGTGGGCGATACAAATTTGGAAATCATTAGCCGATGCCTGCAACTGATATCTCTTTAGCAGTTATGCGCCTTTGAATAAGAATTCATCAATAGAAAACAAAAAACGGCATCTGTTAGATGAAAAGAGAGACAGGGAATACCAGAGAAGTAAATGTATTCTATAAAAATAAATGCGACGGCTACGCATCTAAATTTTATGAAATCTTTTTGGCGTTTTTGATCATTCTGTTTGCCACGTTATAAAGCATGCAATATTAGTCAATTAATTCCATTCAAGCATTTATAAGCATGCAAGTTTTCTTCAGCTAGAAGATATCTAAATATTTTGATTCCTTAATATTAAAACGTCGGCCGTATACTATAAATAATTATGATGCAAATTACAAAATGCACTCTTTGTTGGAAAATAATTCGTTATGCAGACTTTTTTCAAGTGGTAGAAAATTATATCATAGCGAAGGGAACTCTCTTTGAGAGTTCTTTCAACATTAAAATATATGAATTTTTATTTTAATTAGTTTTCTTTCAAATAAGAGAAGATATGCCTATGAATCATAAATACACTAGCATCCATAATTCAACAAGTGTAAACGAGGATATCTGACTTAAGAAATGTGTTGTGTAAGAAATCCAAAAATATAATTTCTTTAAATAGTCATATTGAAAGTAATGAGCTTCAGTTAGCTAATTAAAGAAATCACTCTTGGTTAAACGCATAATTTTATTTACAGAAAATATAATGCTCCGATTATTATCATCAATAGTGTCACTGTTACTATGCAGGTAGTAGCACACCAGACACTGAAATTTAAGTCTGCTGCAAATAATGTGTTCAAACTAAGAGCTGCATGAGTAAACCACAATAAACAGGGTGGAGTAGACTGTAAAAAAATATAATATATATATATATACGATTGAGGAATGTCACTGTTCGATTGAAGGGAGATGTTGGGTATGAATGTGTGACGAACGAATTTTTGCACTGCAGTTTTCAAACTGAAAAAAAAACTGGTGGGAAAACTGTTGCATCAAATGAGGATTGTGAGTAAAAGAAACTATTTCTTTAAAATTTATTGGTATACATTTTGTGCAAATAGTAGTACAGTTGCCCCCCTGTATTCGTGGGGGTTACGTTCTTAGAGCACCCGCGAAGAGTGAAAAACCGCAAATATTGGTCGTGGTCCATAAAAATGCCTATAAAAGTCAAAATGTAACGTAAAATATAATAAAAAAGATATAAGTAAATATATAATAATAATTTAATAGAAAATGCAACACTCAGAGAAACACTCAGCGAAACACTCGAGATAGATACACGCGGTAAACTGGGATGATGCGAGGCTGCTTGGCTGCATCTGCCTGAGACAGCGCCTCGCGGTCAGCAGCCAATCAGCAGCAAGGAGAAATGAATAACACTCTCGGATTGGCTACTTTCAAACCTCCAGCCAATAGCGTTTATTTTATATTAATATTTTGCTGAATTTACGTTAGTATTTATGTTAAAAATTAGTAAATTATATTGTTATTAATAATTTAGCGTTAAAAAGCGTGAAAAAAATATATATTGCCACGAAAAAAGCCATAAAAAATCGCGGAAGATATTTGCGATTCAGTGAATATGCGGGGGTTTCCACGAACAATTATTAGTTAGGTTCTAAGGAAAATTCCGCGAATAACCTGGGCCGCAAATGCCGAACCGCGATTACGCGGAGGTCGACTGTATTTCTGAAATTAACTATTGTTAATTAATTTTAGTACGCACCTCTTACATTGCGCTAAAACATTTATTTATCCATGAAATACATATTGTTTCAATTATTTATTTTGGTAAAAATGAGAAAAATTATCGTTAGAATTATTTGCAAAACACGTTTTTTCAACTTCTATAGGTATTAAGGTATCCGCTAATTAATTTTAATGCATTGATTTTCAAATTAGCAACTTCACTAAGTAGACGGACTGTTTCATGCATTTAAATTTATATAATTTATAGATGGTCAGCCTAAAAGTTGTTTTAAGATAAGCCATATTGTAGCGTGAGAACTCGAAATCTTGAAAATGGCTGAAGCTTATCTACAATCCTTAACGTTTTTGTTGTGTCCATGATGAAAAAATACATCAGCTGGACAAAGAGACCAACTAATGCTAGTATAGGAAAACTACAAAAGATCGGGCAGGTTTGGTCAGCTAGAAGATTCTTCATTAGCAGTGTATTTGTTGATCACCATATCAAGTGGGGAAACAGTTGTCATGCATTGTGTCTAGCAGGAAAGGTATAAAAGCGAATGCGTGTTTTAGAGATGCTTCTTATTACACAGGCCTGCAATAGAAAAATTGTCAAAAAATTAATAACTGATTCTTATAGGCTTCCAGGTGATGTTTCAATAAAAATAGTTTAAGAAATCCATCACGCACAATTTTTCCACAAACTCAAATTTTCGATTTCAATATCTCCATAATCACTATATTAAGCTTCTAAACAAAAAAATATACTTGGGTATTCCTAAAGATGCAGCAGAACTGTTAGGCTCTAGGATGAAGGAATTCCATACTTTTCTAAAGGAGGTAACCTGCTTTACTGTAGCGATGTCCCTGAACTGATGGAGAAGTTTAACATACAGTATGACGTGAACGTGTGTAGGCTCTTTATTGACTCGTCAAAAAGAAGCCTCAAAGCAGTGCTTCTCCACAATGGCAGCAAGTACGCTTCAGTACCAGTAGGGAATTCTGTGTATCTGAAAGAATGCCACGAGAATTTAGCCTTAATTTTCACCGAACTGAAATATAAGCAACATGGATAGACGATATGCGGCGATCTAAAAGTAATTTCCATGCTTCTTGGACAGCAGAAAGAATACACCAAGTAACCCTGCTTCTTGTGTGAATGGGACAGCCGGGATAGGGGCCAACACTGGATCAAAAAGGAGTGGCCGTGTAGGGTAGAATTAGAACCTGGAAGGAAAAATGTAGTACGGGAAAGATTGGTTGATAAGGAAAGTCCACCTGCTTCCACTTCATATCAAGCTTTGACTGATGAAACAATTTGTAAAGGCTCTGTCAAAAGAAGGAGAGTGTTTTAAATGCCTGCGCAACAAGTTTCCGGAAGTGTCAGAAGTAAAAGTGAAAGAAGGTGTTTTCGTCGGTACAGATATTCAAAAACTTCTGAAAGATGTGTTTTAAACAAAAATGGAGACAGTTGAAAAAGTGGCCTGGAAAGCTTTCAAAGAGGTTGTACAGAAAGTTCTTGGGAACTATAAGGACCCAAACTTTGTGTATTGTGGAAAACATGCTGATGAAATTCAAAGACTTTGGTTGTTCGATGAGCTTGAGGGTGCACTTCCTGAATTCTCATTTAGACTACTTTCCCGAAAATATTGATGCTGTTACTGAAGAGGAAGGGGAAAGATTTCATCAAGATATCGAGGAGATGGAACTCAGATGCCAGGGTAGGTGGAACGTCAACATGATTGCGGACTACAGTTGGATGCTGCACAGAGAAAAGCCGCAAGTTGCTTACAAGAGTAAATGTACCAAAACAATCTTTGAGGGAAAACAGAAAAGGCAGTATAAGGACTCGTAAAGGTGAGTAAGTGTTGATGACGGTTTTATATCGATAATTTTGTAAATGAAACTATTTTTTTTTCATTTTTTTTGCAAATAAATGTTTCAACCAGAATACGTATTAATAATCTCTTTTCCCATATTTTCGAATTCATTTTGTGAAAAATCCTTACGTGATAGAGAAACATAATGGTCATATTTTAAATTAGCGCACAGAACAACATAAAAGTCAGTTATAACATCGCAGACAATTTTCAGTGACCCAAATTTTGCAGGCCTGTGTTACCTACCATTTCAGAAACACTGGAACGAGTCGGCACCTACTGGCTGTAATGTGCAGAAATTCCTGTTCATAAACTATTGTATGAATGGTGCACGAGAAAATCTTTAATTATGCATGCGCTGCTTATTTAATAAAACTCAGCAGCAAACCATTGAAAGCGAGTTAATCTTGATTGCACCGGAGGGCAGTCGTAGCACCACGACAATGCGTTTGTGATTAAAGGGTCCTTTTGGATGGGTAGGCGACATTTCAGTCTTTTATTGACTAAGGTAGCCGTTAAACTTTTACTCAAGGAAGAAAGCACTAAGCTTAATATAATGAGACGTTTTTAAATGTAAATTTTTTTTAGTAATTTATTACCCAAAAGAGAAACTAATGTGCTCCCGAGGAGGATTTTTCGCGTGTTCCAGCCTCAAGGTGACACGTAAAATCTGCCTGCCGACTTACTCATCCTATATAAATATCGCTACACTTGCTGCTCATTTTAAAGTTTTATTTTTCACTTGCATCGCGGCCATAAGGTTTGGTTATTTATTAAAACTATATCGTTTTTAATGCATAGCCACGACAAGTCCATCACAAACTTATTTAGAAGAAAACAAAAAAACCAATCAAGATAAAATACTGTTTTGTTACTGTAACCAAATCGGCAGTTAATTTTTGAGGCTTAGAACCATTTGAAATCTGCCTATTGGTACCATGACGTGAAACACAGAATCGCCGATGTCAGGTAGGGCTTAGGTAGATTCACGTGAAGAGGGATGATTTGGCCTGAACATTCAAGGTCCATGACTGTTAAAGTTCTTATTTCATGTAGCCTTTTTCTAAAGCGAGCAAAAGTAAAGTTAATTATTTTTTCTTATCATAATTTAGAGATGCATACTTTATTATTGTTTTATTATAACCACCTTATTATTTCTTACAATTTGCGCGTCCAAATTACAAATTTCTATTTCCAAAAGTGAATTAAATCAACAATGGCGAACAAGGATTTTTTCACCCGATAGCAGCGTATTAATGAACAGCGATAACACTAATCTCTGAGTGTTTTTATATTTTTTGTCACTTTATGATATTTATTTTTTCAGAGGTATTTTAGTTAATAAGTAAACTTTCCGACTGGAATAATAAAAACATTTAACTTACAAATAAAGCAGAAACAAACTTAATAATATGCATAGAAAGGTGTTAATGTTTTAACACAATCAGTACTTTTTGGTTCATTCTGATACAAGCATATTTTCTGTAAATTTATCTTATCCCTTCAGACCAGAGTTGTTCGTTTAATCTTGAGAGTTAAGTAAACCTACCTTTTAACTAAAAGGCAGGCTTTCCAAACAAAACAAAATAAATTAATGGATAGTGAACGTGATGGCTTACATTTTCAATGCCTGCAGTTAGACGACGTATTTATTTTATCTATACTTCATAAACCAAGCTCTTAAGCTACAGTAAAATTCTAAAATTCTCGTGTTAAACTAACATTTAATTATCTTATAGGTTTTAAAACGCTTGGATTGGAAATTATTATTTATCAGACAGAAATTTTAATGCTATATTTATCGTATATAAATTATCAGTAAATAAACAAAAAATATTGATGGCATGATGATTGCACTGAAAAACTAAAAAAATAGCTTTACTTTCAATTTAAATATAAATGCAAAAATTTTCATTTACTTTGTGATTAACTGACTGCTTTGGTTTATATGATGCGAAAGTAGTTGATATTTTAGAATGGTTTTACTCTGCTTTATTATGTATTTTTCATCGTTTAAGTCTGACCTTAAATAAATCAACACAAAACGTTTTGGCGAAACATCTCCTGACTGACGAATTTTAAGAACATCTGTCAGCCGTAAGCTGGAAGAGTAAGATGTGGGGCATTATTCTTGGTGACCAAGCAAACTATCTAGGTACGGTTAGTGGCTGCTGAGCTGTGTCGAAGATTCAAGTAAATGGAGAATTTTCTGCCAAACGACCGTCAAAATCCGATAAAAATCCCTATACTATAACTATTTATTTGTAAGGGGTGAGGAAAACCCATGTGGCATGTTTGTAAAGAAGGGCGAAAAGAAACTATGTTGTCGGAGGGGAATGAGCCTGAGCCGGTCGCGACCAGGATTGAAATCATGTTTTCAACTAGCTCTCTACTATATAGTGTGTTTTCTAGATCCAGATACAGAAAACTATATAACACATTCTACTTGTGGAAGAAAAGTGATAACTCAGTTACAGATAATGCAGTGACTTCTGTTGCAAAGCACCATAGCTTTCTACCGTTCTGTAACTGGATAAAGAAATAACTCATTTTTATAACTCTCCGAAAAATGAACGAACAAATCATGTAGAATATTAGCATAATAGAAAAAAATAAAGTTTGGTGCTAAACATTTTTTTTTTAAATGCGAATAACTTCCTTAAAGTTTATTATATAAAATATAATAGTATCGAAACGTAAACTAAGCAAGAATAACAACAAAATTGAAAGCGAGCAAGCTTTTCGTATCGTAAATGTCTGATCAGGCATATCTGATGAGTGCTTTCAAACTTACTTTGACGTTTTATAATATATTTGCGAATTTAGCGTTTCGTATATAACCTTCTTAATTAAAATCAATGTTCGCCTGGCGACTAGATTACGCAAATACGCGGTGTAAATTAGGACGGGATCACGTGACAAACAGATATAAAGATAATACTTGTCACGAAGGACTGGTGATCAGCTAAGCTTTTGTTAGGTTCAGAGCTTATTAAGAGGAGGAGAGAGAAATAAGCCGATTGAGAACCGCTCTGAGGTACTCTGGATTAATGTGAAGTCACGAAGTACAAGAGAGACAGAAAAAGTGCAGAGCACGACAGAAAGGCACGCATGTATAGATTGGACGCATTTGCGGCACCACTAATAGTTTCGGCGACATTAACTACCTGTGAAGTGGCACATGTGAGGGTGGATTAATTTATGTTGAGGAGACATTTTGTCCCTGAAAATCCACTGTTAGATTTTTTTTTTGTTTCCGATCTTCATTTATCATTCCTTGGTCTAAAAATTTTAGATAAAGTAAGCCACTTTTTGTGTTTTAATGCATTTATCAGGGTAGTATAACACTTATAATTATGGTAAGAACTTTTTCAGAAAAACACTTCCAGCTACCTCATCTACCATTTCTGTAGCGTACTCTCTGTCCTTGTGGATGAAATAACTCGTTCTTACTGATTGATTACGTAATGTTTTGGCACATAGTTCACAACATTTAATAATGTAACTGGGCTACATATACCCACTCACAATATAAACTCTAGATTAAACGGCTCAAATAGAGGCCAGAAATCCCAAATATTACCTTTTTAGAAGTGATCGAAGATCGGAATATGCAAATGCAAACTTCATTTCAGCACTTATAAAACATGTGACAAAGGCTAGAGATTAAAACCTGGCCAAACTTCTCATTCCACTTGTTCTGATAAACTACAGTTGACTACCCTTTCTTTACGTGCAAGAGCAGGTAAAGAATGACTCTATAAAATTACTGAATTATTTTGATTATTCAAGATAATGATGGTTAGATATAAATATGTCAGAGGACAAAATGTAGGCATAATTTTTCAATTTTTCCGATTGAAACTGCTGTTGCTTTACTGAATAATGCATAACACAAACAAAAGCTTTGATTCCTATAAGCAAGGCTTTTCATTTATCTTCAGTATACAGGTATGGTATTTCTATTTTTCTTTGCATATCCACGTCCTTACGTTTTAGATCTAACGACATCTCATAGCATTGAACTGATGGAGAGGAAGGTCCTCAGTCTCAGTGGCTAAACGAATTTTCTGGGTATGATTGGGAGCTCTTTGGGCGGTGGTAAAAGTTCAAGCCAATCAACCAGCTATCAGCGGATCCTTCACCAAATGTAACCAGAAAATTCATTCTATAATTCCTATACTTAGTTGCGGAAGGAAAGCGGAGAACCTGGACGAAAACTTACGCGACCAGATGGTGAGGAAGAGCGAGATGAAACCACTCAAGCAAAGTACATGCGCCAAATCTATCCGGTCCTAAAACCATGCAGTCCAGTTTTCTACCACTAGATCATCAACCACTCCAATGTTGGTTTTAAAGTAGACTATAAATTCTTCGTAGTGTAGGAAAAATAAATGTCTACATTATAGTTTTCTGTAGTTCTTTTATAAGTAAGTATTGATGCATGTTACAGACTACATTGTAGGCTTAATAAGACCTTACAAGTCAAATTAAATATTATTTGCGCAAAATTTTCAGAATGTGTAGCCTTTTCAAAAAAAATGTTTGTTTCACTGTTGTGCTTGGTTTCTTAAATTATTATGCAAGAGTACTGATTATCTTTACATAGATTTATCTTTAAAATATAAGTCAGAACTAAAGAAAATTCATTGAATTTTACATCAAGTTGCCGATAAGAGAAACTTCGCAATGTCTGGAGAAAAAAAAAAATTTTTTTTCATTTGTCGATAGTATCAGCTTTTAATGTTGCTGTTTCCTATGCGATGTCAGACAAGAAAAAATGAAAGGAAAAAATATTCAAACTATAAGTATTTTAATTTGTGTTTAGATTCGATGGAATGAGAAAATTTAAATAAATTAAATTAATGCTAGTATTGAACATTTCATCCAGTAATTGATTCCTTTGTGCTATTTTTATGCATAAAATTTTCAGACAGAGTAAAGAATAGACAACATAAAATTTTATTAAATTTTAACGTTTCTAAAATGTATAGTATAATTTATGTTGTCTTAAACTTTGAAAAAGATACTTAATGTTTTTAAAGCAGCTGAAGGTTGTTTGCTTTGAAACAAGAAAAAAATATTTTGTATCTAAAGTTTACAATTTTAGGGACTTGAGTTTCATTATGGTTTAGTATTTTAAAATATTTTAAAATTTTAAATCAGTGGAATAAATTATCAGCAGTGAGTCAATTAAAAATTTTTATTGGTAAGTCAACTTTTTCTTTTATAAGTTTTTAACCGTCCGCATTTCCTTGTAATAACCACATTAAGTTATTTAAAATATAATTAATTAAAATGAAATTTTAAATACACTTGATTATCAATATCATTTATTCAGATAAAAGCTCAAAGCAACTTTCCAAACATGTATAAAATAAATTTCATAATTTATTTATATTTTATGAAAAGGTTTTTAAAATTTTCTTGTGTTTTGGTAAAGAGTTAATTAAATTCTTGGCGTTGAACAGTGTATATTTTAATCTTAAACTATATTATTAAGTTGTTTCTGAAAAGCTTATCACTGCTCTAAACTGAACAATGTCAGGTACTCTAAAAATATTTTGAAAATGAAAGTTTTCAGCATCAAGATATTGAAAGAGTTAAGAAAGTCTTTCCTAGTTTGATTTGTCTTTCGTTGTATGATTCAATAAATTTCAACGGCACAGATTCAGGTTGCTGAAATTATGCTAACTGTAAAACCGATACTTCATCAAATTTATAATTATTCTGTCAGCATAAGTCAAATTAAATTAGCTTTTCCGAATTTAAGAATACTGATGCATAAACTGCAGAGACATCCACGCATGAGTGGAGTTTTATGTTTATCAGAAAAAAATTTTATTTTTAAAGAATGTTTCAGATGCGATCTAATATACTCCAGCAGAATAATTGTAGCCTGACTATACAAACACCATATTTTACACATAATCAGTTAAATGTGTGTATAGTTACTCGTAATATATACAAGCATGGTGAGACAGATTACAAAAACTTCATGGAAATAATGGGGTTAATTCGATAGTTTCTGATGATCTTACTTGCAGGAATGCCACAACCTAATGAACCCGTGTTTCGAATATTCTTTCCTGTTGCCATCTTCCAGTTTTAGGTTTGAGAAAGACATTTTTGGTGTGCATCTTTATTACTTTTACAGGTGATGTTTTTCAGCTGGCCAGTTGTAATTATTTGCTTTGTAAAAATGACAACTACAGCAAAATGCAACGTTATACTAAATCACAGAAAAACAAATGTGAACGGAATTTATTTCATGCATTGCTGTGATTTTACAAAGAAGCTACTTTACTGTGTAACACTATCATGATTAGAAAAGGCGTAAGTTATTAGAATTTAGAAAAAAATTAAGCAACGAAAGTTTTATATACAAGAATATTTTCTAAACTTTGTGTATGATATACCTCTGTTATAAAAATTAAAACAAATACTAATTTTAAATACGTTTTGCAGCATGGAGTTTTGGAAGCTAGATTCATGGACTATGCAATAAAACCCATTGATAGTTCTAATTATCAGTATATATTATTTTAGCATATGCAATTTGCAACATGCCGGAATGTTGTTAGACTTTACTTAGATCGGTCTCTGTCACTGATTTCATTTAGCTGCAGTAGCTAGTAGACAGATCAAGCTTAAGAAAGGTAAAACAGATTTTATATTCGATTTAGCCTTTTCCATTTTCAAGCCATTTTTCTTAATTCTCCAATTATGAGCCCGCGGTTGGTTTACAAAATAAAGAGAAACATTTCCAAAAAACAGCGGTAATGTTTAATGGTAGAACACGAAAAATAACAAAAATAAAATTGTGTTTAGCTAACACCTAAATACCAGACTTAGTTGTGGAGTTGTTGTTTTTCCCATCCTGCAGAATCGAACCTACTTTATGATTTGACACCTTCAGCCGCTTAGATCGTTTTGACAGAACAAATTGGTTTCTCTTTACGGTAAATACATTCATTGGCTGTCTTCGTGCCGGTGAGTGCTGCGGCTCTGTCTGACGAGCCAAAATCAAACACGCCGCAGATGACAAAAGGAACAGAATTTAACAAATTACATGGAGCACTAACACCGAATAACCGACTTGTTTTGGGGATAAGTAATATTTAGAAGAACTCTGAATTCTCATCGTTAGATATCCCCCATCCCTGCTTTCGCTGGCATTTTTCTGCGTTTGAAAGTGACACACACACACACCTAGAGTTAAGAAGTGAAACGGGGACTCTAAGTATGCACGACCAGGCTAATTCCAAACGCTTCCTGAACCTGGCATTCTGCAGTCTCAATATCCTCACAGGTAAGATTTTTAAATGCTTGATTGATTTTTCCGTGCACTCGGGGATTAAAAACGCTTTTCATGCAAAATGTGGCAGCTACGACGAGATCGTTAAAACGAATAACTGTGAAGTCTACTTACCACGGACATCAAATCGATATTTTTTACTAAACTCTACGCGGCCTCCGCTCAGCCCTCTCCTTGCTCCGTGCCGCTATGTCTGCGAGATGTGTTGCAGACCTCAGCATTATATATTAATAAGACACACTTGTTAAATATTATTTAAATAACAAATTATATTTAGCCAAAATATGTTGCATGTCTTAAAAACTATCCGATAAGATATTCTATCACTGTTGAGCATATTTACAAGTTTTGATGCTGCACAGCCTGATATGTCGGAACTGTATTCGCCTGCAAGTTGGAATATTCGAATTTGTGGTTGTTATTAAATATTACATTCTACTCAATATTTTATAAAAATTTCGATCCCTTTCAAATTTTTCTCATATTCATTTTCTTATATGAAAAATTGTAAACTCTATTGTTTAAATAAAGTAACCTGAATAGTAACTTCGTAATTCAATCCTTGAATTTATTTCTGCAAAAAAATTTTTAGAATTTTAATTTCTCATATCTTAAATAAGTCAACAGACAGATGTTTTGTGTTATACTAGGCTGTTTAAATATTATCTTCATTAATTCCTATCAATTTATTAAAATTTATTGTAGCAACTCGTTTAATTTCATTTATCTATTAAAATTTGTTTTTCTATTTGCTATCTCTTTTACTGATTGACTATCCAGTAGTTTTACTATAAATCAAATTATTTTTTTTATTTATATATCTTGCGGAAGATGAATCAATATATATTGTGAAAACTAGATTTTTCTTTAGCCGTGAATCTCTTTTGTCAGGTTCTGTAATATTATTCTTTCTATTTCTGACTTTATGCCAGTCACTGCACTATCTGGTCAATATTTATGCGATGTCCTTTTAAACTGTAAGGAGTTTTTCATAAAAAAATTGGTTTTTGTCCTTTGTATAAAGACACAGTACATGATTACATTTAAATCTTCTACAAGATACTTTTATACCAAACTCCATCGCCTTTGCGGGAAACATAAAGCAGTTTAACATTTACTTCTTTCTTATATAATCCTCCTTTTAGATTAAATGAACAATAATGACAACCAAGTTCAACTCTGAATGTGTAGAATGTTTAGCTTCAATGGTTAATAATTTGCAGCACGCTAATAATGCAGCTTCTAACACAAACAGGGTTAAATGGAAATTACAGATTGTTAACGTGTTATGTAGTAGAGTCGTCCTATTAGATAGTTATGTCTGTCGTGTACATCCACCATTTGTTATTGTTTTTTTCAATTAGTTTATTTCTTTTCTTTATTTCCTAAAGCATCTTTTTCGTAGGAATTGTGGCGAATGTCCTTTTTAAAAATGCTTAAATAGATTTAATGTCGGAAAAAGATGCGTAGTCAGATCGTTAGAAAGCTTCTGTATTTTTGGTAAAGCCACGTGACAAAACTAATTTCGTGTGACAGTGTCACATCTTTCATATTCTTCCGTCAGCTCGCAGAATAAAGAAAATCAGGTAAGAACATTCGGATTATTCGCAATACTTTTTCCAAGCTGTTCAACGAAGAAGTGTTTAAAATAAATGAGGATAACGTATCCCTATTGTAAGAAGTGCACATTAACACGAGACCATCTCGTTTTCTCCTTATTTATAAAAAAACCCTGACTCTGGATTTATAAATTTAACTTTTCTTTCCTTTGAATACGCTGTGCGGGCGTGAAATTTATATGTAGGACCAAAATTTGAAATATTCATAATACATAGCATAGATTTTCCAGAATGTTGTATTTTTTTAAAATTTCATATAATATGGCAAATAATTAAAAGTATCAAACTGACCTTGTCTGATCACTATGCGTTTGAGTAAAGCTTATTATGATATTAAATTTGAAAATGCTGACAGAAACAATTTCTTTTTGGGCTATATACAGTTAAAATAATAAACATAGTTATAAATTTGCTAACGGTCTGTACGGATTAATATCAAAGAAGAGATTTATCAGCAGACATGAAAGTAATCAGAATAAATTGCTAATAGTTAAGGTTCAAAATGTTAGTGAAAACTCTTATAAAACAAACTATCTGTTTGTTTTTTTTTTTCCTTTTCGCGAACTATACGCCATAGTTGTTTTCTACTTCGTTATCGCAATTTAATTGAATTGAATTAGAACAATTCACAGACGTTTTTATGGCTTGCTATAATTACTCTCTGAAGTACGATAGACAATTTTCTTTTGTTTTTGCTGCATGATTTCTAAACTTTTGCCATTGGCTTACCATCTTCATGGATTATGCGAAACCTATCATATCATTAAGACCTTTTTCTCAATACAGCTGATTTCTGGAAGAAGAGTGAAGAACTTTAGAATATTGAAAAGAAAGTTAATCCAAAACTCTTAGGCCACTGCAATGGTCTTCTAAATTCTTGGATGATAAATAATGGCAAATCGTTAAAGAATATACAGTGAAACCTCTATTAACGGTCCCCCATTCAACGGACTTTGGAAGCAGCGGACGCTGTCTGGTCTCCATACGAAAGTCCGTGTTTAACTGTACGAGAAATCATTGGCTTTGAAGCCTTTTGAGCATGCGTGTGTAAACGTCAAGATTTAACGGATCCTTCCCCAAATTAGTCCGTTAAATCGAAATTTTACTGTAATTGAAAGCAAACGTTACATTTTATAAATAGTGAATTAAAGAAATATATATTTTACCTGTCCTATATTGTTTTAAAGTAGTTAGAATAACCTAAGACGTTTGCACAATGTATGAAAACTTTCCACAAATTTATTTACTATTCTGTTTTATGCACATTCTTAGAAGTAGACGGCGCACATAAATTAAAAAAAGAAAATATATTTATATAGTTGTCCCCATTTTAAAAATTAACAATCTGCTCTAATTAAGTACACCATTTTTTTACATGCTTAAGAACTATGAAGTTGTGCCTATGCAATATATGTATTTTTGAAAGACTAGTGTACTGCTTTTTCGTAAACAATACATATTGGCGCAGTCAAAGAATGGGGAAAGAAAGAACTGTTAAGCTTTAATTTTGTTTCAGAAAAAGTACTTAAAAACTTTAATATATATTAAAAAATCTTTAATTGATGGCTCATATGCTTGCATGTAAAAAAACTGATGATTTCCCTGATCACGTGATGTGCAGATTCAGAAACCTGCTGATTTAGAAACAAATGATTTAAATTGTAAATGAGAAGTTGGGTTCAGCAGGTTACGACAAAAAAGTGTCTAGTATATTACTCAATCCATTTTGTATTTATTTTATTTTTCGCAACTACCAGAAATCACGCAACAACTATAATATCGCTGAATATGACTCAGGAAGAGTTATTTTTTATTCTTTTTGTACCTTTAGCAGATATTAGTGTGCATGTTAACAAAACCTTATAACGCAGATTTGATTTATGCTGTTCTGTGGTTTTGGTGTCATGTTACTATTATTCACGTCATCTACAGCTTTAATAATAAACATGAGCGATAACATTCTACTGCTGCTGAACGGGTGTTCACGCACAAATCATTGAATTTCTATTAATAGCCACCAGGGGGATCTCTTAGAAAGTATCACTTTGCTAAATTTATGCGTCCGTGTCATTTTCTAATAGAGATAACGCTTGCTCAGAAGTCGATGTACTATATTTATTAACTATTAATACTAAAATGGAAAAGATATGCGTTGAACACTTGATAGAAATCGAATTTAATTTGTTTTCAAAACAACATAAAACAAAAAACAGGTTATAGAATGAAAATTAAATGCAAGATTTTTCTTGAAATGTTATCGAACAAGACTCATTTTTGTTAATTCATTCATATATATAATTATTCATTATTGTTTTATACTTCCTGCTTTCGAGATTACTCTGGAAACTGAATATTTTTGCCAATGCCTGCTTATTGAGTTTTTATCTTCCAAAGTCTGGATACATTTAATGCGTTTTATCTGAAGAAAACATTAGATAATTTTCAAGTATTAAGGTGTTTGCTAGAAAAGTGACATTTTGTCGTCAAAAATATTAAAATAAAATAACAAGCAAATGAAAGTCCTAACAAAGTTTGGAAAAATCATAAGTAGTGCTTGTTAATATATATATATATATATACATATGTCGTTACAAAAGGTTTGTCGGTTTTATATAAGTTATATATCGTTCTGTAGCTGTGCTTTGGCATACATTATGAAAATCCTACCTTTTGAAAAATCATAAAATGGATATTTGTTTCAGGGTTCTGAGTGAAGCGTGGATAGAACAGTTTTTCGTGCTAATTTTGCTTAACAACTACAAACTAGGCCACAAAGCGAGCGAGGCAACTCGTAACATTAAGAAAGTAAAGATGGGGTGAGGACACAGCAAATGAGTGCACAGTGCAACGATGGTTTGCAATGTTTCGATCAGATGTCAGATGTGAGCATCGAAGATAAGGAATGTAGCGAACATCCTTTCAGTTGTGATGACGACCGTCTGAAAGTCTCAGTTGAAGCCGAACCAAGAAAAGCAGTGTAAGAAATTGCTTGAGAGCTTGACGTAAGCACTGCAATTGTTTCCCGGCATCTCGACACAATCGCAAAGGTGAAAAAGCTTGACAAGTGGGTGCCTCAGCAGTTGAACGAACAACAACAAAACCATCGATTGGAGATCTGCTCTTTGCTTGTCATAACAAACAAAAACGACCCAGTTCTTGACCGAATCATTACGTATGATGACAAATGGATCCTTATCGGCAATTGTAAACGATCAGCACAGTGGTTCTCTTCGACAGAGAAAAGGCGCCTAACCACATTTGAAAACCAAACTTGCAACCAAAGAAGGTCATGGTCACTGTCTGGTAGATTGCAACTAGTGTCAACCACTATAACCTCTTGCAACCTGGCGAAACTATAACAGCTGAAAATTACTGTCGTAAATTAAACGTTGTTCATCAGAAATTCTCTGAACGACAGCCGGCATTGGTGAATCGAAGAGGCCCAATCCTTCTCCACGACAATGCTCGTCCTCGTGATGCAAAAGTGACTCTTCAGAAACTGAACACGTTGGGGTACGAAGTTCTCCTTCACCCAGCTTATTCACGATGCCTTTCTCTCACAGACTACCACCTTTTCATACACCTCAACAGCATCGTCCGTATCAAATCCTTCTCCAACCAAGCAGCAATTGAAACTGCCTTCCAATAGTTTATCGAATCCAGAAATCCATATTTTAAAATAAAATTATATAAATGCGCTTGTATCTCGTTGTCAGAATTGTATTGATTGTAATGGAACTTACTTTGCTTAATAAACTTTACGTTAAGCGAACATATGAAGTCTCATTTATCGGTAAAAAAACGACAAAACCATTGTAACAACCTAATATAATTTACAGATTCTTTTTCTCGCCTGTAGGCAAAACTGTTCGTCATTTATATTAAAGTCACCATAATAACATCTGTGTAAGAAAAGATTATCAGCGTTGATTGATGACTTTATGAAAAATAAAAGTTATAAATTTGAAATATCTAATGCGATGACTCTACTATTTAAAATGCTGCTTGCTTTTATATTCCGTTTTACACTTCATACTAACATACTGTAATCGCAATTGCTTTCAAAACTATTACGGCAAATCAATGTATATTACATATGAGATGTATCATTTGTGTCTGTCTCAGCATTGGTAGTTTCCATTGTGTGTGTGTGTGTGTGTGTGTATGTCAGAGCCAGCTATTTGATAGTTATACTTTTTTTGCTAAACTACGAAGTTATGGATAATTTCAATAATTAAAAATGTCAACACTTACTGATTTCGTAGTTTTGTAATGTAGTTAAAAATGTAGTAATATATAAAGAAGTGGTGTTCCCTGTTTTACATTGTTTGTAACTCCTATGTATCAGTTTTCAACTTGAATTGTTGAAATTAAGATCATTAATAATTATAAGTAAAATTTCCTTTAAAATAAATGTATTAAATTATGTTAATGGTTTTGTTTCATAACAAATAAGATGATAAAGTTACTTTGCATTGTGAGTTCTTGTAGATCAGTGAGAATCATTGATGTCAACATTGATTGATGTTTTCAGACAGCAGTAAACCCAATCCAGTAATTTACTAAGCAACGTGTAACGACAGTTCGCAACCTCATAGATCTGTGGACCAGGTAGTATCTATCATTTCCATTCTATCCCTGTATGTATGTGTTAAAATATCCAGACGAATATCTAATCTATTCCAATCCAATTCTTATTTTTCCTAAACAACACCGTAGCTTATCATACAAGCTCTAAAGCTAAGCTACTTTCCAGAAAGAGCAATTTATTGTCTATCTGCCTTCTTCATGTTGACTAGTCCTTTTAAAGAATAAATTGCAATGTTACGGAAATTCCAATATAATGAAAAAAATAAGAAAACCAAGCTAAAAATAAAAATGCAAATCAGAACTGCAAGATATGAATATCAGCCTCAGTGCTGATCATTTCAACCCCGTGATGATGATGAATATTTGGTGTGTCTTGCAGAGGAATTTATTCAGTGATCTTAGAAACGGGTAACCATAACTGGACGTGACAGCTTTTAAATACATTTTAAAAACAACAAAGAAAAACTTGTTTTTGATGTGCTTTAACAGCAGATGTTTCTTAATTTTTCTTTTAATGATTGCGGCAGATTTTCCTGATGCTTTTTTTTTTAATCTGCTACTTTAATGAGGAAGCGTTATAATAAAGAAATGAAAGGAATTGTGGTTTCTTGCTTTACTGCACGAGTGAAAACAATACAGCTAACATGTTTAAAGCACTAGTTTTCATTTCCATATCTATAATGGGCACGTTTATCAGTTAGAGACATCCATTAACAATGTGGACCAGATGCTACGTTTATATAGAAATTAATAAGTGAAATTTTATTTCTTATATTTTGCGCTGGAAACTCTTTAAGAATTATTTTATTACTTTTAATTCTTCAATTTTAACTATCAATAAATCAATTTGAAAAGATGCTGAATTAATTAAGATTGTTGTTTAGTGATGTTAAATTTGTAAGTATGAAAACATGGTTCTAATTGAGATAATATATTGGCACATGGCTTTCATTGTTCTAAACCTTTAATCTATGTAACATAAAACAAAGTCACCTTTATAATATTAAATATTCAAGCAGATGGACTTTTGAATTTACAAGCAGAACATGCCCAAAGTTAAAACGTTATAACGTCAGGGTTAGTTGGTCAATATTTAATAATGAAGACATAAATTACAGATGATATTTACGCAAAACATCAAATAAATTTATTTTTATTATCCTTTCGGCGAAATTATGATATACATTAATGGATTAGCACTGATTATATTTCTTCACCGGAGGCGATTGCACATTCTTATTTAACCTGGTTTAATCAGCACTTTTGACAGCAAACCATTATTTTACGTATTGCCTTGCACTTCTTTACCACAAAACACTGACTGAAAAATCTGCATCAGGTGAAATAAAATTGTAATATAAAACGTTATTTATAAAATTTGAAATGATTAAAGTAGATGCTGGCAACTATTTATGGTTTATAGGTAAACATAAAATGTGGTTGCTAAACATTTTAATGTTAGAAAAATAGTATCAATGATGAAACACCTTATCCAGCTGAAGCTTTTGATATAAAATTTTTAGCACATACTAAATTATCTTTGTTAAATTTCAGGATAAACACATCTGATGTGTACGTAGACATATTTTATGAATATGTATAAATACACGTAAACTGTTGTCTTAATCAGTTATTTAGTAGCCTATATTATTTTTCAGTAACAGCTACAGCACAGAATCATGATAATTCACCAACATTATAATTCTTTACCTCCACAGCCCAAATCTTTAGCTAACTAAGCCGGAGATTTTCATGTCTAGTTTGATGTGAATTATCTTAATATAATTATCTTATTTTAAAATTGCTAATTTAATACCTATCAACTGGGTAATTTTTTTTCACCAGCTGTGGATTTCTGATAACTAAGTTAACACAATTTGAAAGTAATGAAATTAAAATCGAAACGACCGACATTTCCTTTAGACATCGCCACTTTGAAGACTCTCGGCTTGGAGGGTTAACTGAGCTTTGTTTGTTGATTAGTTGTAGAGAAACGTACAGTAATCTGTACCTAAAAGCATGCAGTGTGGTAGCGATAATGGCGTCAGAGCACTTGCTAACAAATGTATCCAGCCCTCTAGAGATTTTTTTTCTGCCTGAACCTTTTATTTTCTGAGCCACTAGGAAAGTATCTTAATAAGGCTGAAAGGAGACGAAACACACTGCCTTGCCTCATCCCACAGGCTTTATAACAACTTAATGGAGTCAAATCGCTTAGAAAAGATGTGTAGAAAGAAGAAAAGGAAATCTGAGTATAACGAAGAACATGAATGGCTAAAAATAATCGTCAAACACTCTAGCAGCAAAATTGCTACATCAGCTGCTTAGAACATCAGAATAAAGCTTGTAATTCTAGGTTGCCCACTCTTTTTGCAAAAAAAAATACGTAATGTATAATATTTTTGAAAATTAATCATTTTAGTATTTATTTCTTTTTTAAAGTATGCGAAACATTTGCTATATTTTTGTTTAGAAACTGATTTATTAAAATTTCAAGACAAATCCAATTATTGTAGCAAGAAATTTATCTATTCGATGATGGCCAAGGCACAATTATAAAAGTTAGAAATTAGCACACACACAATGTATGTATAATATAGTGCACATCTTTTTTTTAATCTTTAACATTTAGTCACCTTACTGTCATGCCCTTTTCAAATTCATTTATTAATAACTTCCCGATAAAATGCACTTATAATGTCAAGTAATATAATTCTCGTTCTCTCTCTGATATAATTGTCGTTTTATTATAGACTTTGCAAATAGACTAAGCTGAGGCTCTCGTGCTTTGAAGATATTTAATATCTATTATTACATCTGTTTATTCTCCGTACACTTATAAAGCGCATTTATTAAGAATAATGAAGGCGAAAGCTGGCATCAGAGTTTCCAGTGGATCACGCTATCATTATATTGTTATTACTTTACTGATTAATATATAGGTGGGATAGTTTTCCAAGTTTACAGTTGTACTCTAATTAATGATGAGTTAAGAATATTAAGAATAAATTTGATTGTTATTTTTAACTTGAGTCATTGAATGAAAAATAGAGTAAAAATGACGAAAATGGTCAACAACATATTATAAAGAGGGCTCGTTAGACAAAATCTTGTGATTACTGAGTCCGTATACTGCCATCTTTAGATGATATTTATTGAAATTAAGTGAAACGTAAACTTAATTTCATATTCTCAACAAATAAAAGAATACATTTTACTTTTGATTGTTAGTAATCGGTGATAAGACACACAGTATTTTAATAAAGTTATAACATTAATTTTATTAAATAAAAAAAATTGCTTTTTTCTTATGGCTAAAGCGTTATTTACCTTTACTTCAAAAATGCTTGACGGTATCCAGAGGTTTTTATAGTCAGAAAATTTCCTATAATTAAACACATTTTGCAAACAGAAAACTAATGAAAAATGACAAAAAGCAAAAAAGAGCTTGAAGGTGAGAATGTTTGAAAAGCAGAGATAAAATAGCAGTTTAATGAAATTACTAACAAATAATAACGGGTTTATGGAGAGAAATTATCTAGGCAATCGCTGGTAATAAAATGTAAACAAACTATTGACGTTATTACTGAAAACTAAAATGTTTATAATGGGAAAAAGGGAAGGTAGCACTGATAGAGAAATATGAACAATTTAGTGGAATTACTATCGCAGAGTACCTATTTTTTTAAATAAAAAATGAAGTAAACCACGCTAGCAAAATGTGAATATTTCAAAACAAATAGTAATGGGATTCTTTGAAGAGAAACAAAGTAAATCTTTGTAGTGAAATATTAACAGTTTAGTGACATTTTTACCGAATAGTATCTATTTGATGAACTGAAATGAGATACAAGCGACATTTTTTTTTCTGCAATGTTACAAAATATGTCTTTTAATAGTTCAATGACCTGGCTGTGATATATCTAGATCGCCTCCTCTTTCGGACGTTGAGGCTTATCTTACAACTATGAAAAGGAATGGTATAACAGTAGTTTACGAGGTGTCTGGCCACGTAACTCCGTCCGGTCGGACAGGAAAAGTACGATTTATCCAGTGTTTGCCTCAGATATAGTTTTCAATCCAAGTATTTTCTATAAGCCGAAAAAGCAAGGTATAATGAGTTGAAAAAAAAAAGAGTCCTCTCTCTTTTTCTCTGCTTGAGATTATCTGACAGTTATTGCTCTTAACACTTTTTGATAAATTATCATTAAGAAGAATCATGAATGTTTAAAACTGCTTCTTAAAAAACGAAATTTGTTACGGACGGATTCGACATATATTTAAACACTTAAATTTGTAAAGTGACCGAGAAGGTTTCTGATCAACCAACAATCCGGAAAGTTTCTTCGGTATTCTGGCTGACAATTTCCCGCTTATTATCAGCGTATACTGAATCTTACAAAAATGTCGAGCGTTTAATTCGGTTGGAACAGATTTATTGTCCTCAAATGTGATTATTTCAAGCAACCTGACAATGCAGTGAAGGCCAGTAAGTTCGAAAAGCGATCTTTTTTACTGTGTGAAGTGAATCCAAAGTGCGCCCATAGGGATTAAGTCTGTGCCGACCACTCTCCATTCCTCAGACCAAAACTTGTGCCAGATCCCTGAACGTTTTTTGCTTCTAACAGTGGAAGACGCAGTAATTAATCTTAATCTTATCCTTCTGTATTCGCAAAATAGGCATTTCATCGAGTCTATAATTTTTCATTTGAACTTATTATTTATCGTAGAGAATACTTGAGGAATGATTTTTCCAGTGAATGTCAGAAGAAAAACTGTCTAAACGTCAATTTAGTTAATTTTCCCAAAGATTATGTCATAGAAGCGGGACACAATTGAGATATCTCTGCCAGACCTCTTGATTTGGATCCTAGAGTCTAAGTCCCTAGCTAAATAGAAGTTCAGATCGCGTGAACCTTTCCTACTGGTTTCATATGGTTGCTAAATTTAATTTAATTCCCAATAAAGTTTATTTCGCTTTATTCCACATTGATAAACGATCCTTATTGTATTTACTTAGATTATTATTTATTTAGTATATTTTAGGTTGACGTGCGACAATCTTGTTATTATCCGTATTAAATACATTAGCTATTTGCTGCTCGAATGGTATTTGCCATTTTCCCGGGTACTACACTCTGGTCCTATTACCTCTAGTACAGCTTTTTTATTATGGGCCGTTACTTTAGCTACATTTAAGTCTTCCATGTCACGGGGATGTTGGATTGTGTATTTTTTCAACAGACATTTGCGTTCTTGCCATACAACGTCTATCTCCTCTCTCCGTCCACGGAAGTGCGCACCTATTCTGGAATCCTTATCACTTCACTCCTGTACCATAATTGGAGAGTGCCTATGCTATTGATTACTTTTTCCTTACCAACAGAGTTAAGGTTATGGACTTAACAGCTTTTTAGTTTCTGTTTTATATTATTGGTTTTTGCCAACCGTTCTTAGCTACGCTTATGTTTCTTTCTAAGGAGAAAGCTAAATCCAGAATTTGTTTCTTTCCCTTAACTAATTTATTTCATTGGTTGTCGAGAGAATGATGGCTTCTCTGGAGAGACCCTTAGCACGTTGTCTCCGCTTTGGAGTGATTAATTCGGGCACAAAATTTGTTTTCGTAGACTATGAACGCAGGAAAACAGCCTCAACACTTTTCCGATGTCGAAGTACGATCGTGGTGTCGTCCGCAAACAGTACGATTCTAGTTTCTAAATTATCAGTTACAGGAATCCCTTCAATTTTCTTCGCTTTCCGCTCCGTGCCTTACGTGTCTGTTACCGTTACGTGAAGTCTGGAACTTAGAAAGCAGCCATCTCGTATTTCTTTAGTGGGTTTTTAAGTAGGCCGACGCAAACCCCGTTCTGATTAATTTTTTTCTGGATATTTGTATAACAAAATTTAAACAATCGGATAAAATTTTTCTCGAAGTAATATCATTTTAATGTCTTCAACTCAAGTTTACCCTATCAAAAGGATTAGACTGATCGATGGCTACCAGAACTACTGCAACGATTCCTGTGTCTGCTTTATGCAGTATGTCACTGATCTTTTGAAAGGAGTCGAAAGTACATCGACCATGATTTTAGCTAGCCTATTCAATCACGCGTTAGTTATTATTTTAATAGCCGCAGTTTAGGAGACTATGTTAGTGAAGTATGAATAGGCCAGAAACATTACTACCGTATAGTACAAAGAGTAAAATAAATCAAGAGATGGTAAGAAAATGAACAGTTTACTGACATTAATACTGAATAGTATCGCGATTATAAGAAGAAAAGAAAAGGTAGTGATGAAAAAGTAAAGGCAGACTACTACTGAATAGCAAGAAGCTATAAAGATACAAAGGAAGAATGCGCTCGAAGTAACATATGAATAATTTATTGATATTATTAAGGTAGAATATCTGGTTTAAAAAGAAAGAAAACGCTAGTAGTTTAATATGAATGCTTTTGTGGTAATGTTAACGCATAGCACAAGACATTTTTAAAAAGTAAAAAAAAAAGCCGTGATAGTGAAATATAAAAAAGTTTAGTCAAAGTACAACCGTATAATACCGGGTTTATAGAGAGAGAGAAAAAATGAAGGATGCTCTGGTAATAGACTATGATTTTAGTGATACTACTACCGTGTATTGCCTTTTTAAATAGAGAAATTAAAGAAGTAAACGGTTGTTGTAAGTATACACAATTCTGTGACAATACTACTGAATAATTCAGAGATTATAAAAAGGTAAAGGAAGCGCTGGAAATTAAATATTAACAATTTTGAATAATTACTACCGGATACTGTGCTGTGTTTAAAAAGATAAAAAAAACGAAGCAATCGATAGTAGTGAAGTTTGGACAGTTTAGTGACATTTTTACTGAATAGTACCGAAGTTATAAATAAAAAAGAAAGTAAGCACTGGAAAAGATATATGAACATTTCAGTAGCACTACTGACGAGTATAATAATTCCAAGTACTAACCCTGAACTACCGGATATTTGTAGCACTGATTACCATTCAGGATATGGTGAATTTACAACCTATTTTAATCATAAACACAAGTAAAGAGTTAACTTCCAGATACAGTAAACGCTGAATATATTATACACTATGAACACAATTTTGTATTTATGATGATACAAATTTTAACGATAAAGTTTTCTACAGACAAATATCTACAATTCCATATAATTTCCAAAACAAAACTGAAAAGCAACACCAAGATACTTTCATATTCGCGTTAGTAACTATTTCTGTAAATGATTCAGTAGAACTTTCTATTGAGTAGTTACAGTGATAACACAACAAGTCAGGTCCTTTATGTTCCATCATCACATCAATTTTTGCAAAGTGTAATGGTTTGTTTCTCGCAGGTTTCTGTTTTCCTTTCTTCGCCCGAGGACCACCTCCACTTCTTTGATCGCTACTGAGTCTGGTTGGATTCTTTGAGCGCGGATCTTTTCCCCAACTCAGTCATGAATAGTTCCTGTCTCACTTTTTTAAATCTAGCTTTGGAATTAGTAATATCCAAATTATGAATTAGGTTAGAGCTCTCACATCGACAATGTTGTAAAACATCATTACAAGCGATCTTCGAACCATCCACTGCACTGTGACAGCGCGCCATCCATTGTGTCGACAACAACTCTAGTGTCATTGTAGTTCAGAATAACAGTGAGTTCAGTTTACTCCTTACGTCTATCAACATCGGACTGTGAATGTGTTGTACTCAAGAGAACTACAACGTTACTATATTTTGGATAAAAGAAAGCTAACCTTGCATCTTCTTGAAAGTCAAACAGTTGTTCATGCTCTGAAAATGATTGCGGATCATTATTTTGTTAAACACTTGTCTTCTATCATTTATACTTTATAACTGCGCAATTTATTCGTTTATGGATTCATAAACCCCCATCAAAACCAACGTTTCCAAAACAATTTTTTTTAGCTTATTGTGATCTACATCTCGCCAGATTTATTTATACACTTAAATTACTTTTTTGTTCATACATTTGAGAATCTCTTTAGATGAAAGCCTTCTGAAAAATAACAAGAACGTCAAGGCTACTGAATTATATTCTCCTTTTATATAGAGCATTGTGCCGCATTCTGTATCTTTCTTTGACTCAACCGCCATTGAGAAACAACGGTCGATTTTTATTGAACAAAATGTTCCTTCCAGTTTTTCATATATATCTTTCTCTTCTCCCGCCATCAGGTTGTGGCATCATGTTTATTCTGAACGTCGTCATCTTTATCACCAGAAGGTAAAGACAGTACAGCGTCAACTTCATTGTCATCATCAGGTAATTCATTCTTACTCGCTTTAAGATTACAACTGCTAATATGTTTTCTTTTACTATAATTTGTAAAATGTTCTCTGGATCGAGAAAGCGTTGTTTGCTCATGACATCCACACAGCCACAACACTGGATTGATCTATCAACAGTCATTCTTTTATATGTCTGTTTCAGGTCTGAAGAATGTTCTGGAATATTCTAGTATTTGTGGAGAGACTGGTATAAGAGTGGAACATTTTATAGCATCTAATGCATTCTAGAATGTCATACAACGTTTTAAACGTTCTAGATCATTATGAAACGCTCTAGAACGTAAGAAAGCATGTTTTTGAGAAGAATCTTTTTCTTACAATCTAATAATCACGAAGTCAATTTGATCCAGTTTGGTAATATGACTGCATTAGATATTACATAATATCCAAACTAAATAAATTCTAAAAAAATATTATAACATATTGTTTTTTTTCTTAGAAAAAAGGCATGAAGCAGCAGCTACTGAAGTAAACAAATCGCTTTTAAAGGTTTAAAAATAATTCACAATTGACTGTTTTGTTGAATTCAACGTCCACACAATGAAGTATTACACTTTGTCACGTAAAGCAATTTTTAAACAAACTTTGCAGTGAATTCCCAATGGACAATAGTGAGACGGTTTCTGATAATCGATGTGAGTCGCGACGTTTCTAGATAACGGAATTTAAGCAGTACGAAATTTGCAACAAACCAATAGATTATTATGTCCTTAGAAATTAGAGCAACAACAAAAATTTCCCTTAACGTCTTCACGTAGTTTTTATGTGAACTATCATTCATTATTCTGTGGACTGTAACCGACATAATGAATGGAAACGTTTCTGTCTTCACCAAAAACCGCTCAGTTTTATTTTCGATTCAAATAGTAATAATGATAAAGGGAAAAATTACTCTTTAAATGAATTGCATAACAATGTTGAGCTAGAAACGGCTTACGTGAATATTTACTAACATAATCAGTGGGAAAATGTACTGATTCTATTATAGTTACGTTTCATAATTTATTCACGAAAGTATTTTTCATAAATTTGTACTATTATTAAATGCTTTTCTACTTGAAACACCAGAAAAGCACACAGCTATACCACAAAATAATCTGCAGTCTTTTTACTTTGTTTGCTGTCTAGTAGACGAAATCTATAATTTATGGGTTATCCAATACTACAAGCTGCTCCATTTTTACAACAATTCCCAACTGCTACATATCTACTGACGCCGTGCTGTGCCCACTGTCACCCCAGTCTCAGTGCGCACGTTAACACAGGAAAACACAGACTGATACTGTTAGAATAACTAAAAAGGTAGCTACAAATAAATACTTCATGGCTTACTTCTCTCTCTCTCGCTTTTGCGCGAGGATTTTAATTACGATAAATTGACTTTTATTCACGCGGGATCCGAGCATATTTGTTAGACAAGAGATGCATATGAATTTTGTTTGTAATAAGAAAAGGTCAGCAGCAATACGTTTTCGATTTAGGGCAGTCAACAGTAGGTCAAACGGAGTCGCATTCTAAAGCTTTATATAGGCAATTATGAGGAAGCGTTTTTGACGAGAGCGAATGTGTTTCAGCGAAAACGTAGGTTACAGGCCAAGCAGCTTTATTGTAGAAAAGAGGTGTCATCCCAACATTTTATGGGAATTTGTGGCAGAATCGATGCACCACCGATATGCATTGCTTTGCGATTACCTACGCTGTATAAACACAGTTCGCTCGTAAATGCAGATTCTTGCAAGAATAAAATAAGCACACATAAAAATAATAGAATAACCCATGATACCAACAAGACCTACGTTCAAACTCTATATTTTATGCGCTATGTCTTATAAACATACACTGATAAATTTTAACGATGACTCTTCAGTTGGTATTCGTGATATATTGAGGTCGTGTGTTTGGACAATCAGACTGTAGTCAAAGGGATACAGCACAGATAGCGCAGAATTTTGGACTTACAAATGGGACAGTGCATCATAACATTACAATTTTCGACAGAAAAATTAAAGAGCAGCATATCATCGACTGAGACGGATATTACTGGCTATAGAACGAATCAAAATAACTCTTATGTGGCAGGTGAGGTCCAACCATGCACAAGGTTTTCAGACATCGTCAATATTGTAAATGTGTCGCAATCTACAACTAAAAGACATTTGCTTAAATTAGGCTGCAACTGACATGTGGCTCGGAAAAAATCCCCGAAACTTAGGGAAGCCAATGTAAAATGGACATATCCATGAACCTTGGGAATTATACACAAATATTGCATTTTGGGCGTTTGTTCTATTTTCTGACGAATCCCATTTTGGTCACATACGTTGAATATAGGAATATGAGTGTAAAGAGAGCAAAGTGTAGCATTTTAGAAAGCCTACATGTAGTTCAAATTCATTACGGCAGTAATAGCGTAATGGTGGGGTGAATGCTGGAAAGAATGAGCTGGTATTCATCAAGAGACATCTGAATTCTGATCCATTTATATTCTTTTATGATATTTATAGTGTACCACTTTTTAAATGAGTTTGGAAGTTCAAGACGCATCTATTGCAGGAAGATTGTGTTTCTTTTCACTAGTGACACTTCAAAAGCTACCACCTCATGGAAAACAGAAAATGGGCTGAAGATTCTTTACTTGTGAACTAAGACCTGTGGCATGAACCCGATTGAACGCATCTAAAACTACATTGATCACTTATTTAAAATAAAATAACAACATGTTCTCCCACATCTGTGACAAATTTAAAAGGAAAACTGTCAGAATTTTGGCAGATTTTGATTCTGCTATCATACAAAATATTATCGCATCATACCTCAATGTGTCCAAGCTCATTCATAAGGCATTTGGAAAAGCCACTAACTATTAATTTCATGTGATCTATTTAATGTGATTTTTAAGTGTATACACTTGTCTGAATAAAAAAAATAGTTGGTTTAGAGTTGCTCCGTTTCTTTTTGGCGGGACTTAGTATATCACGTGTAGAGCCCCTTAGGTTGTATAAGACCTAGAGTAGCTAAGTTTTTTACAAGTCACGTTTGTCGCTATCGATAAGCAGAAACAACAGTTAAGTGTCCGGGATGTAAGCCTTCCCATTCAATCCGATTTACATAACAAACATTTTTCCGGTTTGCTCTCTTAAATCAGGAAAAGAACTCCTAAGACTTCCGAGACGCGACATCTTTCTTCCCGGACAATCACCACCGCACATTGTTATACAGCTGTTTTTTTGTTGTTTATTTTAACGATAACGTCTCAAGATTAATTTAATGCAAAAAAAAAAAAGTTTGTTAATTTTTAAAATATTGAATCTGCTGAAATTTTCGCTCGGATAATTGTGAAAGGTATAAAGAGATACTTCTTGAGGTACCTGGAATACGATACGTTAATTATAATTAAAATTAGCATAAATGTATGTATTCTAAAAAAAAAAATTTAAGCATCTAAAAAAGATATTATAATATATGTAGACGATGTCCAGAAGAAAAGAAAGGTCTCTGCATGTTAGTTCTGATAATTAATGTTTTGTGTTAAAGCAGATTTTCTAAAATATTTTTTTTTCTTTTAATGTTTGATCAGTCAAAATTAAAAAGATAAGGGAACCTACTAGAAATTAAATAAAACGATTAATGCTTTTCGTAAAAAAATTATCCTAGTTGCTTAATCTGTTCTTATTAAGTTTAGCAATCAAATAAGTTTTTTTTATTTTAAAGGAAATTAACGTTTAAATATTAATCAGTGGAGATCAAATAATAATAATAATAATAATAATATAATAAACATAATAATTAATAATAATAAATAATAATAATAATTAATATAATAATAATATAAATAATAATAAATAATAATAATAATAATAATAATAATAATAATAAATAATAATATAATAACTCCATCGTTAATACATTTAAAACATAGGCATTTAAGATAATGCACTAATAAGCCAAATATATCACATAGATTTCCATTAAATTAATTTTCTCACTTTATACAAAAAGTAATTTTATTTTTGCTTTTCTGAAAATCCTATCAATTTATCTTTGACAATTCTAAACTGAAGGTAAAATTATACTTATGCTTATTCTAAGTTGGTTTGGGTTATACTTTGTATCCGCTTTAACCATTAATAAACAACCAGAAAATTAGACCACATGAATGCTTTAAAGGCATAATGTTCGTGTATACGATTCAGTATCATTGATGTCGTCTGCTGCACACCGCTGTCTCCGACACGAATCTATAATGATGTACCTTGTAGGCGTAAATTAAATTGAATTTTAGTGTTCAGTCAACCTCTCTGCGAGATCAGTGGGTGGGGGATTTGCCATTAATGGTTCTCATATCATACACACTTAAATGTTTGAAATTTTCTTCAGGGATTACTATGGCAATCACGCTGACAATCCGAGAATTAATTACCACTTTTCCTGTAGCAAAAGCTTTCATGGACATCGTGGCAACTTGAAGATTGCCTGACCGACGAAAAAATGAATCGTTGTCTGTGCCTTGGAGCATATAGGACGCAGCGAGAACGGAAATCTGCCACTATATCTTTGTACAAGCACACTGGCTTCAGGACGGGTCTGATTTGTTTGCAACCACCCAGAGTTCTACAAAAGACATTCCTCAGGACTTTTTTCCCTTGAAATTAACAACTTTAACCGTTTTTATTTTAAGCGACAGTATTTAAATGACCCATGTATTTGATGCTAAAATACCAGGTTCTTTCAGGGTCGGCCATGTCATGCGAATCGTGATGAATGAAAAATCCTACAAATTTATGAAATGTATTTATTTTTGTTAATTTTATCATTATTTGGTAGAAAATGTCCAAACGCATAACCTTCTTTGCAGTAGTTAGGTCTCATAATTTTAAATGATGAAAAATATCCTGTTTGTAAGCAGAAAATATCCAAAATTACAGAAACCGTAAAAAAACAACATTTGATGTGATTAGATAGAATCACACTATTAGTTTGCGAAACTCTGCTAAAAATGTTATAGTAATTTACTTGACATTGCATAATGCTGAAGCAACAAGTGTAAACTTTATTTTAAAATTCCGATTAAACAAGTTATTAGAGAAGACTGAGAAGATAGATTGCTATGGCGCCGGTGATTCCTAATTAAACTTAGTCAAGCTATAATCAATGTATTATGCTTATTATAGATAAGCTATAACGGACGTCATATGAATAAAGACTGCAACAATAGCTCACCATATTAGTTCCACCCATTAGATTACCATATAAAGATTTTAGGGATAGTTTCAGTAATGACAAGTGTCTGTATGTTTAACTAATTTTTCAAAAAATTTTAATTTATAACATAATAATAATAAATTAATAATACTAATAATAATAATTAATCATAATAATAATAATAATATAATAATAATAATAAAATAATTAATATAATAATTAATAATATATAATAATAATAATAATAATAATAATAATAATAATAATAATAATAATAATAATAATAATAATAATAATAATAATAATAATACAGTTGTCCTCCGATATTCGTGGTGGTTACGTTCCTGGAGCACCCGCGAAGAGTGAAAAACCGCGAAAATTGGACGTGGTCCATAAAAATGCCTATAAATGCCTATAAACGTCAAAATATAACGTAAAATATAATCAAAAAGATATAAGTAAATATATAATAATAATTAAATAAAAATACAACACTCAGAGAAACACTCAGCGAAACACTCGAGATAGCTACACGCGGTAAACTGGGATGATGCGAGGCTGCTTGGCTGCATCTGCCTGAGACAGCGCCTCGTGGGCAGCAGCCAATCAGCAGCAAGGAGAAATGAATAACACTCTCGGATTGGCTACTTTCAAACCTCCAGCCAATAGCGTTTATTTTATATTAATATTTTGCTGAATTTACGTTAGTATTTATGTTAAAAATTAGTAAATTATATTGTTATTAATAATTTAGCGTTAAAAAGCGTGAAAAAAATATTGCCACGAAAAAAGCCATTAAAAATCGCGGAAGATATTTGCGATTCCGCGAATATGCGGGGGTTTCCACGAGCAATTATTAGTTAGGTTCTAAGGAAAATTCCGCGAATAACCGGGGCCACGAATGCCGAACCGCGATTACGCGGGGGTCGACTGTATTATTGTTGTTGTTGTCGTCGTTTTTTTATTGTTGCGTGGTAATCAAGTTAGCAGACTCGTAAACTTCGGTCGAGAGGCCATATTTACTTTCAAGCAACAGCTAATGTTCACGATCACAACTATATTTAAAATTTTCCAACATTATGACACAAATTGTCATTTCCATTTAAATATCATCCTTTTCTTTATTATCAAAGTCAGTATTTACAGCCCTTTATGGCAATTTTATAGGAAGATCTACTAGAAGTTATAATCCCTAATTATTTACAGGAATATAACTATTCGGGCAAACCTGATTTTATTTACACAAAATAGATAATCACCCTACTTATTAATTTATTATTGTTACGCAGCAAGTGGCAGTACAGTAACTATTGGAAATGGAATCTACCCTTAATAGTGTACTGAAATAAACATACCTAAAAGAAATTCTTACAAAAGAGAATTTGAATCCTAAAAAAAAACAAAACATTTATATGCGACTACAGAAGGTGTATAATCAAACTGTTTCCTTTGGGTTTGCTCTACTATTTCTGTGTGGTGTTACCTTTTATGAAAAAAAAAAATATCAGGTTTTATCAATAGTGATTTTCTTGTAATTAATTAGAGCTTCCTCTCAGTACGTCACTCGAATTTCATTTTGATATTTATTTTCACCATTCCAGACGAGAACTTTTTGAAATATAAGCTAGCAATAACAGAAGAGTTTCAATTTAGTGTGAATATATCGTGATAGTTTGTACTGAATTTATTCTCCGAAATTGTCTAAACAGAACAGAAAAAGAAGCAAACCAACAAACAATAAAAGGTACAATTTACGTGTCGTGCAATTATCCGCATTTTCAAAACAAAAGAAAAAATACCGGCGCGTTGTTTTTACACTAGAGCTCCGTGATATTTAATACGTTGTTGAACAGCCTACAGTCGACCTGGCGAGCTCCCAACTAGTACTAGTTTTCTCCAAGAGTTCTCGGCTAAAAGGCTCCAGCTATGAGGTTTTCATCTGTATGCTTTTTGGAGACCAGTGTTTAATGTCCTCCACCTGCTGTATGCGCAACCATTTGTTTTGTCACGATTTTTCTTTCATGTTTCCACAAAAAACCAACATCCGGTTTCGTTGCAAGATTGTAGAATTTGATGATATCGACATACAGTGCCGGAAAAAAGAGTTGGGACACTTACTGTGAAATTGATAATTGAGCTCTCTTGTTTTTACATTTGCATACAGATAGCCATCCTATTTTCGATAAGTTGTATAAAACGTGACATTACAATGTGAGAGAACAACGAATGTCAAATGTGTATCAATTGTCTGGTAAATAATATTTGAATTAGCATAGTCAAATTTGTACCGCGTCAAAAGATTTGGGACAGTGAACAAAATCTGCGCATACATTTATTCCTCCCAATATATTAATTTTTAAAGAATCCAATGAATAGATTCACATCATCTAAGACGATTTAAGATCAATTTTGCACCATGCCTGGCAAGATAACGTCATCTGAAATCAGAGACTTGATAGTTGAGCACCACCAAGAAAATCTGTTTTGTCGGGAGATAGCCGATGGAGTCAATTGCCCGAAAAGCACTGTTAACCTCTTTATGAAGCAGCAGATGGAGACCAAAAACACGAAAGCAAAAATGCGAATCGGTAGACCGCGAAAATGTGACAACAAAATGGATCAACTCATTTGTCGCATACCAGGGCCAATTGTTTCCTGACATCAACGGTCATTCGAGCCTTCCTGACAAGAGTGAATTCTCTAGTCGCACTCTTCAACGTTGTCTATGCGAGGGGAATCTCTTTTGACGAATCGCCAAAAGAAAGCCATTGATCAGCAAAAAGAACAAGTGCATCCCCATAGCATGGGCTAAAGCGCACAAAAACTGGACCAAAGTTCAATGGGCTAGAGTTCTCTTTTCCAACAAAACGATGATCATGCACATTCACAGTGCTGGCCGAGTATATGTTCGATGTTACCATGGAGAAAAATATAATATAAATGCACCCATCTGACGGTACAGATCGGAGGAGGATCGTTGAATGTCTGGGGGTGTACGAGCGTGGCGGGACCAAGCCCTCTCACGTTGATCAGGGGCAGAGCGACCCAGACCTACTAAAATTTATTGAAGGAAGTCGTTGTCGACTACATCGACGAGAACATGCCAGTCACCGCTATTTTCCAGCACGACAAGGCCCGATCCACACCGCCAGAGTCGTCACTTCCCCACCACCCAACTAGGAATGGATGTCATGCGCTGGCCGCCCCAAGTCCGGATCTCAACCCAATCAAAAATACCTGGAAGCAGCTGAAGGCTAAGGTGGCCAAACACAAGAATCTCAACCATGATCAATTCTGGCAGGCCGTGGAGAAAAGCTCGCAGGAAATGGGCAATTCCGGCTGCCTTCGTTTGGTCGAATCCATGCCCCGTCGTTGTCGAGAAGTGATCGAAAATCACTGATACGCCGCCCACTACTAGTCAATTGATCATTTCCATGCATTTGTTCGATTGTAATTTGGAATGTTGAAAAATATTTATGGTCTTGCTCACTGTCCGCACTATTTTGTCGCCGTACAAATCGGACATTACCGATTCAAATATTTTTTCCAGAGAATATTTAATCATATAGCATCTGTTGTTTTTACACATTGTGAAGGCATGTTTTGTGCATATAATAAACAATGTAATGGGTATTTAAATGCTTTTGTTAAAACGAGGGAGCTCAAATATCAATTTCACAGCAAGTGTCCCAACTCTTTTGTCCGGCAATGTACGCTCAAAGCTGTACACGTGTATTACAGCTATGAAGATGCTGTTAATTAAAATGACTTGAAATAAATGTGTAATGAATAAAAAATAAAATAAAATTACGCCTATAACATTTGTTAAAGGGAAGAAGTTTTAAAAATCTGAAACAGAAATTGTGAAAGATCGAGGTCTAACCACCTGAAAAGGCGTAATTAATATAGCTACTAAAATGAATGATGGGAAGTAAGGTTCGCTAAATTTAATATTTATGCCAGCCTACATCCCAGATATCTCGCTTATCGGTACTATATTTTCGATTGGTAGTGTTCCGATGTCCACAAGGCGAATAATCCTGCTGATAAAAGCGTGGCGTCGCTGTTATCTTTCAGAAAGCTATTCGTTCTTTCGGAGTGGGCGAAATTTCTTAATGTTGAAGAAGATCGATGGAAACCAAACCGAGTCGGTTTCGATCGGGATTCGAACTAGGGTTTCTTAACGTAGACTATAATTAGTGAACTACTGCGCCCCCCACAGTGATCGTTACTACTTTACAGCATCGGTAAATATGCATGAGCCGAAATCGCTACTGATGCTACTGGAAAACTGATTTTTACTTTGCGTTTTTTTTTTTTTTTTGGACTACCTTCATTGCACTACTACAAATTCAACAGAATTCATAATCTCCACACACTTCACCATTAAAATGTAACCAGTTTCAAGGTTGTTTTTCAAGTGACAACGTTCTCTCGTTAAGCTTCCAGCTGTTGCTTTCACGACCGCATTTTACATTATATAGAAAGAAATGCTAACCAGCAACGACGCGCAAGTTTTAAAAAGCACCAGAAGATTTTCTGACCAAATGTTTTGATATTTTCACTGTTTTATTTTTAAAGATAGCGCTTTTTTTTTTACTCCAATAAGGACAGTTTACCTTGTTGTTAATGGATGCAAGGTACCGATCATCTTTACATGTACCTGGTTTCACTTGTCCTATATGTTGCTCAGTATGAATGAGGCAGACATTTACAAGACCTATGACGACTGGCTTCCATAAAATTTAAAAAAAAATAAACATTAAAAAAAAATTAGCAGATTTTCTAGATGAAAATACCTTATCAGGACTCTCTATTGACTGCAAGATTTGGAAACCTTTGTAAGTTAAGGTATCTGTGTTTCGCTAAAGTTCAAATTATTACAGAAAATGGGATCTTTTCACTTCGCATGACATTGCTATTTTTAACGAGCATATGAAGATAGAATGTTAGGCAGCTTCGTCTCCTAAACTTCTCAATTATGTAAATAAATATTATAATAATTCAAAACCAACAGAGAATCTCAACTAATTATTTGTTGCTTTCGTGCATCTTGTTTTATTAGATCTTAATGTATTTATGTACATTATACGTTACATTTTAAAGTATTTTCTACATGGATTCTTTTTTAGATATATCGCAGATAAAATAAAAGCCTAATCTTATAATTTTACTATTGGTTAATATTAATGACATGCCATGGTAAAAGTTCAACGTGTTTAAATATACGAAAAAGGTGAAGATATTAAAAAAAAGAAAACATTTTTCTAAAATGGTACTCGTGAATACTCAGTAGCCATGTATAAAAATAAACCCGCACGCACAATTGTATCTGTCAGTTAAGAGACGTGTAAAAAATTCACCCAATGTTTAATACCCCTATTCCCAAAGTAATGTTTTTTCAGTATGTTGGAGATAGGATAAATGTTATAACCACTGATATTCATCATTTATAAAATTAACAGATCCATAAACATAAGATACAAATTATACTTTCCACTCTTTTTCATTTTAAATTTAATCTGTTGAGAGAGAGAATTTCCTCAGACAATACTAGAATGCTATAAATTAAAATATAGTTTGACTGATTGGCGCATCCCTCTATTATATAGAATCAAGATCTAAAATTCTGACCAAATTATAATAGTGTGTGGAAAAAAATTGGCCAAAAATGAATAATGCTCACCGACTTCGGCTGTCCTAATAAAAAAGCTCCCTACACATCATCTGCTTAGAAGTGAGAAAAGACCTACTTCACACAGACCCAGAACCCATCTGTGACAGAAAGAGCCGCCTCTATAACGAGAAAACACGTAACGTGCCATATCAGTCAAATAAATTTTAATCAAAATTTAAAAAATCTGACACATAATAAAATGTTAATGTATTATCAGGAATATTTAAAAAAAAAACATTAGGACATTGTACATGAGGCTACCTTTCTTTTTATTAAAAGGAAAAAAATAAGTAACCTCACTGTTTAAAATATACATAATTAAACTAAGGGACTGCCTCTGGTTGGTTTTCCTAAAACTAAAAATTTGATTTCGATGAGAAGATGACAGAGACCATGCTTGGCCGTAATAATCTGTATGCGAAATCGCTGCATCCGATACATCTAATTTATTTTAGTTTATCTTGATTTAGCTTAGCTGTTGCAAAAAGAATGATAGCTTTATGGCCTTATATACGTTTAGCCCTCCTATTGTATAGCACCTTTTATCATTGGTCCCCTTTTCGAGTTTCTAACATGCTTTATTCTCGTCCCTTTTCACCATCTGGTCGTATTAGTTTCTTCTGGACTCTGATTTCCTCTCACATTTACGAATAAATTTTCCTAGCTGGGATTTCCCCGATGAAGTCTGAAGTGCTGGGCTTCTTTTTGAGAATGATAGACGCTCTCTAGTGAACAAATACGGCACTACGCTTTGTCCCCAGGGTTGTCTCCAATGTAGATACTAATGTACGACAATACATTAATTACACCAGTTTTATCGTCCTCTTCTAGAGTTTTCGGGATCGAGAATCTTCGACTTACCAGAAATAACATAGTTGAGGATGAATTAAAACAAAATAAACGAAATATACTAAACTTAGAAATATTTTTGGAAAATAAAATGTTGTTTGATTGCAGCATGTTTGTATGTAATCACGTTTTAGAAAAGTCATATAGATTTTAACAGGGAAATTTTTATAGACTAAGTCATTTTTTTAGGAAAATAGTTTAAGAAAGATTAATTTTATCATGCTTTTTGAAAGTTACAACTTTGTAACAGAGATTTTTATGTCAAATTCTATTAATACTTCCTTAACTTAGTAAAAATGAGTTTATCAATTTTGCACAAGTGAAATTAATACTCGTGAAATGTTCACTTTTAGAATTAGGTTTTCAAAATTTTGATATAAAACTGTTGTATGATGAGATAAGCAAGATGAAATAAAAGTTTTCTAAGATAAATTGGAACATCTACAGTTATTTATATTTGAAATTTTTCTGCTGTCGTTTTATTAATCAAATGCGAGAAAATGTAGCAAAAATAAAAGTAGCGCTATATAGAAATGTATAAAATTAAATCATATTTCCATTTTTTAATTATTTATACGCTAATACCAGCCGTTGCTTTATCTTTTTAGTGGAGGCATTTAAAACTCAGTGGCGTTAGACACATGCAGAATTGTGCAAATTAATGTGAGCATAAAACAAATATATGATCGTTTTAATGAAAAACCTGAAAGCTTCTTAAATATTGTATTTTTTTACTAATACGTAATTTACATCCTAAATGCATTATAACCTAATTCTTTTAAATGATTGTGTCATATTTTAAGTCTATTGCATTTACAGTTGATGATGATATCCGGATACCCACTGCTGCAAATTCATGGTTAAGTGTGTCAACTGTTTTTCGGGGAACCTGCTTGCTCATTTGTGTTAAATTTGCATTGTTTTTGAATGATGTTTCCGTTTCTTCCGCATTTGGCTTTCTATGATGGGAAAATTGAGCCTATGGTTTCTTTCTTCTTAACAATCTTAATGACTGCTCTCACACAAACTTTAACTTCATTTAAAATTTCTCTTTTTGTGAGAGATGTGTTGTTCAGTCAAAAAGATTATTTTAGATCTTTACCTTGGTGTTATATCCACAGTCAAGTTTAAATACAAAAAGGGAAAACCAGATATCAGAAGTCTGACTCTGATGACTAACAAGAATATAACTTAGGCAGAAACTCATTTGACAAGCTTAATATCAAAAGATGACGAATGTTATGCGTGGATCCAGAAATATGCTGGTTGGTTAAAAGATGACTGGTGAAAAGCGTTATTTTACGATGACAGTCATTATTTATTTCATGGTCAACAATGTCAATTTGTACGCTATTCATCTGGTGAAACCGTAACTAGTTCTCACTAGAGTAGAACTGTGAAGCATCCAGAAAAGAAATGTTTTGAGGTTGTTTTCTTGCACGTGGAACTGGCTCATTAGTGCCTAAGCAAGGCATGATGGAAACTAAGAAATATAGTAAGGTTCTAGAACGCCGTGTCAAACCGAAACTGAGGAAGATAACCCAAAATGCGTTTTTCCAACAGGATCTAATTCCATGCCATATGTCAAAATGTGTTAAAATTTATTTCAAGATAAATAATATCAATCGTTTAGATTGGCCAGGAATCTCGCCAAAACCAAAGAGAATCGAAAATCTATGGGCTATATAAAAAACTCGACTTTGAAATCTGGATTTTACAACAAAAAATGACCAGGTATAAGTCTGGTTTCATTACGTAAAAATAAAGAAAATCTGTAAAAAGATTGGTGAATTTGTCAGAGTTGGGGTTCAAGACGTCATTAGACCTAACGATGGGAACATCAAATATTAAGGTTTGTTCTAGTATTCAAAATATATATGATGTTTTCTACAAACATTTTTTTTATATCGTGTTCAAATTAATTAGCACATTACTACGTTCTAAGTAGTGAGCTTACGTCTACATTCAAATTCAAAAGTAATTACTTTGAGTAAATAATTTTTCTAATATTACTTTCGATTTTTTTAAATTTAACAATTTTATGCCTTCGCATATAACGTTCATCACATTTAAAGAAATATTTAACTAATTTGAAAATGCAATGGAAATTAGTTATATCCAATATTTGAGAGAATAAGTGCAGAACCTCTTTCAAGAAATACTATAAGAAAAATTAAGTATGGTAGATATCTTTATGAACATAAGATTTCCTCATTTGTCTTTGTCTAATCTATTCTTGTTTAGACTAAATTGACCCAGTATTCTGAATTCAGCATCAGGATAATTATGATGTTCTCATTAGCATCCTTAACCTTTTCGAAAAACATATGGAAAATATATATCGCTTAGAAAACGAAAAATGTGTAAGGAATAATTAGAAAGTTTAGTCATTTAAATTTATATTCGATAACTAATTATATTCTTCAATACAGATAACCAAATCAATTTTTCAAAAGTAAACGACTATTGTATTTTTACACCGATCAAATATTTTTCAGCTGTTGATAATTTTAACAGCTTATGTTTTATTTGATTTTAAATTCGTCCAATCAAAATGATCATAACTTCCTCAGTTCTTTCAGATTATGATTGAAAAAATGTCAGTATACTGATATTAAGAAGCTATTACATAATCAAGGCCATGGCGCCTGACTGACCAACCAGAAACGCTTTTTTTTTCTCTGAGCAAGAGCTGAACAGAAGGAATTTTAAAAAGCTAATGGAACCGAACCGATTAAAAACAACTAGTTCATGTTTTGCCTGCTTGCTCGTGAGAATGGTTGTCTAAACAGCGGACTGTAGGAGATCTTTTTAACACATGACTAAAATGTCGGCCTGAATCCTCACAATTTCAGCATTTTCTCCGAGATTCTAATGAATTCAATGAAAAGGAAAAAAAAAATTCCTTGAGAACATCACTTTTCTTGCTGCGAACTTTCTTGATCCAAAGTACAAGTTGTTGTTATCAAAGAATGAAAAAAAAATACATGGCTGACACTCGCCTTATCAGGCTATGCACCTGCATTAGAATAATGTCTGCTGGAGGCGGCAAGCAAATATATAGAAAATCAGGTAAGAAGGGAAATGCACACCAGTGAGGAAAATGCAGAATATGAGCTTCCAAGATTCCAGTAAAATACGAATGTCATGAATATGTGTAAAAAAATTAGCATTGGTACAATTATAGATTTTTTTACTGGTGAGCCTCCACGAAACAAAAAAAAATGAAATTATTTGAAAATTCTGGCATGGCAGTCCGTTGCAACATTAATTAAAAAAGAAAAGTATACTATTGGTTCCTTAGTTGGTTTATGGTTACTGTTTTGAGAAAATTATTTAGTGAAAGAAACGTTTTGTATTGTTTGGCAAAATATCGATTGGATCACGTTGTTTGTTAGAATAGTTTTCAACATTGTTGATAATCATGGTCAACGACCCGCTTGTGCATATAAACAAATTTAGAATATTTATTTTATAAACCGGAATTGAAACAGATCGGACTACCTTACACTGTAATTCTACTCCCAGCTCGTGACAAAGATTTTGCATTACTTACAGTATTAGCAGTTTGTGAGTATTAAAAATTACATCGGTCCACTTTTAATGAATACCTGACTATTTAATAATAGAAAGTAAATTGTATGATACTGGTTTTTGTATAATTCTTTTCTTTTATGTTATTGTACTTACATTTAAAAAAAAATCAAACTGGCTCGATTAAGAAAGAATGCTGGACTACTTGAAGGAAACCAATTCTTTCTTTAAATTGGTCAGCATGATTATCCGGTTTACTTCGTATCAAGTATTTACTTTGGTAAGTCGTACAAATGCGCCTAAGCCCTTATTAGCAAACTGGACAACATAATGCAGTATAACGCTTCAAAAAACACATTTCCGACAATCAGTTTGATAATCATTACATCAAAGGTAACGGTATATCCAAAAATAACTAACTTCAATTGATTTATGCTTGGAAAATAATTCTGTGCTACCATTTCTTTTAAAGACGCTTCAGCTGCGCGATTTAGATCGGCCATGCTTGCGTGTGTTGATTATAGCATTTTAAATCCAAAAAAACTGCAATGCGACCTTCAGCTCTAATAGCGTCGGCGATAATTCTGCTCGAAGGTTAAAATTTCATGGAATTTTCTGACGCTAATTCCAAAATAAATCACTAATTTTATAGGGGGGATTCTCTCAAGATAGACCAAGTACATAGCTTAGCTAGCGTATACTGACAAACAATTATTTATTACCCATATTGTTATCAGGAAATTACAAATTTACTTCCAGCTTGATCTTAAGGAGTTGTATCAGACGAAAAATGGAGATTTATGGCCGTAAATCGCTAAACACGAACTACACGTAGACCGGCGTTTAGACAACTAGACTGTCAATGTTGAATGCACGAATTCGATACCCAGACGATGTAGTCCCTGGAACGGGTTCTTTGCGATCTTTTTCATCAGCCGTTCGTTCCTTTGGAGACTTATTTCGCTCCGCATCTAAAAATGAAGAGTTGTCGTTAGGTGTTTCGTGGTCCTCGTGACGCAAGATAATAGTCTCTTGCTGATAACCGTGACATTGTACTCCCTCGTTAGGGTCGTTTCCTTGTAATGACTTGTGAACGAGAAAAAAGAAAACGTTGAATGTTTATAGATTATATCTTTCTTACCGATCTTTATCATTTGCCAATTATTAATACAGACTGAACGTCCTGATGATCTAGTGGTGTTCTACTGAACTTCTAATGTTGAGGGCTCTAGTTCGAATCCCGGTTCTGATTGAAGTAGGTTCGGTTTAGTGTACGTCTCTTGCATAATTTTCTCTTGCTCTTTCTAACCGGTAGGTCGTGAGTTTCCTATGAGCAATTCAGGTTTCTCTAATATCTAAAAAAAAATTAAAAAATTAAGATTTTGCTGGGGTTCATTCGTTAGCGAAATAAAATCATGTCAAAAAGGTACTCCAAACCGAGTCGGTACCGATTGAAATTCGAACCGGATAGATAAAATGTGGACTTAAAATTTTTCTAATCTGGTGGTTATATACTTATTGCCTTAACTATAATAAGCAGAAATCTTACAAAACAACAAATAAGAAAATGCAGTTACATTTATTTATTTCTCTCTCAATATCTTTAGTATTGATGTCTTGCAGCTACCAAATAGATACCAAGTCTATAAAAATGATGAAAAACACAAGATCATCTGGGCTCATCTTCATAAAAAAATACACTGGTTACCATCTTTGTTCCGTTTTTCGCTGACATTGTATTATTGAATAACACACATAGATCAGCGCGTAAATGGAAAGTCGGATAAAGAAAATCGAAATTATTTAATTAGGAAATTCTTCTTTTAAGAGTACTAACCAAACTATTTTAAATTAATATTTTTCAGTTTTACTAACATTTTATCTAAACTAATTAGTATTCGTTTTGACAACACATAATTATGAATTAAAGATCGAAATATTGCATATTTTATACATAATTAACCTATTAGAATATATACTCGCATACTGAATGTCTTTAAGAAAATAAACGTGTTTCCATGCATTTATCTTAAAATTTTTATTACTCGCTATATTATTTTCATTAAAATATCAGCCTGTGATGTTTTATTGGTAAGATGACATTTTTGGTCGCTTTTGTACATGTATAATTAAGATTTCACAATATAGACGGATTATAATCAATTGCTTTTCTTTTTAGAATGAAATTTTAGAGCGAATTTATTTCATACGGTTCGAGGTAACTTTTACAATTTCATAATGTATACATGTTTAATTAATCTTGCTACTCTGTTTCTATAAGCACACAAGCCAGACATTTTCAAATATATTTAAAACTCAATGCTTTAAAATTTCAAAGCGATAAAACTGACAGCAGAAGTTTTAGTTACTTTTGATTCAGAAAAGCGAAACACTTTCAATTAATTAATTGATGTAACAAAAAATTACATGTAACACATTAAGCTTGAATGTTACGGTCAGACTGCTACTTTGTACAGAGAAAATGTAAAAGGTTGTTTGATGTAAATACAGTTTAATTTCTTCCAGAAAATGGAAAATTGCGTTCAGTACAGCACTTTGCGAATTACACTTGGTACGTAGACTCTTAGAACTCTGCTATTTTTTCAATTAGAATTTAAAATTAATTACAACGCTGTTAGCTAGTTAAAAAAACAAAAACAAACAACATGCGTACCATATTTTATGCACCGTATTGGCTTTTATAACTTTTTCGGCATCATAAATGACGCACAGGAATAGCCTTTTACCTCCTAGCAAAATAAATTGGTACCGAGGAACTAGCAAGCTTTCCAACACATTTCCTCTGTTTTACTTAATCCAGTCCCATTAAAGCAAGGGGGATGTGTAATTAGCTTGACACTGGTATTAGCAAGACATGGTTCCCACTTAGGCTTAAATCCGGGACTAAAGGCACATTAAGGGATTATTGATTAATAGTTCGTTCAGGGAACCAGAAAATGCAATCCACCCTGATGAAATCAAGGATCTAGCGCTACAAGTGCTCTTTATTAAACTCCTGTTACAACGTTCCTCGATAGGCAAAGCTTGTCTTGTCAAAAAGCTGTTTCTTTCCATTAGGACCACAGCTGTATAAGATCTTAAAACTGCCTGAATTCGAAAGTAAGCGCAAGAAAGGGAATCTGTGACGGCTTTTAGAAAAAATGCGTTGTCTTGTCATAGATGGATGTCACAAGCAATCTTGAGGCTTAAAACGAAAATCAAGAAAACGAGAGAAAATTTTAAACAACATTGCATTTGGAAAGAAACGAACAAACTTTCTAAAAACAACAAGAAAATTATTTTTCCAAATGTTAAGATTGAAATTATTTTTTATTTTATTTAAAATTCAATATCACTGTTTTTAAGAAATTCATTTTATTGCTCTATTAGAAAAACAACAATCAATATTCATCTGCACCCCTAGATTTTATATGATTTTATGAAGATGTTTGGTAAGATTTGAGTCATGCATAAGTAATGCTTATCGTAAAATTCTTGATCTAATAAATTTGTTAAATACAGGTAGTAGTAACCAGAACAGGTCAATTATTTTCGTCAGATTCTGCTAGTTTTTCATTCCTAAGGGAAATAAACATTATGAACATTGATTAGTGACTATTTGTTTTATAATCTCATAAATTTTCAAATTAATGCATATATTTGAAATCTGCTTTTTAAATAAAAAGGACATTTAATTAAGGGCATTGTAAGATCCGCCACATGACTGTCTTCAAGGCATTTGTTTCAAAATCCATGATGTGTTGTTCTGGTAATAAGCTGGGGTTAGTTGCTGCCAAAATGATTTAATTAAAAAGGATGAAGTTGTCAGTAAATATTTCACTAAAAGCATATTCGATCATGTTCATAAAATTAATTTCAAATTTTGTAAAACAAGAAATATTTCACATACGATAAATATATTTATGACTTTAAATTCTTAGTTTTTTGTATCTCTGTTTCTCTTTTGCAAAGTTTTGTGAAAGCTATACAACAGTGTGGGTTTCAAAATCTGATCAGTCGATTTTGATGAAAATAGACAAGTTTTACACATTGCAAGAAATGGTGGGGACACATTATTTTAAAAATTAGCATACAAATGAAACAAACTGATTGGACTTGCGGGCATTTTAATTGCAATTAAAACGGATAACTTTAAGGCGTTAGAAGCAGCAAAAAGTTATAAAAGTGAGACATACAGATGTGTGCATATAACTCTTGTTTTGTCCTTTTAAGGATGCTGGCGACAAACAACCAGCATGATTGCTGTTTTCTTAACTTTCCGATTACGTTTAAGCTCTATTTGATTCAACACTAGTTCCTACCAAGCATAATTTGCAAGGTTTTTTCTTAAACATTATATGGTATTTTGTGTAGTTTAGGATTAGTTACACATGACGTGAAATAAACAAGTTTGACGTTAGTTTTTCTAGCACTAATCTTTTTATACAAAAGTTTTAACTAAAAATATAATACATGTAATTAAATCTCAACATAGTAAGAAGGTTAATAATTTAAACTAAAATTGTTTGCAGTGTATTAACGGTGAAAAACTTCTAAAATCCATGAGTAATAGTTATATAATGATAAAAATTGCGTGTACATATAACCATATATGTATGTAAGACATCTCTCATTCGTTAAATTTTAAAGGAAATCATATTATGGGATATTCTTATTGATGTTTTTATTTGAGTTTTTCTATATTCAGGTCGCGCTCAGATGATAACCAGATAATTTATTCTGATCGGATGGTAACTTTAGTCTTACTCACTGGAAATGCATAGAATAAATTTTACTTTTCAAAAAGAAATCATCTTAAAATGCAAATTTACTACTATGTGCAATTTAAAAATATTTGAAATTGTGGAAGAGCATACTGTCTGGTAAATTAAGAATGCTTTTGGTAATATAAAAGAGGGAAATTACAATAACCTATTTATATAAATAATTGTTGCAATGGAAAGCTTACTCATTAAGTAAATATATAAATACAAGCTAAACTTATAACTGTAAAATTTAATATTAAAATGTTTTAGGTAAGAAGATACCTTGAGTTGACTGTAACACTTTTAAAACAATCTTTGGAACTATGTACAAGGAGAGTATAGGTCTTAAAATATTATAATATACTAGCCAAAGGAACCAATGACAGTTAATTATGATGTCGTACTGCATTATCGTCAGCAAACACCAAAACATTTTCTTCTATCAATTATTATAATTTACCCCAAGTCAGAGTTGTAACATAAATCATTCTAAGTAGTAACAAAATTTTTACACAGAAGTAAAGATTTCTTTTTTGCACAACATTAGATAAAGAACGTTAAGCTGGAAAAGCTTCAAAATTTTCTCTGTTGAAAATGTTTGCTCGAGTCAAACTGGTACCTTGAGGTACACCAATTGATAATGTGGCATGACGCTTTATAAAACCACTCAACCAATCTTTTCCACCACAATCATTAACATCCAATGAATCTGGAGTTAATTTATATTATACCTAGTTCAAAAGCAAATATTTTAAAGTCCATGGCGGATATCCAAAAAATGTTTGACACATTTTTTTGTTTTAATTTTTACTAATTATTGAACACTTGTCTATTTCCGGCATAACCAATTTGAAATTTTCATTTAGTAGTGCAACTTTCATAAGCAAAACTTGCATTTTTACATATTGGCTATAAGTAACTCAACAAATACCATAATCCGTTGCGACAGATCTAACAGTACGGTTATTTTATGCTACTTCATGCACAGCTTATATCAAAATAGCATCACGTGTTTTTAGCTCTATCAATTTTATTAAGTTTCTGCAAATCTTTTGTCAGTTTTCATATTAGGATAATTTGGGGTCATTTATTGCATGCTTGTTAATCTGTATGCAGATAAGTTATATATCGTTTTGTAGCGTGTGCTTTGTTGTACATTATTCAAAACTTACCTTTTTAAAAATCATAAAATGGATATTTGTTTCAGGGTTCTGAATGAAGCGTGGATAGAAAGATTTTCTTGCCATTTTGCTTCACGAGTTCAAACTAGGCCACAAAGCGAGCGTTGCAACTCGTAACATTAAGTAAGCAAGGATGGCGTGAGGACAGCAAATGTGCGTACAGTACAATGTTGGTTTGCAAAGTTTTGATCAGAAGTTGTAAGCCTCGAAGATAAGGAATGTAGCGGACGCCCTACCAGCTGAGATGCGACAGTCTGAAAGCCTCATTTAAAGCCGATCCAAGAAAAACTGCGAGAAATTGTCAGAGACAACAACGGTTTCCTGGCATCTGGACGCAATCAGCAAGGTGAAAAATCTTGAAAAGTGGGTGCCTAACGAGTTGATTGAATAACAACTAAATCTTCGATTGTAGATCTGCTCTAAGCTTGTCGTAAGAAGAAAAAACTACCCATATATTGACCGAATCATTACGTGTGATGAAACATAGATCCTCTACGACAATCGTAAACGATCAGCACAGTAGTTCGACAGAGACAAAGCGCCTAACTACATTCCAAAACCTAGCCTCCACGCAAAGAAGGTCGAGGTCACTGTCTGCTGGATTGAAACTGGTATCAACCACTATAAATTCCTGCAACCTGGCGAAACCATCACAGCTGAGAGGTACTGTCGTGAATTAAATGTTGTTCATCAGAAACTCTCCGAACGACAGCCAGCATTGGTGAATCGATGAGACCCAATTCCGCTCCACGACAATAATCGTCCTCATGATGTAAAAGTTATTCTTCAGAAAATGAACAATTTGGGGTACGAAGTTTTCCCTCATCCACCTATTCACCAGACCTTTCTCCCATAGACTATAACCTTTTCAAACACTTCGACAACTTCCTCCGTATGAAATCATTCTCCAACCAAGCAGCAATTGAAACTGCTTTTCAACAGTTTATCGAATACAGAAATCCAGATTAAAAAAAAATTATATAAAATGTGCTTGTATCTCGTTGGCAGAAGTGTATTGATTGTAATGTAACTTACTTTGTTTAATAAACTTCATTTTCAACAAAGATAAGCAGTCTGATTTTTGTGGTAAAAACGACAAAACCTTTGTAACAACGTAATATTATGTATGTTTTAGGCATTATTATTTCTTTCTTTTCAGCGTGATTAACATACTTGTTATTCCCAGGAAGATCTCACACCGTGTTGTATGGGTAGATAGATATAACTTGAAATATAACACTGAGACGTTTATAGGCCTTGATCTGAGACGAGGAAAAATTTGGAGCTCGACAAGGTTAGCAAACAGGGTCTAATTTCTAAAAAAAAATAATGTTGCTGAATTATTAAAATATTAAAATTTCATTATTGAGGACAGGGGTCATAAGAATAAAAGAGAAAATTTTAATGGAATGAAATTCACAACGAAATTCATTTTATTTTTAAATTTCTCTTTTTCTAACAAACTGAAATTTTAATGAACAACCAAAATCAACAAATGGAACAATAAAAATGACATCCTTATCGTTTCGACTTGACTATGAGACCTTTATTAGTAACTAATTTTTGGCATAACTGGTGAAAATTAAACAAAATTTCTCCATGGATAAACAGTAACTTTTACGGTGTAAGGATAGAACCACTCCAATTGTGACGAGTATCGGTGAGCATTCTAATTAGTTCCAACAAGAAATGTATTGGGTAAAGCTTTTCCACAGAACATAAACACTGCAAAAATATTACATTTATTTACAAATTGTTACATTCTTCTTCTATTTCTTTGAATCCTGGTCTCTATTATAAAATCAAGTAATTATTATTCAGTTGTGTTTTTCAATGATGGAAATTATTAAGTTTTATTTAGATTACATTTACACTACTGTTCGTATTGGAAGAATTTTAACTAGAGTTGAACATGAATTTATTTGTAAATGCCGTAAGAAAATAAGAATATATAATTTTAAAGTTACATACCTAAAGAAAGGTAGGTTGTTAGTTATAAATATTTATTACATTTTGTTTTATTGAGTATGGACGAGTACACGTTCTGAAAAGATATAAAAATCGTTTTCCTGCTGCACACAGGCCATTTCTCATAGTTCATAGAAACGGAACCTATCGTTTTCACATCAGTGATCCTTAGACATTCCACATTTGAATCTGTAAATTAATGTTTTTAATTTGGTTCATTAAGTATCAGAAATGAAGACACAAATCCCCTCTACATGAAAACTAGGAGACGCGTTTTCTTCTTTTCATGTTGCAATTTTTTATTGCATGATGTTTTTTATGTAAGTTGTGTGAGCTTGTGAAAGGATTACGATTTATAATATGAAAAATAAATAAAAACAATGAGTTTCCTTTTTGAATAGCAAAGACTAAATCCAGAGTCTTGTATAGCGAGCTCTTTAAAAAAAAATAGAAATGAGTACGGGTATAAATTTTCCAATAATTTTGAAAAAGGATTGAAATTTCAAATGACTCAAGAACCTAAGTTATAATGGTTGACAACTTTGCAACGAGAATTTCAGCAACCTGGAAATCGAAAAATATATATGTATTTTGACATGAAAACCAGGGATCAGCAAAATGACAGCATGAAAAATCCTGGTAAAAATGAAAGATGTGGAAAAGGTAGGAATGAAGATACAGAAGCTGACAGATTTTATTACTAACAATTTTCATGAACTAAAATTAGATAAACAGAAAATGACCTTTGGAAGGCAGTGTAATTAATAGTTCTGCCCTTGCTGTCTGTATACTCGTGTGGTTTCTTTAATTTTCTACAGGAGAAATTTGTTATGCCATTCTGCCTGACTGATTCAACCAAGAACGGAACAGATTCCATGCGTCGTTTTTATATATATATATATATCACTCTCTGCTTCAAACGCAAAGCGATCTACTTCTACCGGCCCGTCACCGCCGGGGCAGATAAAGATTCACGCACTATTATACATTTATCAATGCTTTCTTTGCATAAAATTCAGTATTTGTATTGGCTGTTTAAAAAGAGCTGTTTCAGGGTTTTATTTGATCTCTTCTGCGATATTAGAGCTTCCACAACCTCTGAGACGCTTTGTGAAGACTGTAAAACGAGAAGTTTGCTAATTCTTTGTCTTTTATTACGAAACTCCACGTGTGGGAACTTTTATGAAATAAACTTACGAAAACCACTAAATAAAACCTAAAAAAAAAATTAGTAAAATAAATTAATGCTTTCATTCTATTCTCTTTTATTAAAGACTTCGCAAAATATCCTGGACATAATGTTTTCGAAAACTGTTTCAATAATAAACCAATAGGTCTTAATTTTAAGAAAACTAATCGCTCTCTTTGCATAAATATCAAAACCAGTTGGAAAACAGGTAATTTAGGGATCCAATGGTGCGGAAACTAGCATGTAAGCAAACATCGCCGAATTTCCATTTCGTTCTCGCTCAGCAGGAAGCAGACTTTTTATTTGGTGTTTGTTTCACAAACATTTAGGCTACGATGCTAGTCAATGTTACAGTAAGGCGACGGTAAACGGACTTTCCAGTGTGTATTACTGTTACCTGAGACTAAATAGCAGGGGTTGTATAGTAAGCAGATGATGTGAATGTAAATAAAAAGAAGTGTAAAATTGAACATGGTGAATAGAGTTAATAGATCAAAACTATTTTATTAGTAAAAAATTAAAATTCAATGAATACCCTGATTATACCAAATAAAACTGTTACAGATTTAACAAATTAATCTCATAGATTCAAAAAAGTATTACAGACTTTGTAAACTTTTAGACTTTGTAAACAAAAATAAATACACCAATGAAAAAAATGTAAGCAAAATAAAAGCCTTGAAGAGGTCGAACCTCGTTTCATCCCCACACAAATATCATATTTCATTCTTTATCAGCGTTTACAAAGCACTTGCCTACCGTCATTTTCTTTCTGGATTCCGTGAACTCCATAAAATTTAAATTTTCAGGTGCCAGCTATATTTTTTATGTAATACGCAGCATTCAGACACTTAAGTTTAAAATTTGTTACAACTCTCATTTTTTAATAAAATGGTAATGCACAATTAAAGTTTTTCTCTGTATTAGAGACAATTAACAAAATCTCGGCAGCTTGGCTAACGGGCGTAAATGGCATCACCAACGTTTCTTGCAACAGAAGCAATAGTACTTTTGTTTAGATTGTAAAAAAACAAACAAAAGAAACGAGGAACCATTTGGATTAAGAAGCTCTGTCCTTTGTTGAACACTGATTTTGTTCTCTAAATGAGTGCGCACAAATGAAGAGAAAGAGAAAGAATCTGGTACAGTAGTTAAATTATCGAGTTACAGTTGTCCCCCCGGTATTCGCGGGGATTACGTTCCTAGAGCACCCGCGAAGAGTGAAAAACCGCGAATATTGGACGTGGTCCATAAAATGCCTATAAATGCCTATAAACGTCAAAATATAACGTAGCATATAATAAAAAATATAAGTAAATATATAATAATATTTAATAAAAAAACACTTAGAGAAACACTCAGCGAAACACTCGAGATAGCTACACGCGGTAAACTGGATGATGCGAGGCTGCTTGGCTGCATCTGCCTGAGACAGCGCCTCGTGGGCAGCAGCCAATCAGCAGCAAGGAGAAATGAATAACACTCTCGGATTGGCTACTTTCAAACCTCCAGCCAATAGCGTTTATTTTATATTAATATTTTGCTGAATTTACGTTAGTATTTATGTTAAAAATTAGTAAATTATATTGTTATTAATAATTTAACGTTAAAAAGCGTGAATATATATATATATATTTCCACGAAAAAATCCATAAAAAATCGCGGAAGATGTTTGGTTCTAAGGAAAATTCCGCGAATAACCGCGATTACGCAGGGGTCGACTGTATATCAATTTAATTTTTCCCTTAATAAAACGACTGACTTAAAAATAAAAATGTTGTTAGAATACATTCTAGAAAATCAAACATGTTTCAAATATGAAATGGGTTGTGCTTCAGCTGATAATGCAATCGGATTTTACTGGATTTAAGCAGTTTTTATCTTAATATTTAATTTTTGTTTTCATTTCCAGAAGCTCAACATATTTGGACACTTTTACAATTTTCCTAATTAAATGCAACACCATCTTGTTTATACCTCTTTTATTCTCTCCTAATTTCTCTTAACGTGAAAGTATTTATAGTTGCTCAGTGTTTCGATCATTTCAATAATCCCATCTTTCTTTCTTTCGAAGAAAAATAATGATTTAAAGCGATTTACACGTATTTGGTTTGTACGCATTCATAATGTTTTTTTAAAAATATTCTTGTATTTCATCAACATTAAACAAAAGTAAACTAGATCGATTCTTCAAAGCAGGAATTTTATTACTACATCGAAAACTCATAGTAGATTTGTATAATAATTTATTATCAAATTTATCATACGCACAGATGCAATTTTTTAATAATGCAGCTAATATTTGTGAAACAGTTTGAACATAATAAACTGCATCTTTCTAAATTTTGCTATCCTCAATAGATATATCAAATAAATATTACGTACTTTCTTTACCACAAGCTGCGCTGGTCTCTGGCTTTCCAGTTCCCTCCTACATTTAAAGTATAGGTTTCTGGTATTGTGATTTGTTACGTTTGTTCGGTAAGAAAGTCCTGATGACTCCTACCTTTCAAATGCTGTCTTGGAATACCTGGCCATTCACTAATTACTTACTATTCTTGGCTTAAGGCACCACACTATTGTTATTCGTATATTTTCGTTGTTGAAGGCGGCGCCTAGCAAGTTAAGCGAATTAAAGAAAAACAGATCGCGTACATTGGTTACCTTTTGATTCTTGTTATGGATATGAATACACTAATTATTTCAATGTTTAAGGGGACTTGATTTATTAATTATTAATTTAATACAACATATGTTCTCTACTTTTATTGAGAGAGAGAATGTGAAAACTTTTCTTTTGATAAACTATCTAAAACATTTTTAAAAGTAATCTTTTTAATTTTGATACCAAAATAATATATTAAAACAACAAAATGATAATTTTCTTAAAACTGTTTTCTATTTTTTAAAATATGTTTGACGAGTATTATTAGGATATTTTATTTTGTAGCAATTCAAAGTTTTATCAACTTTTGCTTTAATCATTTAAAAATATTTACGTTTCTTCCGCATTTTGTTGTTTTTGAATTAATTATGATCATTGTATTTTTTCATCCCTAACTCATATGGTGTGCAGTTTTAATTTTAAACTAATAATTGGACAAGCCATTAAAACCAGTAATGCATGACAGGAAAACACAGAAGTAACACTAATTATTGATGAATATCTGTGTGCATGAAACAGATATATCAAAACTTTATTAAATACACTGCAGATTCATGAATTTAAATCTAGTTAATTAGTTCATTCGATTTATTGTATCCAAATTTGTCCCTGTTTGTTATAGCATCTCGTCTTCGATATCTTCTTGAATCGACTTACAGACCATCGATGAAGTCAGAAGAGCACGTAAACGGCGACGACAGAAATCTGTACTTACTGGCTCAGTATACAGTCATGTAAAATCCCTCTTTACGCGACATTTAATGGCATTCATTTAAGAACATAAATTTTATGTAATATTTTATTTTGCCTTGTGTTGTCACTAAATAAATGAAGTTAAGCGCTGAACTATCAACTGAATCTATTTTTTACGGTTGCTAACCTTCCTACGGTTGATTCTTGGACGGTGGGAGTCTATTAACCGTCTGCTGGATGACGAAAGCCAACGATGCTGACGAGTCCTTTTGGAAAATCGCACGATACAAGGATAACAGAACCAAATGGCTACCAAAATAAATATGGCGATTTTACTTTTAAAAAATGTGTTCTTACTCAGCATGAAAATATTAAAGGCACATTTATACAATTTCAAAATTTTATAGTTTTATGAATTTTTTTTAAATCGAAGACAAATAAATTGAAATCATTGTTGTATTTTTAAAATATTCAAATACTTTAAAAAACATTTTAATCGATCTTAAAGCTGCTACGTTTGTCATTCTGAAGTTAATATTATATAATAACATACACTGCATTTTTAGATTCTAATCAAAGTGCATGCAATTATAAATTAAAACGTTTTGTTTTCTCTGTCAGTTTCAAAGCCTTCTGATATAGTAGATGACCGTGATATTTGTTGGTATGATTTTAGTGATTCGATTCCTGGTGTAAGTAAGGTAAACAAAATTAACATTTAGAGTTTGGTGGTTTATCTCCTAAGGAAGGTAATGAATTATAGCAGATAGGAGATCGCTCAGCAAAGTTGGTTTTGTTAATTCCATTTTTAGACTTTGTAATTTAGAAAAAAATGAAAGCAAAGTTGAAATCCTATAATTTATTTTCTAATAAGGAGACATCGTGATTAATTTACCTTCAGGATCTAAACTAACACAACCAGTCAGTCTAGAGTGGAAAAAATGGAAGAGAGTCGACACAGTTGAGACATTATAAATGTATTTTTTTAATGAGTTGAAAAGTTACAGGTTTATTTAAATTGTTTTCTTGTTTGATTAATTAGTGTCACTATCGTTCTGATCAAATGTCTTTAATCAGTTCATCTCTATTGGTACGTCGTACGATACGCATGGTCGGAGAGTGTCAAGCAGACTCTAACTGCTTTGTTATGAGAGCTTACTCGGGAAGAAAATTGAGTAACGTCGTTGCAGTTTTAACCAACGTGTCACTTCTCTCCAGCGGGTCCGCACCAGATGCAAGCAGGTTGTTAGGTGAAAGGGGTTCAGCGCTTATTAAGATTTCGCAAATTCCAGGTAGGGAGATACATATATCTTTATACTGCTTGGCCAACGTAAATCTGCCACGGAAATTTGGTTTCGACCGGACACAATCTGACCCATTCGGTCCTCCTTTACCTGACCGCTCAGCTCAACTTCAGTGGGTCTTTTGTTATTAGAAGTTCGCCAACGAAACATCTTCTGAAGAATGAATTCCATGAAAATAAACCTTCAGGAAGTATTTAAAAAAATAAGCAAGAAAACAGTCTACGCTTAAACTTAAGTTACAGACAAAAATAAGAATGGAATATCGAAACCAGCTGAAGACCCGAGAGCTTCTTTTTGCGTGCCACAGCATGAATGAATCAATTTGCTATGAAAAATGGTTGGATTCTACTTATTTGAAAAGCATAAAGCAATTACTGAACTTTAAAATTATTTTATAATTTTAATTAAAAAATATTTGACCATAAAAAAGAGCGTTATACATTCTTTAAGGATATCCGCTCGGGTTAGGATTAATCATTTAGCGAAGTAAACAATTTGTCAACATACAACTAGCACCACTATTACCAGCACTATACCATTAATAGTAATAGTGGTATTATTGTCACCATACCACTATCAACACTACTGATACTATTACGAGTACTATACTATTACTAGTAGTAGTATCAAACATTCTATTAACAAAACTAGTTAAATATTTTTCCTAATCCTGTATACTAGATCATGTCCATTTTTATAGCTTTTATCTTATGTATTTAATCCAAAACAGAGAGACAATATAGTGGTTTTTTTAGTTGTTTGTAAACTTTATTTATACATCTCTAGAGTCTATTTATTTTGCTAACGAATGAACTCCTGCCAGTTAAAGATGCTCACGAGAGTTATATTTCATGCTCAACTCTCTCACCCCTGCCTTTTCCCCACAGAGCTTATCTGAGCACGCGAGACCGTTTAATCATTTTCAAAATCTGTCTTGAAATATCGCTTAGCAACGACATTTTAGTCGGATATTTTTTTTTAAATGTTGCAGTTGAATAACTCATGTCAGTCGACAGTTTCTCCCTTTTCTATTACAGAAATTAAACGTTAGTGCAGCGGTTAATGTATCTATGTAAATGTATTGATTTGTAAGCTTTAATAATGGATTATTCGGTTCTTGTAACGATCTCTTCAGCACTTTCAGCAAAGATGTTCGTGCGATCAAAAATACGGTATTGTTTAAATATGTCAGTTCAGACCAGCACATCTTCGACTACAGATTCTGGGTTGCCATCTTTTGAGTTTGAACATTTTCTAATTATTTATATACCTTCGGTAAAAGTAAAATACCACTGTGGTAAAATAATCTCCATACTTAACGCGATGCGACTGACGCGAATCGTCACCCGCATCAGACATCTGGTAATGGCCGTTAGCTTTATTATTAATTTTACGGGTGAATTTTAAAAGAGAGCGTTCCAATTGGCTAATTTGTTTTTAATTATATCGAATGTCTTCATTTTAGAAAGGAGATTTTATGAATATTATAAAAGAAAACAGAGTGGTTATTTATTTCTGAAATTATTTAGATTTTTTGTTTAGAAAACAATTAGAAGGCCTAATTATGTATTTTGATCTAGTATAATGAAGAATATTTTTTCAATTTCTGCATATTTAAGAAAATATACCGTTTTATAGAGTGAAGACAAGATTCTAAGCTTGAGGTAGTAATCAAAATATGAAGAGAAAAGCGTTAGTAATTTCTTTCGTTTTCTATAATTTAATGAGCAGTCAAATAGAGTTAAATAAAAAAAAAAGACACCATAGGTCTGGTTCTATTAATTCGGACTTAAAATCAAAATCAAGTATTTTATGGACCACGAAAACAAAGGGTAATAAGATTAGTTTTTTTTCCTTCGTAAAAAATACAAAAATATTAAAAACACCCAGATAAATTAATTCAGCTGATTTAAAGTATTTCCACAATAATGCTAGGACAATAAAATTATTATTGTATGTGTAAATATATTAAAAAGAAAGAATTTATTTCTCATATACAGTTTTTACCTTGAACAGTCAGTGTGGAATCAAATCAGATATTTGTCTTCTATAAACGTTGTTTTATTTAAATACCTTTTACCGATATTATTGTCTGTAAATTAATCAAAGCGTCAACTCATTTTATTTACCTGCTGTTTACGGAACATATCTATTATCTTGCTGGACATCAAATATCTCGAGGATTCTTCGTCGGAGGTATTCTGATTCTTAAATAAATGCCTTCTGTTTCCTTTCACAGGTTCTTGATTCTTCTTCATCTCCAATACAATATAAAAGCGTAGAGTCCATGTTTAAGAAAAGATATATAATTAAGCTCAGCATAGCTTTCCTCGAATCTTTCCAGTTTTCAAGCATAGACTATATGTATGCTTTACAATTACATCTTCCGAGTATGGTTATTAGATATTTAAGGGAAGATCTTATAGTAGATTTTAAAATAGCTCAGGGTTAAACTCTTGTAGACAGTAAGGAATTATTTTAGTTATCTACGTTTATCAATACTAGAGATCACGATTATACATCGGATACAATTTTATAATGGAGCGATCAGGAAAAAAAATTCGCGGATAGAATAAATCGCTGCCGTTAGTGTTTGACAGATACAGAAATAAATTAGTTTGAAAATTTTACTTATTAGCTTTCTTTATTCCTGAGCACCTTATATACGCCAAAGTGATTTATTTATACCAGTAATTAAACTAAATTAAATTAAATGAAATGAAAAAAAGGCATCTACACTGTAGAGCAGATCATTCAGGTAGATGGTTTATACAAATTAGAAGTTTAAAAAGTGTTAAAATTTAATTCATTTTTTTAAAGAATAAAAAGTGACAACGATAAAATCTAGCCTTACTGAGCTTCGCTTTCTTGAATATGAATACTTTCTTGCTATCGTAACCGGATAGTTCATAAAATAGTTCTAAAAAATTAAAATTTATTTTCGGTTGTAGACTAGAAGATGCAATGGTTTACAGACTTTTACCGGATCAATATCTGCCTATCTAATATGAAATGCAGAAAATTCGATTCTTTTGTAAAAGGATTTTCTGTTGTACTTACGCCATTGTGTACCACCACTGACATTTGCAGGAAAAAAAAGGTTTATTCTAGTTATTTTTCACTTGAAGAAAAATTCTCAGTATGCATCATCGGCGGTTTCTACAAAATGTTTGCCTTCAACAACTTTTCGGAGCGCCAGACAAATGTCTTCCGGGTCGATGTGTGGTGCAACAGTTTCATGAGTCTCACAGAACTGCGCAGAGAAACAGCGAAATAGCCGTTTAGAAACCGAGTATACGAACGAATAAATAGCTTTTAGAACAAATCAGGCTTTGTTGCTGGCAAATACAAAGGATCGCATTCCAGCCAAGTTAAGAAATAAAAAAAATTACACACCAACAAAATATCAGGCACATCTTAAAAACAAAAAGTAAAAGAAAGGTACGGTTTGCAGTTCGCCACAAAAGCATTTTTCTTGGACTTCACGTGATGCCAAAAAAGCAAAAATAATGAACAAACATTTGATGGCCTGCACTACGACGTTGTAGAAGCAATAGAAGCCATTGGTGGTTTGGCCACTAATTTCCGTCCAACCTAATCTTTCGAGCACATTATAGATTATAAACAAATCAAATTGTAATCACACATGTCTGCAGGAAAAATGCACTGGCATAGATGGCTACGGACAAACGCAAATCAACCTTGCGAAGTTTGAAGGAAAGTAGAGATTTGTGCGAACAGTTTATGGTGAGCGTTTTTAGTACGGATAGACGCTATTCGAAAGAGAAACGCAGACTCAACGGAGGAAACTGGTCTACGGCGACGTGGCTTCATTTTCATGCGAAATAAAGGAAGTAAGACTGCTAACAACAAAGTATAGTCACAGAGAAGTGACGTAGTAATATGTGTGGACCACAGGGTGCAGGTCATAGACGAATATAATATATTAACTGGACTGTATATTGTAGAGGAGTACTTCCGCCATCGATCGAAAATCCGGATGAATATGGAAATTCAGCGAATAAATCGCAGACGATCAGCAGACGCAGAATGTTTTTAAACGTGCAGCATCTGAATGGTATCAGTCGATAATCGAACACCGAGTGAAGAGTTGGTACGAAGAGGTCACCTAAATGCATCTAGTGCTCCTCGACTAATTAATTTTATCGTCTAAGCAGTTAAAAATTTATTGTACTACGAAAACATCGCTATCACAGTTGATGTAAACGCTGACCCACCGAAACATCAAACTAGACAGAAATAAATTCACATAAAACGTTTATACCAAGGATACAGGACAGAGCCTATATCCAACGTTGCAACTAAAAAAAGTTCCACCGCTTAAAATATATAACAGAGACAGCACATAACCAATAGAAACCTTTCCGTATAATACAAACAAAAGCATATTGGCGGCTACAGATATTTCTGAATCACCAGACTTGATCCATTCTTACTTCTCAGCAATATTATAAGTGCATGTGCTAGCGCAAAACTGCGCAATCAGGGACTGAATTCCAAGCTCGCTCTTGTGGATGTGTAAAATGTGACCAATCAACACGTGAATAGTTTTCCAAGATGCGTTGTAGCAAAAGTAAATAACAATTGGACGAATTTTAAAAATAATTTTCATTGAGGGACCGCATGAAACATCAACTGTCATTAATACGTCTTCGGGCTTTCAGTAGTTGTGAGTCAAATCTAAAACACAATGTAATCAGCACTTTCCCACATTTCTGGCAGCATTTAGAATCAGAGCCATTACAGCAAGAACGATACTTGTTGAGAATGATATGGATTTCAAAGTACGACCAGTTTTGACGCAATTTACTCGTGGTGATGGGGGAACGGTAGAAAGCGGTCGTATCATTACTTACGTGTCATGTTGTCAGCGGATTAGTAGTCAATGCAATCCCTGATACCATCGTTAAGGGAAACAGACTTAAAGATTGTTCCCTTAAAAAGGCGCAATGTCCGAACAATTTCACGGCAGCAAGTAAATTAATAGATTTGTGCAAATCATGGCCATGCTGTCTCCAGATAACATTTGGTAGAAATGACTAACTGCAATAACTCTGCTAATCAGACGTTTCGATATTTCTTCCCCGCCTCGGACGACCTAATTATATCGTCTAGATTGAAGTTTGACACATCTGACTTATATTCAAGATTTACGAAACAAAGAACACTGTGCAATGTTGTCAAAAGACGAACATCTTCTTGCAAAACTAGCTTTGCCAAAAAACAAAACATGCTATAGAAAAGGAAGTGATTATCACTAGCGAGATAAGTCATTTTTGAGACGGTATACTAAAATATCGTTGTAACTTCGATTTGAGCAAAAGCATATTCCTGGATGCGTCAATGATCGTCTGCACCAAGCAGCCTAGAAATAGCTGAGATTTTTAGCACAGTCGTTAAGTTAAATTCTGATTCCTTAAAGGTATTTAAAAACTTAATCAGATGATACCACAGAAATTTGGAGGTGCATCGTTGCGGAGGCGCCACCAGTTTTAAAAAGAAAAAAACGCCAGATGTCATTTTCAGAGTTAATCCCAGTACCCGAGACTCTTTTATAATCGCCCAAATGATATCAAAAGTAGAATTTAAAACAATGAAACAGTCTTATCGTTAGCCTATCGCCAAAGGAAAGCAGGGTAAATTTCCCGAAAATTAGAAAATTAACGCATTTCGGAGCACAATACATTCCTTCTCACGCACGGAAAGAAATAATAATCATGGCAAGCTCAGCAGTGTAACTGTATTCGTTGCTGACTAGAAAACAAGTGATGGATCCAAAATACAGTACCCGTAGAAAAAGTCAAGTCGCATATCCAAAACTCATTCGATGGAAATCAGAAAAGATAAAGGTGAACTGCAGTCGATCAAATTTCCTTTTATTATAGAGACTGAGGTTAGTTCCCGGAGTATCAGAATTATTGAGTAAATCCATATGTCTCATATCAAGTTTGTACTTGATGTACGGCCAGGTACAGAGTAGGATTAATTAATATAGCACTTATCTGCTTTCAAGCGGCCAGTAAGCAACATGATTTATAGTCGACGCAAAGCAACACGAGGTATCTGGAAATCTCGAAGGCTGTCATCAATATAGCAGCGATGAAGCTGGGGAATAAGAAACCTAAAATACCATTCTGGTAAATGTAAGAAACCAAACCAATGAGTTATTTGATGTTAGGACAGACACTAAGCTAGCAAAAAAAAAAAAAACACCAGAAGGAGGGTTGGGTGCCACACAAGGAGTTGATGAAGTGCCCAGTTACCACAAAAATAAAGTTGTCTTCACGGAATAAAATAACTGCAGAGGGCTCGGCTATTATAGGCGACCTGACGGAAGAGAAAACTTTAAAATGTTTGGCAATGACGCACATAATGTTTCGAGCGGGGGTGTAGAATTTTCCACCACTGGAGAGTGAAAACTGAAAGAAAGCAGATCACTATGCTTAGTGTATCGCATTTAAGCTCATACTCGTCATTAACAATATAACAAGATAAGTGCAAAAGAAATAATTAGTAAATACAAGAATGAAACTTGCCAAAAATCAAAATTTTTAGAAAATGGATACTCCGCCTGTCTGGAAGTTTGTTTCTGTTAGAGCATTAAACATTAAAGCAGATAGGTAGGAATGCAGCTAGCACATATGACAAAAAATGTATTTTTTAAAGACTATCAGCACAATTGATACCGCAAAAGCGTTTCTGAATACCACTGGATTTTTAATGTCCAAAATGTGCTTTTTCAGTTTGTCGCCCTTCCAATGTTATACTGACTGGGACTGAATAGCGAAGTCTTGAAAATCTCAAAAGCAACAGGATCTCAGATGAAATCGTAGCTGGTTAGCAAAAAAAAAAGAGGAAAGTTTGTACGGCGATCTTTCAGCTTAACATAAGAATAACGTTCAAGTCTGCTATGCCGAAGGCATTGGCGCCCTGCTTTATAAGCTGAAAACTAAAGTGAAATATTCTGAATATGCAACTTTTATTCTTCTCATGAGGAACACACAAAAGCCCGAACAATTGTTTTAGTTGATGCTAGTAATTCCAAAAATTTACAAAAAACGAAGCGATGCTAATGGATCTTGAGACAACGAAGTATTCAGCATCCATTATACTGGTTTCAGGGACCTCAGTTGGCATTATTAATGGTAAGCACAACTATGCCATAAACACTGAGATAATAACCTTGGAAAAACGTAACATGCCAACAATGACAGCCGGCTGTTTGAATCGTTGTTAAGCGAAAACAAAAACTGTATTTATTCCTATGTGCGATACAGCAAATGACAAGCATCGTACTGAAGAAATCTGGATAATAGTATATTTGACAAAGAATTATAACTGTCACTATTCCTAAAATTTTGTTCACATAATGCTCATCAGAAAGCACTATATTAGCATAAGATGAATAGTGCGAAATGCTGAAGTCTTGCTGCAGATCAGGGTAACATGCTTCAGTTCGTTTACTTTAAGAAGTGATCACTGAATCCAAATATAAACAACAGACAGAATAATCGCAATGTTACGACCATACAAAATCTATTGATCAGGTTATGTAACAGTGACTATTTCCAAACAAGATTCGCAAACTGGAGATATCAGGCGTCTTGTCTCTGTAGAAGAAACTTTAACGCAGTAGTGCCAACTCAAACAAAACTCTTTCACACGACTGTCAAGCGAAACGCTAAAATTTTACATCACCCTTAAGATGGTCTTGCACTAGATCCATGTGGGAAACGATTTCTAAAATAACACCAACACCTGTGCCTTCAATATAAATAGATACGGAAATATGGATATCCGATGATGCGTCAACAAACTCCCAACAGCATCCACCATGTAAGCAAGGTCCGAAACATCGACTGCATTATTAGATGCCAAAGAATTCTTAACAACAGCAAATCGCTATTTGGTGAACATATCGTCCAAAAAGTCAGCCGGACATGGACAATTCCACTGAAAATTACCTTCGTTTCTGCACAAGAAATACGTATTGGAGAGGGCTTTTATAGGTGATCAGTAGTATGAGGTGGGCAAATTTCACACAATCGCACATTGGCCAGAAGCATAACATAAAGGATTCCTCCCGAATTTTTCAGGAAAGGGATCCATTATTAATATTTGACAAGTAAATGTGTAATTCAAGATATTAGGTATCTCACTCAAAGAGGAAAAAACCTTCACAAACAGCTGGCGTTCAGCATTATCCAAAAAAAGGTTTGAGGATTTTAGTTTTCATGGACGATCTCTTTAACTTCTTCTGCGGTGAGGGTTAAATTTCACACATTTTTTCTTTACATTAATATAAGCTTTTTAAAACTCTTGTTCCGCCTGGTACGCCCATCATTTGCGAGTAACTGACCATCTTTTATCATTTAACAACAGGATCGTTCATTTGACTTGGCGATGGCCATTAAAACAAAATAAACCAAGCTAGTAGCAGTTTCATAGGCTCCGGACACACCAAAAATAAAATATAGCAGAAACAACGTAAAATAAAATAAATTAAAAATGCAAGCGTGCAAAACAAAACAAAAAACAAATTTTAACCTAATAATAGGCCTGCCATTTTGGAGATGGTACTGGCTAGAGTAGTTAGAAATTCAATGCAAATAGACAGGGATTCCTCTATTAGACGTAGGGATAACGGAGCCATAGCAAAGACGACGACAGAGGGGAGAAATTCTTTGTCCGGTAAAAATTGGGTCAAATTAATTTTTAATACGAATACAAGTATTTAATTTTCTTTTAACCTCTTTATGTGAATCTTTTTATTTTAAGGGAGTCTCTTTCAAATAACTGTCCTCAAGAAAAATGAATCGGTAGAAGGTTTTTTGTGTCGAAAACACTGATGGTGAAAAACAGCGGGGGGATATGCTAAATGAGGCAGTGAGAGTCCAACGCGAATTCTACTGAACATAAACGACATATTGGAGAAAAAATACCGTCCAGGAACTCGTTGCTTTGAGAATCGATAGGTAGTCTCTCGTTTTCCACCGAATCGGTAATTCTGAAAATAGTACTAATTTGCGTCTTAATCACCTGGCTGCATTCGCATAAAGAAAGAGACAGCTCCAGGCTCCTCGTGTACGGAAAACATGAATAAGTCATTTATAGGAAATGAATGCCGAACTGACTTCAATTACTGACACCATAGTTTGACGTCAGATTAATTGGCGCATATCGCACGTGGAGTCTTGAGAATTTAACTCGAATAAAAGCTAAAAAAGGGGGGATTTTGGTTAGTCTTAAATCTACAAATTTTAGAATAAATTGCTAAAATTTAATTTATCACAGAGAAAATAGCACAGAATAAATCGAGCATTCGGGGTGATGAAATGAATGAAGTAATTTGGAATGGTTCCTTATCCTATCTGCAGACTGAGTAGTCATTAAAAGGATCTTGCTCCGCGAACGTTTTAGATTTTAACGGGTTAATAAAATAGATCATGTTTCCTCATGTGAAAATTCTTTATTTGAGAATGAATAATTATGATAAAAAAATCATCTCACCGATAAAGGTTGGGGGAAGTGTTTACATTATCATCAAGGTTACGGAACTAACTAATTTTTCACCAGCATAAAAAATAACGACAGTACAAACAGTCAAATCCCACTGTAAATCACGCGTTTTTACTTCTGAAGGTGGGTATCGGATAATCCTTCATAGCGAGAAGTTCCCACGAAAACTCGAGCTTGGAAATAGCAGTTAACCGTGCGACGCACCTTTGCTTTTTAACAATACCGATTTGACTCTCCACTTACCTTTAATATAAGGACCATTTTTTTTACCATCCTGCAAGATATTCGGGACCTAATTTGTAGTTGACATTGCTTACTCAAACATGAAGGACAATTAAGTAATGTATGTCTTTGTACGATTATTTTTTCCAGCGATATTTAAAGTGTAAATCTTTATGTCTATCTGCAGTTATCAGAATCTCTCGTAAACAACCAGTACACTTTCGTGTCTTTAATGCATCCTAAATGTCTTATCAGATATATGAAAACGTTCAATCACGGAAAAGACGAAAGAACAGCTCGACAGAATGCTATTCAGAAGCCGATTATTTACTTGGTTTTAACTTTGATAGAAAACAAAAGAGAAATATTTATGTTACTTTACCGTAAAAGACGTGACCTACTGTGGGCGATGTCACAACGTATTGCCCACAAAACTGTTTGATCAATAAACCAACCAGCTTCTGCAATTCAATTACGAATGCTTGGTTACAGTCCAACTAAACGAGTTTGTAAGAATGAAGACTAATTACACCCCCGAAAGCTACCTAAACAGTCAGAAAACCCGGAGTTCTTAAGGGTGCGGGACACTGTTTCTAACTGTCAAATGTCATGCGTCTTCAGAAATTATTATTTTGCAGTTGAAAATTCTTTGGTATTTGTGGATGTCGGTTCTTCTTTCCTGAAGAAGCTTATACAGGTCACATTATTTTCTGAGCTCCAATACAGCTTAACGAGTTTCTACCTGAATTATTCACTTTTAGATGTGGAAGAAAACCGGAATGCTGAAAAATATCACGGGGATAACTGGTGAAGAAGAAACCATACTAAGAAGATACGCTAAACAAAGTATATTCCCACGGGGATGGAGCCAGGGCCATTGATCTTAACAGTCTAATCGATTACTATTGGTCTACTATGCTGCCTATTAAATTGCCGCTGGATAAAATTTCCCACTGCTTTCAATTTAAAATCCCAGGTGTTAGGAGAACCTTTAGAATCTTAGTAATAAGAACAGAGTTTTGGGATTATAAAAGCTTTCACTTTAACATCTTTTCTCTCCATATTTCGGTGTAAATAATAAGATTATTAACCACATTTTATGAAATTCATGTAAGAAATTATTAAATAATAATTACCATTTGAATAATTAGAGTGTAAACTCGTGTTTTTGGAAAGATAACAAAAATAATTAGTTGTCAGATGTAATGAGAACGTCATCCCATATTGCAAAAGTATGATGCACGGCCAAACCCAACGCTTCGATAAGTTAGTTTGCATTTTTCTTAACAAGAAAACTGTTCACGACATACATGATTAATAAGTATCAGTGGTTAATTTACTAAAACTCCATAAAAAATGATAACTTAAGTAAATACTCACAAGATATAAACGTTTATTAACGGAATTTAATATTTCCATATAATATCAATTAAAATGTATGTGAGATTGTTTAAATTACGTTTATTATAAAATTTGCTCTGCACCAATGTTTAACTTAAAATAAATACAATTGTTTTATTTTTGCATAATTCGTCGAAAATAAACACTGTTTACGATCGTTTTTGTTAATAAGGTAATATGTATAGATTTGCATGATATTAATTACCCCCCAGATAAAGAATAACAATTTTCCAAATAAACTACAAAGAAAGTACTCCATATGCATTTGGTTGCATGATCTTTTGCAATTAACATGTAAAATGAAAACTTGCTTCACAAAGCTTTTCAAGTTCGATAATACGAAAGATACTAAATGTTTTACACTTAATATTTCTTCTTTTTTTTACAGTGACCTACTGATCAACTTATGACATCTCTCCTTTTACCACAAAATAGCACATCTGAAAACGATACTCGACCTCCTCCTCTTTGTGTAGTGTTAGTCTGTTTATTTTAAATTAGTTTAATTCACTTTGTTGAAATTTTTAAGCTAGAAGTTAATAAAAATAAGCTCTAAATTATTTCCGATTTTCCTTAATGTAATAAGATTAAGTGTCTAGCTTCGTGTTTTGGAGTGGATCGGCCTTCGCTTTGCTTGAACGGGATTTAAACATATAACTACTGCTCATTCATCTTCTAATTAGTACAGATGAGTCCATTAATGTCTGGCGTTGTTACCACATTTTGATATAAGAGATTTATTTGTAATTTCTGTCCTAATCTTTAGAATAATTTCCCCTTTATTTCTGATCCCAACCTTTAAAATCTAATACATTCTTGCGTCTGGAACTTTTTACCGGCAATAGTCGGAGAGCAGAAATAATCATTCATGTAGGTGTGAAAATTGCATGTTTTTCTGGCATATTTCCCTTAATATAGATTAATAAAAACAGATTCAAACACTGAAATTTCTAAGAAAGTGAGACACGCTTAAAACTTGTAATACAAAGTAAGCAGGTAGTATCTTTTATCATATCTATCATATGAAATACATGATTTCCATTTAAACTTTAAATAAAATTAATCCGCTTTTAACTTCTCTTCCAATATGTAAAATAATGAAAAATTTATAATTATACGTATATTTGATGTAAATTTTGCGATGAATATTTAGTTTATTCACATTAGTGTACAAAATAATTCTGTATACGTCTACAATAGTTTTCATTAAAATAAAAGTAATTTTAACTGTTGTTTACTGGACATAAAACAACCAGATGATTATCTTCACATGACAATGATGTGACATTTACTTTTTGTAATATATAATTTACCTTCTTAGTTTTTATGGCTAGAAGTGAAGAACAAATATGCATAAACCTGTTCCAATGACGATACCCATGTGAAAAAGGACATTTAACGTTATTTAGGTTTATTCTTATTAATTGGGATAATGAATGATCAGTCCGAAGAACTTTGTGACAAAACATGAATGTAATTTTTCTAAATCGATAATAACCAAATATAATAACAACAGTTCCATTTTATTGAAAATAACGATGACTTTGAATTAAAATCATAATAAACTAGGAAATGTTGCCATTTCTGGACCTGTTGAAATCATATACGCAGGCCAGCGCCATACTTACGCATTTTTCTATGGGACGTAGTCTTAAAACAAGATTTTTTTTCTGTCTCCAAAACACGTTTTAAACAATGTCTACAATAAAAACAAAACAAGAACGATAAAAAACAAACAGCCTTACTATAATTGACAGTCTAGTTTGAGTGAACAAGCTGAAAATGACAGCCCAGTTTCTTAAACTATAAGACAGTTCACGCAGTAACAAAGAATAATATAGTTAATTATACTGAAAAATCTTGATTATGGAGGTTAGCTACCTAGTGCGTAGCATGCTCGCTTCCTGATATGTCGAGAACCAAATTTCGCTTCGCTCTGCTTGATGCTTGTTCATTTGCTTGTTTTTTTTTCCATTCTGTGTCAACGTAATCTGCAAATGTTTTTACCGAAAATGCTCGTATTCCTGTCATTACCAATCAGACGAGTCGTCATAGATCTTTTCCTCCATGATGTTGGCGGCTTTTGAGTTTTTTTTATGTAGGCCAGGATATCCCAACCAGGACAGCAAACACTTCTCGGGTCTTAAAAACACTTTTCATCTTCGTTTGAATGCTATGTCTATTAAGAAGAAACCTGAATCAACACCAAAAAGCTATTTTGAAAAGTAATTCTTTGTGATAGCAATGCTAGGTAATTTAAATCTACTTGATAAACATTTTTCTGATTTAAAATCATGAATCTGTTTAGTCCTTAATGGCCGTCATATTTAATTGTTGATTAATTTCTAATTAGGAAAATAACTTCTGTCATTGCAGCAATTGAGTAAACAATAAAAATGTCGGTTGCATTTGCTCATATATATGTGGTAGCAAATGTTTCATAGTATTGAAGAAAACGCTTCGCTACCTGAATTTTTTACTCTGTGGAAAAAACTACTAACAGATCACCATTAAGCGGTATTTCAATGTCCTATAATGCACTTTGGTTATTTGTAAGACAGGCATTTACAGAAAGGTTGAGCAGACAAAAATTCTTCATTACATTACTTCATATTTAACAAGTTTATAATTGAACCAAAAGTCCATATTTACATAGGCTTTAGTGAACGTTGCTTAAATACCGTGCAAAGTTCTACACTTCTGGTTGTTAATAACAGTTAATTATAAATTTTGTCCCACCATTTTTTTAGTGTTATTGCATAAATTCTATCGCTTAATCATATTAATAAATAATCACGTTTAATGATTATTTCCACAATTCTTAAACCTCTAATATTAATATTTTGTTTTATACAGAATTCTCTTAGTTAATTTTTAAAAAAAAATGATCATGTTTTTGTTAATATGTAAAATCCTTACTCCCTTTCTCCTAAGTTCACGTTTAATCCGAATGCTTACGCATTAAAACTTGCGAAAGAGATTTCCATCAGACAGATAAAAACTAAAGCTGAAAATAAAACAGACAAGTACTTTTAAAAATTATTTATGTAGTCGATTATTAACAATGGATTCTTTGAAGAGCGATTTGTTTCACTAATTTTAAAGATATTTCAGAATCTGACAAACGTAATGTATTACAAGATGAAATATTTTCCAGGGTTTTGTTTGAACGAATGACAGACAGTAAATGGAAAATAACTTGAAACCCTTTAAACAACGCTAGTGAGAAATAATTGAATATAAAGTCTTAATGGTATCATAAGAAATAGACTATTGCCGTTGAAGTTTCCAATGGAATCCTTTTTATGTACACCCTATATAACAGATGTCTTTCAGATAATTTTGACGTAACATTAATATTGAATCTACACTAAAATTTGCATTTATATTTTTTATTGAAAGAGGATTGGTAGAAAAAGGTCAACGAATTTAAGGAATAATTTCATTTTGGCAATATCTGTTTCAGCAACAATTAATTTGCTTTCTTGTGATTTTTCAGTTCGACAAAATAATTAAAATGTACTTGAAGATCACAAAATATCATGGCTTCATGGTTTCAGATTAAATGTAAAGCTTCAATATTAACCTCCTGTGATGGTGTTTCTTTGTGTGTACGGTTTTAAACATGGCATTTACGGCCAATCATTTTTTTTTAGATAACATCGTTTCGAGTAGAAGTATTAGGTCGTAACAAATGTTTTGACGGTTTTTATATTATGTTAATTTGGGGTTCATTTTTTGCATGCTGGTAAAGGAGTATATAAATAAGTTATGTATCTTTTTATAGTGAGTGTCTTGGCATACATTATGCCAAAGCTACCTTTCTAAAACTCTTAAAATGGATGTTTGTTTCAGGGTTCTGAGTGAAGCATGGATAGAAAAGATATTCTTGCTATTTTGCTTCACGAGTTCAAATTAGGCCAGAAAGCGAGCGCGGTAACTCGTAACATTAAGAAAACATGGGAGGAGGACACAGCAAATGAGCGCACAGTACAACGATGGTTTGCAAAGTTTCGATCAGCAGATGCGAGCCTCGAAGATAAGGAATGTAGCGGACGTCCTTCCAGGTGTGATGATGACCATTTGAAAGTCGCAGATGAAGTCAATCCAAGAAAAACTTGCGAGAAATTGCTGGAGTGCTTGACGTAAGCAATACAACTGTTTCCCGGCATCTTGTCGGAATCGGCAAGGTGAAATAACTTGACAAATGGGTGCCTCACGAGTTGGATGAACAACAACAAAATCGTCCATTGCAGATCTTCTCTTCGCTTTTCATAAGAAAAATAAAACGACCCAGTTCTTGACTGAATCATTACGTGTGATGACAAATGGATCCTTTCCGGCAATCGCAAACGATCAGCAGATTGGTTCGGTTCGACAGAGACAAGGCGCCTAACCACATTTGAAAACCAAACTTGCAACCAAAGAAGGTCATAGTCACTGTCTGGTGGATTGCAATTAGTGTCAACCACTATAACCTCTTGCAACCTGGCGAAACCATCACAGCTGAAAATTACTGTCGTAAATTAAACGTTGTTCATCAAAAATTCTCTGAACGACAAACAGCATTGGTAAATCGAAAAAGCCCGATCCTGCTCCACGATAATGCTCGTCCTGATGTTGCAGAAAGGTCTCTTCTTAAACTGAATACTTTGAGTTTACGATGTTCTCCCTCTCGCAGCCTATTAACCAGTCATTTCTCTCATACACTACCACTTCTTCAAACACCTCGATAGCTTCCTCCATATAAAATTCTTCTCCAACCAAGCAGCAACTGAAATTGCCTTCCAACAGTTTATCGAATCCAGAAATCCAAATTTAAAAGAAAAATAAACTGGTACAAATGCGCTTGTAACTCTTTGTTAGAAGTGTATTGATTTTCAAAGATAGGAAGTCTTATTGTTGCGTTAAAACACCCAAAGCGTTTGTAACAACCTAATATTTGGATTAGTCGCTTAACTAAAAATAAAATAATTATATTATTGATGATTAGTTTTTAAATTAATATTAAACTATTGAGGAGATTAAAGAGTTCAGTGTGAAAGTTAAGATCGTTTGCGGGTATCGGAGACCTGAGACACGAGTAATTTCTATTGCATTTACCCAATTTGAAATACTTTAAAAGTGTTCAGAAGCCTTAATTTTTCTTTTTCTTGTTAGATAAACGTACATTATAGGGTATTATTATTAATTAAAGGATATAATTCCATAAAACATTACATGCAAAAACAGAATTAAACAATTAATATCTTCTGGGTTATACCTTGTCTAGTATTAAAAAAAGATTTACAGTAACCGAAAACTTTGCAGAGTGGTCTTTCTTTGCACCTATGTATATATAATGCACAAAAAGGTACACAAAAAAGAGACTATAGATTTTCATCTAAAGTGAACAAAAAGAAGTAATATACAACTTTTGAAAATAAAAAAAAAAATACGAAATTTCATTTAGGAAAAACATAAGTATTATATGACGGAGTTTTTGTGCCCGTCAGTTTTGTTATGGAAAGTATGAAATTTGGATGGAAAAGTGAAAGATGACGTACTTATGAGTTATAAAAATTAGTAAAAATAAGAACAACTTGCCTAAACGTATCATAAACGTGGCATAAGTGCATCATGATGGGAAATTCTTTTTGTGTACGACGCAGAAAAATATGGAAGAAAATAGTCATTATATAACGTTTCTGATAGTAAAAATAAATAAAAAAAATATTTGATAGACAGCATAGCTTTGAACACTACAATTATTTTATCAATTAAAGTAGAAAACAGAAGATCTGTGTTAAATTATTTGACTTCTATCTCCAATCAAAACAGAAAGCATATGAATGCTAAGTTTAAAGATAATGTGAAAAATCCAGTTTCAGATAAGCAAAGCAACCAGTTTGTAAAAAGCCTGATAAGGCGATCTTGAGCTTGCTAGAAGATTTCATGTGAAAACCAGAGAAATGTGTTTGAGCAAGGTACACATTAAAAAAAATGCTACCCTTGATTTTAACCTTTTCATTACAGTTTAACTAGTTAATAAATTTTAAAAAATGTATTAAACAATGTCAGTAGAGGTTTAATAAAATAATAGAACACTGATAATTAATAAATCAGAGAAAGTTCATTTTCACCCGAATATCAAATATAAAGTGATGATGATAACACCATCAAAAATGGTGAATAGTGTTTTACAATATAGAGTAAAGAGTTTGTAAACCAACTGACATGATGATATACTTCATTTACTAACGAACAAAAATTCAATCAAAGGATTAGAAATTTAACTGATTTGTTTTGTTCATTTAAGTAAAGATTTCTTTGGTATATCAATAAAAATTGCATAATTATTATTTAAAAATTTATAAAAAACGAATTAAATTCTGATATTATTGAATTAAAATTGACACGCTGTAGTTTCTGTAAGGTCTAGAAAGAACAAAACTTCATTCGCGAATATATCTCAAACTATTTCATTGTTTCCAAATTTTTGTTTGTTTTGTTTATCCTTTATTAAGGACATTTTTCTTGTTTTTTCTCTATAAATAAAGTAATTTGCATACTTGATCAGCAGAGTCAATGTATTAAATGTTTGTTTAAAAATGTAAATATATTTTTTATTAAAGTTCTCTGCATAAGTTTTTTGTTTTATATTTTTCTCTAAGAGCAAAAAAAAACTGCAGATGGGAAAATTGTAAAGTTAAGATTTGTTAGTAAAAAGTCGATCTGAAACCTTAACAAAAGTAATTTAAGAATTAACTTATTGTAGTGAAATGACCGTGATATCCTTGTAAATTGATGATAATGAAAAACGTACATCATTGGAGAATTTTTGTATACGTACATATGAATTCAGATACTGTTAAAATTTTGAAAACCTATTAAATGACGGAAGCAAAACAAATCTTCGTTATCAAACATCCAGGATTTGACCAACAATCTTTGCCGTTATGAGAAATTTGTGCAATACTTGACGGTGAGGTGGTGAGATGTAAAACTAGATTTTAAAATTCATTTTTATTATAAAATCAAAATTAAAATTTTCTCTTTTGTTTAGAAAGCCATATTAATGGTAAATTTTAAAACCTACATAAATATTGCTGTTTTCGTTTTTAATAAGATCAAAATATATTATTTTAAATAAATTTAATAAATATAAAATTAATGATATATTAAGCGTTGTCACTGTATTTTACTTTGAGAATTGTAAATGAAACCGTATAATTAATACAGTCGTTCTTCTGATAATTGAAGATCGAATTATTACCAGGCAACTCGTAGAGATAAAATTGATCAGGTTCGATCTGTTTTGTCTATTCTCAGCATTTATCATTTATTATTTTTTCATCAACACTAATATTTCACGGGAAGCAATTTTTTGCCACCATCAGATTCGTGCAAATAATTTGATTTTCCTAAGGTACTTGCCTGAGGAACACCTATACTGATTCTAAATAAAGTTCCTGTTAATACGTTACGTTTTTGAACTGTGCTCTCTGTTTGGTTATCTCAGAAGAACGATACCCTCAAGGTACTATAATTAATTTATACTAAATAATACTATATTAGTAAAATTTGCTAAGTCTATGTAATTGATAAATACAAAAGTTAAACATCACTGGAGGTCTAGACAATTTGGCCACCTTTTGCTTCAAATATATCTAAAACTGTGATACTTTCTTAGAGAAAACCGTGGACCAATTCAGCATTATCATAAACAGCAAGATTTTTATTCTTCATAGTACATCTGAAATAATCCAAGTAAGCACTACATATTTTTTAATTTGGTTCACAGCAGGGGTGAAACAAAAGATCCGATCGCATTTCTTGGAAATATTGTACCAATTTTGCCATACGGTAAGTACCGGCATAGTCGGCCATAAATACGCCTTGTTGAAACGGATGATCTTAAAATGAAGAATGACAGACTTGGGAATGCAGCTGAAAAAATAGACTAAACTAGACAGTCATATTTAACATAAATAGCCATTGACTGATTTTGTTTAGTATTAACTATTTACCTTCAACATTTAATATCACTTTCCATGAAAGAGTGTAATGTAGAATGGCGAAAGCTTGTACCATAATAATCCATTGATATTCACTATAATGGAGTAATTTTGCAACATTTCTGTGAAAATATATAGGACTAATAACGCAACGTATTCTGTCATATCGCTTTGCTGCTCAATGTTACAGCATGACAAGACACAAAGGACATTGCAAATAGAGATACTGTTCGCTGGTACACTATAATTTTCTGAAAGGAAATGTGTGTACTTGATAGAATGCGCTAACGTTTTAAAATTCAAATCCATTGGGATTTTGAATGGTGTCTTTTCTCACCAAAGTGATTTTTTCAGGAACGCACAGCATTTCAAGAAAGTCAAATGTGCGCTGATAAGGGATTCGAAAGTCAATGGTTTTGCTATAATTAGAGATGAAAATTTGAGCTAATGAACTTTTTTTGAGATTTATTGACGTCGTAATACATTTTTAACACGATCCATATTTTTAACCAATGTCTCTAGATTGGTACGTTGTCAAAGCTCAGTTTAGTTCCATCAATTATATAAACACTCTTCTCAAATCAATTCGGTGCTGTGTTTCTAAATGTTGTTGGCACATTTGCAAGATATGTAGTTAAATGTCCACATAAACATTGGTTGTTATTTTTTAATTTTGCTAGGTTAACTGTCAATGCTTAAAGAGAAGTTGCCATTTCGTTGGCAGATAAAATTTTCAACATAAACCTATTTATCATACATTTTGTTCACTATCTTAAGATTAGTGTTGTCCATTTAATTTCGATGATTAATAAGACTGTGTGCAGTGGACCGTATGATTGTTCGCAAGTGCTATTTTTATTGTGATGTTAAACATGACATTAGGCCACGTACAGAACGATGCGAGCGTCAAGATGCTGCTCTAAAATGTTTTCAATAAACATGAACAAGATTGAATTGTTAACAAGAAAATGAATATTTTTTTCCCAATTAATCATGTGCAACTTTTTATTTTAATTGATCAATATGAGAAAAATTACCAAAGTATGATAAATTAAAGAATGTTAACTTTCATGTAGTTGGACATTCCATTACTGAAGTTAATACAATTTAAAATGTAGTTTACCAAGATAATAAAACACAACAAATTATAGACGCTAAAGGGCATTACAATTATGTTTAGAAAAGCACATTTAGTTTAAGAAAATAAAGTGCATTTATCTGCATGGAAAAATCTTAAATGATAAATATGGAAAGATCAAAATGTGCAATGAAAAAATATGTTTAAAACTGAGTATAAGGATTCAGCATACGCAAAAACTCCATGATATGCAGTAAAAAGAAGAAACTTCGAATGCGCTGAGAAATTTTTACAGTTTATTGTGGAAGCAAACCGGTGATAGACTGAAATCTAGCTACTAAGGCAGGCTACATTTCAACAGAATATTAATCCCGTAAAGCGCCGATCGTTTGGCATCGTTCTCATAAAAACATAGCATTCTTTGAAGGGAAGTAATTTCTATATAAATAATAAACTCGAAAACAGTAGAGATTATGAGTGGCACTTTTTCGGACAGATCATTCTCGCTTGCCAGAATTGATCAGCTGAAATCGTGAAACTATTGTTGTGGATTCATCGTACTTATATCCTGGCTGGGTAACATCGTAAAAATAAATTAATTTGAAAGAAACAACATTTCACTTTGCATAAACTTTAAAGACTTTTGGCGTGAGTGGGAATCACAATAAACAATAAATTTTCAATTTCATTTTTGCAGTCTTTCCCCATTTTGTTTGAATGATATTTGTTTAGTCACTATTTTGTGCATTAGTCTATTATCTGAATATAAATTTAGAATCAGGGAAGTGAATTTTAGTTGTCATATGTGATACTCTTTATCAAAGAAAAGGGTTTGACTGTCCGTTTTCTCGTACGTCTTACTCATACTAAGCCACAGTTAGTCGTTTCGTCTTCATTAAAATTTTCATTTTTAAATATATTAGTTGATCTAGTGTGTGAATATCGAGGCGGAGGAGATAAAACAACATAATCGTAAACCAAAAAGAGCCACCTCAAGCAGTCATTTCTTGATCAACGCAGTCCTCTCAAAGTTCGATCGGCTTTTGGAATACATCCTTCCACAAACTGTCAAACTGTTTTCGTGTTTTTTTTATTCTTCTTAGGCTGGAAAAAACATTACAGCGCTAGTAAAAAAACTTTACGTTAAACGTCTATTATTCACAAAACATGATAAGTTGAACAACTGAAATCTTTATCTTGTATCTAAAATAATGATGAATGTATTAAATAACGTGAGGAATATCATGGACGATGATAGTTGCCTCTTTTCTATTTATGGTAACTAAGATTACTGCTGAACATCTGAACATATTTACTATACTTTCACGATTTGGCGCGCATAAGAGGTTTCCTGGGGATTACTCAAAACTGACATTTTGATGCCAAATTAGAACAAAGGTTCTATGAGATACTTCATATCCAACCCGAGATATGTGGATTCAAAACGATTTATTATTTTGATTTCCATGGTTACTCGGTAAGCCAGCTGAATACGTAAAAGGCTTTGTCACAGATTTATGTCTAACTATTCATCACCAATGAGTAAATTTTATTTTTTTAATGCAATGTTATAGAGATTTTGTACATTTTCCTCGTTTTTATCGTTTTTTTTTCATTTTCTTAATATCTGAAATTTTTCGAATCCTGATATTTGACATTTTCACCTAAATATATAAACTAATAAATATTAAATTTCCTGTGAGATTTCATTTGATATGATATGACTTTAAATGTATGGAAATAAAAGATATGGATGTCAGAAAATGATAATTTCCTGTAAAAACATTCGGATGAAAATGTACAAGAAAATACCGATAGCTATTGTACCAATGAATCCATACTTCTCTCACATATGTTTATTGGCTTAATTCCACTGAATATCCACTTATGACTCACGTATGCATGCAAAAGTATATATTATAAAGGGAAAACCTAATACTATAATCAAAGAGAATCTCTTGAATATATCACTTAAAATGATAACAATAGGTTTGTTAATCTTTTATGTTCATTTTCCTTTATATTTATTTAGATTTTATCTGAAAACATTAATAATTAAAATTCTGCTTTGAATCTTAAATTAAAATAGCGCGATTTTATTTGAAAATGAGCAGAATACAAGGAAAAAATACCAAGTTAAAAAAATGTATTCATTGCAATGAAACATGAAAATAAAAATGAATAATGGTGCAATAAATGGATATTTTGTCAATAATAAAAGTACTAAAAGAAAACAAGTATCTCTCATTGAATAACGGTTTTCTCCAATGAAAAATATGTACGACGCAAAAATATTAAATATAATAACTTTCCTTCACAGAATGCATCTTATTTGGTTATATAGTAATCTACTCAAATGGTCCTGGCATGGTATGGGACTTTTACGTTAAAAAAAAGAAAATTGTCGATGGAGGGTAGAAAATACATAACTTGCGTTAAAATTTACGTCGGGAACCTCATGCTTGTTTAAGATAACAAACCGACTTAAAAATATATATTATATAAAATAGTTTAAAGTTTTTGTTTTTTCTCGTAAAATTATGTAACGACAAAAGTGAAATGCTAATAATATTATTTTTATTTTCTGGTTTGTAAAGCTGGGAGCTAACAGATAGCGATTAAAGATAACTAACTAACACAAACCTAACATAAAATATGTTGTATGCACTTCTATCATCAAATGAAACGTAAGATCAAGTTATTAAATTTTAAATAATGCACAAAACTAATATAGCCAACAACAGCCGTGTGCAAAAGTCTTGCATAAAATAATTTTTCCTGTAAATTAGCTCGCATTTTGTCGAAAGCAGTTGCTATCAAATCTTATTTATTAAAGTATTTCTATATTACTCTTGTGCATCTATTACAATAGTATCAAGAATATTTTTTCATTGTAAGAAAAGTTATAATTTTTAGAAAATCATTTACATCAAATAAACGTGTGCAAAAGTGTTGCATAAAATCTAGACAGATATCTAATCAATTCAGATTCAATTCCAATTATGCAGAAAGTGATCAGATCTATCAATAATGAGTAGAATATCCGAAATTATTGATAACTTGTTCACAACGAGGAGGCATGCTGGCAACCAAACGCTGAAAATTGTCACTACTGAAATCCGACCAGGCTTTCTCGATTTTCCGTTTCAAATTGGTTTTATTTTTCGATATTTGGGCACTAACGCTGAGTTTAATCGAGTGCCAAATGTTTTCCATGGGAATGAGATTCGGGCTTTGAGCCGGCCAGTCAAGGAGGTTGATTCGCAACTCTGCCATCAAGGACTTGACACTCCGACCTGTGTGGATCGGGGCGTTGTCCTTCTAATATGGCCCTCAGGGGCATGTGGTCACACATATACGGTTCGACAATGTAGGAGACAATCTCAGCATAGTCATGAGCATTCATTCGTCCCTCCACGTGATACAACGGACCGACACCGGACGACTGAACACAGTCCTAAACCATGGCCGAATCTCTCCACCTGCCTGCAGTTGAGTGCAACTAGGTTGGTATTTATCGGACACCGAACGACGAACATACACCCGACCCGCCGAGTAGACCTTCACGAATTTGCTTTAATCGGGAAAACAACACTCGGGAACACTGGGCCACGGTCCAGTGAAGATGGTCGCGATCCCACTGCAGTCGCTTTCGACGATTGTCCAGACTGATGAACGGCTTTTTCTGTGCCGATCGCCCGAACAATCCCATGTGGATCAAACGCCACCTGATGGTGTACGCGGTCAACTGGATCCAATGGTGCCTTGATAAGACAGTCTGGATGTCGTTGGAAGTGCGGAATTGGTCAGAGTTCGACATGCGGGCGATCATACGATCCTGTCGAGCGGTCGTTTTCCGCGATCTACTGGCTCTGCGTTTCGAAATTAGGCTCCCATCGGCTTTCCAACGTTTTAGGGTGCAAGATAACGTCGACTGATTGCAAGCGATACGATTCGTAATCACCAACTCAATTTCACCATCTTCTTTCATGCGAACATTGTGGTCCACTGTTCGGGGATCAAATATCGGACTCTCGGCATCACTATATTGAACAAAAATGAATCAGAATAGTGGAAAATGATAGATTTTCATATTTATATTCTACTACTCTAAACTATTATATCACAAAATATATATTCTAATTTTTTTTTGTAGTTTATCCAACACTTTTGCACACGCCGATTTCATGCAAATTATTTTATTAATATTTAAATTTTGACTGTGCAATTACAAAATAGATCTTAGTGTTATAAATCGTTTAAAGACACCGATACCTTTCAATTAAAACAGAAAACATACAATAGTCACTAATTTCTACTAAATAAGAACCCATTTTCAAATCTAATAATTTTTATGCAACACTTTTGCACACCGCTGTACGTAAGTTAAGAAATGAACAAAGAAACATAATTTGCGGAAGGCAATTGCCCTATTCACGGTAACAGTGTCCCCTTTTGCTTAAACCGTGGAACAGGTACGCTTAAGTGCGTAATCCCACAAAATGTGCATCAACTTTGGAAGCTTTCATAAAGATTTTTATCTCATAATGCAGTCAATTAATTTTAAATTATAATATCACAAATTATTATGTTTCATTGTAAAACATTGTGGCATAATAAATATCAATGATATTTGGAGCTACTATCAAACAAATGATATGAAAAATGTTAACAGCGAACTTTAGTCAATCATCAAATAAGCTAAATTCGTCATTGCTCATTCCAGAGGATTACGCAGATTAAGTGATGTCCAAAACCAAGGTAACGAGCACAACTCATTGCGCAATTACTGGGCTTAGTATGGCATTACGCATTTTCCATAATTACGCAATTAGTTTTCGTAATCCGCGGAGCGGGAAATTCCGCGTTTGGGGCATGACATATATATTATTGTTTGCAATATAGACTACATAATTTCCTTATAATTTAAATTATAATATTTGGATTGTGATATTTTATCTTTCATAGTTTTCTTGCCTATACTTTTCTTCGCTTGCCAAAAATTAAAATGACTTTGAGTAATAATTTTAAATCCTCACCCTTTTTCTTGTATATATTAGTAATATAATTCTATCTTTTTTCTTTTAAATTTTAGGACATTTTGTAATTTTGTCTGTGAACCGCTTACATATACATCAGAATAAGAGGAAAACTTTCCCTTTAACTTTTTATTCAGTTCTCTGAATCCGGTACTCTAAACAAAAAAGTACCACTGTAATTTAGCAGTAAATGCTACTGTGATTGTTCTTAATGAGCTCTTTATAAAGCATGCACAGCTTAACACCGATTTTCCAAATTGTTCTTCAAATAATAGAGCAGTGCATCAGAATCCTAAGCCATTCAACATTGCTTATTTTGTATATATTTAAGTGCAACTTTATGGGATGTTACATTACATCACAGAAAGACTTTCGTAAATGGACTACACTACAGTACACAAAGTAGTGATTCTACACAAAGCAATAAAAAAACTGCAAACATATTTTATATACTTGTGACTATTTTCAATATTATGTTATTGTTTATTAAAGGGCTGGTATGTATATATGCAATTTATTTTCTTTTGTAATTTTCTTTTTGTTTTTTAAGTTTATAAACTTTAAGAAAAATCTATTGTCTTGAAAGCGTTTTATCATTTTTAAATTAAAAAAAAAATTGGCAAACCGTAATTCAACTTAATAGCTTTTTGACATTTTCAATAAATATTGCACAATTATTGACATTAACATTTTATAAAAAGAAAATGTATCTAATTGAGTTAAACATTAGTTTTAAAAAAATATTTTATGCAGCGTAGGAAAATGCAAACGAATGTTAACATTTTAAAATGATAGAAGCTTTAAAATGTGTTGGAATTTCTATTAATCAAATGTCTATTTTTATTCAATTATTTCATTAACTTTTACAGTATCTAATTTGCTTAAATGGAAAATTCTTTACCACCGATGATTCTTTTCTTGTTAGTTGACATTATAAACAACCGTAGTTATCGGCTCCTTAAGAAGTAGTTCGCATCGACAAACTTGAGAAAACAAACAATTATTTCTGACGACACTTGTTCTAAATTAATGGTCATTCTCAATTTGTTTACAATTTTTAATAAGTGCATTTTACTCGTGCAATTACTGTAAAAATTTTAATTAATATTTATAAAACAATGTTAAAGTACACCATAAAAAGTACTGTAATTTTTGTCCAAAACAGATATTTGTTTTATAGAAAATGTTACTATTGGTGACAATGAAATTTATTGAAGTAGGATGTCGAATATTGTCAGTAGAAAGATACTGAACTGATAAATGCTATCATAGTGTATATTTTTCTATGATTACTTTGTCAGTTGTCATAATAATCCGTTAATTATTTAAAAGACATTGTCTTCTCCATCCTTTGGACATTATTTAAATTTGCAATTAAATACTTTATAGTACATGTATTTTGCACTACTTTATTATGTTTTTCATTAATTATTCTTAATGTAACATTTGGACATTGTACAAATTGAGTAGATTTAGCGTTAATATGGTTGAATGGGATAAAGTAATTACAAATAAAAATAAAACTGGTGCATAAAATTAATTCCCACTGTTAAAAAATTAAATAGTTTAATTATTTTCAAACTTGTAATATATTATTAATGCGACTCACACATCCTAAATAGTGTTTTTTTGTTTTGCACATGGGAGAATATATTCTTGCAACATCTGTTGATTATCTAATGACAGTATATCAAGAAACGCGAAGTGAATGTTAGTAGCTGCTCTTCTTTGATCAAGCGATCATATCTAGATTTAATTGCCAGCATGCAAAGCTTGTCTTGTCTGGTATTATTACTTTGTAAACGCTATCAGGCCAATTGGGTCAAAGGTTCTCTTTGAGATCCGCTTAATTTCCCTTCGGCAATATCTTTGCACTTGCTTTTTCGTCATAATACTGGCGCTGTTATCAAAGGTGGCAGCAAATTCTAGATACTGAGTACACAACAATGGCGTCTGTCCATCTGTTGTCTAGGCAATATCGTGCTCGCTCGGAATAGAAGTCGGTCACTTGATGTCGTACGGGGAAGACAAAATCAGATAAAGATTTTTCAAAATTGGTATTTCATCTTTTTATTCCTGTGCTCATTAAACAACCTTTTAAGACATTTTTTAGGAGGAGTTAGTTATCTTTCTCTCACCATGGCGACCATTATTGATATTAAGATTGTATTTGCTTAACGCGATTCTTCTCGGCTTATTTTTTATCTGCTTTTAAGTTAGATAACGACCGGCGAGAACCTGTCAGCCCAGTACTCACTTGTAAACATGAGAAAACTCTCTCTTCAGAATTGGACCACTCATCAAAAGTGCTTTCCATTTTGTTTAAGACTACTGACATCTCTGTAATAAACAAAAAAACAATAAAAAGAAAAACAGTTTCAAGTCATCCAAAAAAGAGCCAACACAACTATTTATTTTTTCCTTATTCAGAAAATATTGCATGTTTTTTTCAGAAAATACGAATAACTTTTTAACGTCCATTTATGGGTGTCCATGGCGCCACACCAATATCGGGGATTGAGCGAAAAGGAAAGGCAACAAATAATAATGGCAACAACGAACCAGTCTGCAGATAAGGTTAATTACAGAGAATCATGGCAATGCATCTTCTCTGAATGGTCTTCCACACCTGTACATAAGAACACTTCTGAAGTGTGATACGACAAACGAAAGTAACATTAAAGACTTTGTGAAAAACCAATTGTAATGTTAATTGAAAGCAAATTATATCGATAATTAAAATTTTGTAGCCAAAGAACAGTTTATTTCAAACAGTCTCTTCGAAGTGTCTAAAACAAATTGTGTTCTGTCTAGCTGACTATAAACGACAGGGTTTTTCTCTAAATAATTTTTTTAAATGTTGAATGTCTAAACTGTAGCTGCGAACCATAATTTAAATTTTAATGTATATTTTTAGTGGCTTAGTACTCTGTTCAATGATGACAAAGTCATGATTTAAAAATTTGAAAATAAATAAATAATTTAAATGTCTGAAGATAAAAAAGATGTTTTCCCCATTGATGATGCCTTCACTACAACCTACAGAAGCGCGAGACACTTTATCAAACATCTATTTTAAAACAAAAAAAATTGAATAAATAAACCTACTTTCTGGAACCGTACGCGAAAAATGTCAAGATGTTGCGGGTATACAGTAAGACTGATTCATCTATCGCTTTATTTGAAAATAAGTGTGATGATACTTCTTTCATCAGTGATATGTCGAAAATGTTCCTTCTTGTTTCTACAAGATTTCATCCTTTCTGTGAAATATCAATATTTATGATGTCCTTTTAGAAAAAAAAAATTTTTTTCTATATCATTTCTTCAGTATTCGTAGATCTTTTATTTTCGTGCATTTTTGTTCTAATTTATTTTACTGACCATTCTTTCCCTTCAGTTGGTAAGTCTTCTCTTTCCAATTAAAAACGAGTAGAAACTAACTCGTCTTCCACAGCGACTTAATCCATATTTGAAAAAGGTCTGTTTGTGTCGGCAGGAAAATATGAACGAGTGCAATTTAAGTTTAGATTTTGGAGAAACGGCGGACTATATGGAGATGAAGATGGACAAGAGCGAGAAGAAACCATGCCATTAAAGTACACAAAAACGAACCGTTTCTAATTGGGATTCGAACTTAGGTCTTCGACCTTAGAATTTCAGTTGTATAATGAAAAACATAACGATTTAAATATCAAAATCGTTATGCTTAAAATAGATACTATAAAACATAATTACTTTCTAAAAACAATGTTGTAGCTACAACTATTACGAAACCTCGCTGTACAGAGAAAGCAAACAATCGAACAAACAATAAAATTTCAATAAGCATTGAGTAATACCAGAAACGTGTTTTTTTTTTAAAAAATAATAATAGATTACTATAAATTCCTACATGTAGTTTCCTAATTTGTTTCATGGAAAAGAAATTTAATAATGTTATTTACCAATAAACAAAAAATATGAATTATAAATCAGTAATCCGTGAATTTTTCGATACCATGCTACCACATCTTGATAGTACGCTACAGAGGAAGAATTAGTTCTCAGTCAAACCGTCCCAGAGATATTGCAGAAGATTTAGCATACTTATTATTGGAAATTTTAAAAACACAAATATTTAATTTCTAGACTTAAAACATTAAAATTGCTTAGTTAATAAATAGGTGTCCAGAATGATATCTGACAGATGCAATCAAAAGGAATGTTTTAAACGTTTTGGTACTTTCAAATCAAAAACTGTTAAAAGTAATGTGAATTTTACATAGAAAAGTAATGGGAAATGCCATACTTGCTTTTAACTGTCAGAAGACCTTGCGTGTTATTGACTTCGCTCAATTCTGTTTTACGTATACTACTTCTCTTTATCTAACCTCCACTGATGTCCATACTTGTATAGAGCGAAATAATCTTGTCTCATTATCACGCGAATATTAGCACCGCTACTTGAGTCCATAACCTATTCCACACTACTACTAGTTTGTCGCCTCACGTATTAAGGGTACTTCATTTGAGCAATTTGCTCACGAAATACATAAATTAAAAAATAATAAAATTCAAAAGTTGGTATACAGAAAAAAGAATTATCTACTATAAAAAACAGTTCAGTTTTGTAATTTCTAACAATATCTTTACTATTTCTTGCAATAACTATGGCTTTGTTATAGTGTATACTAACTATACCGTATAAAAGGTTTAATATTATAATGATTTTTATTTTAAACAAGTGAAAAACCATACCAAAACATTTGAAAAAAATTATGCTAATATATACATTTGTATATTTAATGCCTTGAAGTCCTTGTAAAATTTATGATAGCTATCTGGTTTAAATCTTTTTAATTGGTAGAAACTTTCAGTTTATATTTCTAGCTTTTTATCACCAAATATACTCGAAAATATAGAACTGTATGACCGAAAGCATTGCTATTTATTATTTCATGTATTTTAGAAAAATCAGTATGTATATTTTACTCTAATCATTTCTAGTATATTGCTAGTTTTATTGGCAGCTGAAATACATAGCATTTATTAATTTCAAAATTCCATTGGTGATTACGCTAAAATCAGTTTTCTGAATTAGCATTTCAATGTTTATTTGCAATAATCTGATGAAATGTTTTAATCGCTTTTCTTCGGTAGTTACTAAGAATTTCATAATCATCTAAGAATGTGTAAATTGTTCAAGAGCAACATGTTCTCTTTTCTTCTTGCCTTATGTTGAGAATTCCAGTCGCTAATTGCAATGCGGAAAACAATAATAACAACATGAATAGCGCAAAAATCTAATCAATAAATATGTTAATTAAATATCGGTTCAAAGAAATCGTAGGAAATGAATGTCTTTCAACGTCGTTAGTTATGTTCTTATCAGAGTTCTTCATTCGGGGAACAAGGAACAGATGTAGCTTTCTATAGTTTTAAAGATAGAGAAAAGCGAATTTCCAACGTCACATTGAATGGCGGGTTTTTGTTCAAGTAACTGTGTCTTCACTCTACGTACTTGTTGAGAACGACAAAATAACCACTTTTATTATCGAAAATCGCTGTATTGTCGAAGCTGCAATGTTTATATAAACACAATGTTAATGTTTTGTGTTTTTTTACGATAGTGTGCTTCAGCAGAGAGAAGAATACTGCTTTCGACTATTAATGGTATTATCAAAAATCAGAACGTTAACCAAGTTTTATTTGTAATGGAGATTTTCCACGGTTTTCATGTTTGCATTTTAAAATTTTCTTTTATTACAGTGGAAAAAGGGGCTCTATATAACTGTTATAGATAATCTAAATACCATCTTTATGCCGTTCTTACTAACTTTTTTTTCTCTTTTTTTTTGGTGTTGTGCGGTATTTAGGGGAGTGTTTGTAAGGTTGCATGTGTATGTGGGTGTAGCTGGATCGGTTCCAACTTAAACATTTGACGCCGTGTAAAAATTTGTGCAAAGATGATCGTTCGGTTCATTATGGCAGTGAATTTAAACAATGCAGAAAAATTAAATAAAAATTCCAAAGATTAACAAGTAAGAAATTAGCAAACAAAGAATAAAAAATCCCAAATAAACAGTAACTGGACAAATCTGTGGTAATCCAAGGAGGAAAAATATATTTTCAACCAATGAAAAATTAAATAAAATAGGTATTCAAATATGAAAAAAAATTTTTTTGCCTTATAAAGCTTATATTTTTAATTATTCAGAAAAATATGCCAGCCAAAGTAATATCGCTGATCTAAAGGAAGTATGTTACATTATGAAAGAAAAGAAGTAAATTAGCTTGCTTTTCCAGTAGTTTTAATGTTATTTTAATTTAATAAATCTTTTTTAGTATAAAAAATGAAACTTAAAAAGACATCATTAACAAATTTTAAAACAGAAAATTTTCATACAGTTATTTTTTCTCCTCTTCTCATTATTATTATTATTATTATTATTAGTATATTATTATTATTATTATATTATTATTATTATTATTATTATTATTATTATTATTATTATTATTGGTAAAAATAGGATTTTATTTTGTCTCGTTTGTGTGAAGTTCACGTACCTTTTGTATGTCAGAAAGCGATACCCATTTATCATCAGAAAATCGTGTCTTCTTTGAAAAGTCTAATAACTATACAAAGAAAGGCAGGAGTAGCGAGGCATTAATGACACCACAGAATGAAAGAATTGCCTTGGTGGATCTCAGAGGTAATTTGAAGAAGATGTGATCACATTACCTGACAAAACTGACAAGTCTAGTCAGGCAATCAATAATATACAGCAGTCCTAATTCGGAAGCCACGTGTAAAATAGCTTGGACTTGTCTTTCCTATAAGACAGGGAAAATGCAAAAAGGACTCAGGGGTTTTCAAAGAAACAGCCCTACACTACCAAGGATAAGAAAAAGCAACCATTTTGTTAGCAGATCTCTTTATAACGCTCTAAATAATCATACCAATATCGTGTTTGTTGTTAATCCTTCTCATAAAATCAGGTTCTTACCGTGTATAACTGTCATGAAAGAATGTATTAGAAAAAAACATGTATTGGAAATAGGCATATCTTACAGCAAGTAAATGCCTCGTATTTATCTAAATAAAATGCCTTCGTGGTTCTAAAATGTAACATATGCTTCAGCACAACATAACATATCTACCATTTAGATATTGGTTTAAGATCCACTTTAGCGAAGAATTTTGTTTTCCAAATGAAATAACATAATAAACGACAAGGACGTAATTTTGATATTTCATCTATCTTATTATAATTAATAATAATTACTGATACGGAATAAATGACTTGGTGTATAGTAGAAAAAAAAACGAAAGAAAAATATTTGGAATTAATAACGCTTGGTTTCTCAACCCCAGCAAGGATGAGGTCTGATAAGAGTCGAAAAATCTTGCTTCTAATTCTAGAAGTTGAAGGATAGACGTTATTTTGAAAGACAAAACAGTCAGTTTAGTTCAAAATTTAGTGCGAGCTACACCACGTGTTAATACTTGGAAAGAAATGTAACAAATGTTCTATTTTAGTTTTTACTTAAATTTTTTTAAAAGTTTTGACATTTTCCTTTTTTTTGTTTCCAGCAACACAGAGCATAAAGCCATATTTACTTTGATTTTTCAGGCATTATTTAAAAAAATCAAAAGCATATTTGCAAAACGTTTACTGTCATTCATATTTAAAGAAGAACAGCCAAAAACGATGGCTAAGCAGTTTTTTCTTATAGTGAACAAAAAGATTACAACTCCTTTAATAATACAAAATTCCATTGCTATGGGTTTTTTATTTTCAAAGTGATTTTATGCCGGAAATTATATGTATAGGGCAGATCGAAGGTAGTTCTCACACAGTTCAAACCTTAGAGCAATAAAGTCCGCCGCCATGAAAGTTGTGATATACTAGAGGTCGTAGGTTAAAAAGCTAGAAGCAATTTTTAAAATCTTTCTTGTCATCAGTAAAATTTTTACCTTCATTTTATTATGATGTTTATGCAGTTTTGTTTGCTTCTCTTTCCAGTAATGCATACGTTGTATTATTAGTAAATTATTCGTTAATTCAGTTTCAACTTATGCTGAAGTAGGTTGTCACGTGGTGTTTATAAATTATAGCAATATTCCTTACGAAATGGAAATAAAATATTTATCGATTTTTGGAATATTGGCTTTATGATTTAAATATAAATATAGTTTATCATTTATATACAGCAATTTAGTTAAATGTTTTAATTGTTGTATAAATGTTAAAAGCTAATTAAATTCTATATTTTATTATTTTCTGTCAAAATTAAATTTTATAACAAATAAAGTTTACAAATGTATGCAATATTAATATCAAATGGAAAATATCTTTGTAAGTTATATTATGATGAATTAAAAGGATCACTCACTGAGGTAATCAGCTCCTTGTGTGGGACAGGTTGCCTCAGTAAAATTCTAAAAACTTGTATTAAAAATTTGAATAAACTTGACTGAAAAGGAGTTTTAAGGGTACTCCATTTTATTTTAAGAAGTCCTTATACAAAGTCTATGCAGAATAAAAGAGATAATATGCGAATACCAGTCCTGTCTCGCCCACTCAGTATTTTGTTTTAGCATTATATGAAATTTACTCTTTCATATATGGATACAGTAACCTTTTGGTTTTATATAACAATACTTTTAATCAAGTTTAATATGGGGTAATTTGTAACGAAAGCAATTAACAAACATAATTTAAGTGAAACTAATTTCTACGCTTTATAAACATTTATATAATCATTTTTATACTATCACGCATTCTGACTATCATCAACTGAAAGAATTCATCGCAGTTCCTATTTATCTTCCTACAATTCATTTTACACTTGAAATAAAAGATCAATAACACATTTTAAAATTATTAGACGATTCGAACACTGTGATTTTAACTGAGACCCATCTAGATTTTTATTCTTCAATGTTTTGAGTAAATTTTATTCCAAAAAACAACTTTTTAAAGCAGCAATGAAGAAAATATAAATTTAAAAATGATATATTTCTTAAACTCTGTGTAAACATCCGTATGCATTGTTTATTCTAATTGTGATTGCTAAATCTTCTATAGATTATACCGCGTTTATAATGTTTCTTTGTTAGATTTTGTGGTTTCTTTACATAGCTTAATGTTAAAATTAATCGTAATTTTAAATTGTAACCAAAACAAGAAAGCAAACCATCTGCGATAAAAAAATTGTATAAAGAATATATATAAATTTAGATGAATAATTTAATTCTTCAGGCGTCAGTGGAGTAAACGTTAGCATCGTTGCCTCCCAAGCAGTCGAGCCGATTTTGCGTCATGGTTGATGTGGTGATTACCTTTGAATTCCAGGCTCTTATCAGTACAAGAAAATTCTCCAATGCTTATCATAGCCTCATAATTAATACCTGTAACTTTCGTGCATTTCAAAATGAGCTTAATATTCTAATTAAATTAAAACATAATCTTTTCCTGAAAATCAATTAATTGTCCACGGTATTAGTGACTTGAGTGCTTAGGTCGATGTTCCAAGTTAGCTTCTCGTGGATAAGGCTCGGTTTGGCAGACTACTTTGGAGTGGTTTTTTCTTACTCTATTTTCCCAGCATGCCTCGTAAGTTTTTCCGGGCACTTCGGTTTCCGGTCTTGATTCATAATACCTCTTTCTAATTCCTTATTAGAAAAGGAATCTTACATCATGCGTCATGGAAAAGGTTATTAAGAAAGAAAATGAAGAATGACTAATACCCGCTACGTTTAATGATCATATTTATATAATCTTCACAAATATTTTCATTATATAATCTATTAATTTTCTATTAAAAATAAGACACTCTTCTAAGGTTTATGCAAGTATTCCAGGATTAACTAGCATTGAGCTGCAACTATAAACGTTTTACGCAGTCTGCACATATTTTATTAATGAACCAAAAATGTCCAGTATTGTTTATTTTGTATAAATTATAAAGTAATAGTTTGTATTTAGTTTTTTTTTTGTTATAAATTTGATTAAAGACGACTTATCATCTTTACCACTGGCTCATTAAATGTCATATCCCATTTTTATCGAATGCTCTGCTTCATGTTATATTCTTTTTCATAAGAATTTTAAGTTGATAAATTAAACATTTTAATTTCTTAGTTTATCCGTTGGATTATTTTTTTCTTTTACTAGTTAAAATGTAAAACACTAGCGTACTTGTTTCTACACTCCAGATAATACTGAAGCTTATTTTTTATCCGTAGTAAGTTGGTATTCTCTTAAGTAAAAGAGACATTTTGTGAAGCACTTCACTTCGTTACCCGTACTGAATATTATGAGAAAATCAGTAAATGTTCTCAAAGGCACAGCTTCTGTGAGTGCAAATTGTTCGTAGCTATATAATGCTACACAACTTCCGATAAAATATTAATTTGCAGTCTCCTGAAACAAATTGCGATCGTCCTTATACCGCTTTCACTGGGATTCGGGAACTTTCTACGGAAAGCATACATGCGCAATGAAGTTAAATACTTGGCTCGCTTTATGCAACAGCTGCTAGCGATTTGCAGATGAGATAACAATTTGAAGTAACAACCGCCATCTTATTACGAACCATCACTTAAAATAATTCAGGCAGTAAATTAAACGCAATCTCTGATTAGACGCAGTGGCACCTGCAACAAAAAAACAAGACTTAATAGATATAAGTTGCATAATTCTAAAGAGATTCGTTTCAGATTATTATGCAAATATATGAATACATTTTAAGTCAGAAGACTTCAGGCATCAGGTTGATTCCCGTGGAAGAGACACTGCGCATATTTATGTTACTATCCCGATACATATGTATTCTAACATACTGGAAAGAATTTAATTATTTGTTTATTTATTTTTAACATTTTATTTAATTATAATGAACATTAAAAAGTGCAAATTTAAATATTACACTAAAATATTTATTTACGTAAAGTTCATTTCTTATATCACGAGGCAATACACTAAAATAATTATAAGATTAAGGAACGTTATACCTTGAATACTGTCAGCGTGGAAACAATGTCACATTCAAAATTTAAAAAAAAAACAACGATCTATTGGATAAATGATACAGGAAATTTGCTGAAATTGTGCTGAGTCCTAAGATGAAAAAATAATATTTAATGTTAAAGGAAGTGTTTAGATGCAACCATCATCCAAGAACAATTATCTCTGTTATAAAACAAATAGAGCACGTGTAAACGTTTGTACGTTTGATCGTTTTCCTTAAGTAACGAAACAAATACGTTTTATCATAAAGTTGTAGAGTTGTTTTTTCAACATTGGTAGACTTATCTGGACGTGATAGCGTGAGTTACAGCCTGTTTTGAAGAATAACTTGCATTATTTAGGCATAAAAAAGCAGGAAAGAGTCATTGGCCCCATTCTATAATTTGACTTTGATCAATTAAAAATAAAAAAGTATGCAAAAGATCAAAAAAACTAAAATGTAAATAAATAAATTATGATCATTGAGCAGTAATACATTTTATGATATTAAATGCATAGAGAAAGTAAATTCGATCAGTTTTTGTTTTGCAAAGTAAAAAATGTCTCCAGTATAATTTTTAAGGTATGACGGCGTATGAAAGAATTCGGTGATAATCTCCCATTATCATAATTCCATTTACTTTGTGAACAACTCCAGTAGAGTTCTTTGGTTAAAAAAAAAACAAACAACCTCCACAATATATACTTTCTTTATTGTAGCAAAGAGCTCCCACGAAGATTATTTTTCTGTTCATAAACCTTACTTCAGTTATTAATCGTTAGGAACTTTGGGAAATTTAAGCGTCGTGCCTTTGTTTTTTTACTTCATATAGTTTTGCCGAACAACATGACAATGGATTTCGGAAGCCAGAATGTCCAACTAACTGTAGAAAGGAAGACTGGCTTATCTCTTGAGATATTAAGGGTTACTGTGAAATGAGGTGGGCATTAAGCATTTTCAACTTTCTCACTGCTTTATGTAGGGATCCTTGAACGAAAGACACCTTTTTAGCGTTCACAACACAATATCCTTCAAAATTATTCAAATTTTATACACTTTTGAAAGATAAGATGGACATATTTTGAAGATACATTGCATTTTTTGGCTATATGGTTTAAATCATTACAAATTCTGTATAATTTAAAATCCTGACTAAATGTTTCGTGAAATTTGCTGCCTCTTGACCATGCTCAAGTTATGGCTTAGGACCTCATATAACTGTATTTCTACGGAATATTAATTTCATTTTAATATGTGAATGGCTCCCATAAATTGAAATATTCGCATGTTCATACCTTATATTTTGGTCCTTTATTTGGCAACGTTTCGAAAATAAAATCCACATTTTTATCACATACATTGAAAAATGTTAATAAACATTAGTATTCTGCTCACAAGATCTTTATTATTGAAATGGATATCACTGTCACAAAAGATTATGTTTAAACATTATTTCTTAATTTATATAATTTTTATATCATATGTTTAAAAGAAAAAGAACGATGCAAAGTTGACAAGATTTAATAACTCTATGTTGATATAGCTATACATAATATGAGGACCTCTATATTCAAAAGTAAAATATCAAAACAAACTTTTAAAAAGAACGAAATTACATATTTTGATCTCTACGCAGTCTTCGACGATATTAAGTACTTTTTAAAATGCAGAATCTACATGATCACAAATTAAATAGCCTCTAAATTAATTTTCGAATGTAAGATTTTCATTCCTAGGAATATTATAAAAATTATTTTAATTTTCTTTTTTCCTCGGCTAACGCCAGTTTAGTAAAGAAAATCTCTATCATATTCACGACACGTTTGTTGTTTATTTAGTAAGTATGTAGCCTTGGCCATAGACAACGAGAGTGCTTCATGTGTAAATGATCCTATACAATAGCCTTCCAACTATGCATGTTAAATAAAAATTACTTACAGAACGAAAATGTCATGTTTCTCTGCAGTCATGGTTTAAGTTGGCGACCTTATATTGATTCTAGAAGGGAGATCTTTGTACCGAAAATCGATCTGGTTTGTCTCCGGAAGTTTCTTCTGCTGGACTTACCATGAATACCATTAAATATCTTTTAAAGCATGCCTATATCGACATAATGTCGATGCCTGCAAGCGTACCTCCTCGGCAATGCTCTCCATATTTGACATTTAATAGACGCTTAACTATTGAAAGGTGTATTTAGCAATTATAGGTTAGTTCAGTTCTCTTCTATATCATTTAATTAAATCTGGACGAGTTATGGAAAATTGCTACAAGAGATATCATCATCCAACAAGTTATGGACCTGACTATATATTTTAATGTAGACAAGAACAAAAAAGAAAATGGTTGGAATTTTACCTTTTACCGGAAGAAATATGAAATATCACAGACATTAAAGTGTGGAGGTTTCAAATTTGTGCAGAGAGCAAATATTTCAAGTTACAGATTAATTATATATAATGGATTTTTATATGCTAATAATATAAAAGTGACAACAATTTTAAAATAGAAAAAAAACGTATAGTTTAATATTAAATAACTTCCAAAACAAAACAAAATGAAAATTTTAATTCTACTTATTTATTAGCAGAAAGGTTAGGTTAAGTCAGGCTTTACCTAAGTAAATTGATTAATTTGTACTAGAATAGTGAAAAGGCGAAAAAATACATTAATATTAAGTCCGTTATTAACTTACCATTTTAGCAATAACCGTATAATAATAATAATAATAAATAAGAGAAAAAATAATAATAATAATAATAATACTAATAATAATAATAATAATAATAATAATAATAATAATAATACTAAACCTTATATTCAAAATTAAATATATGATTTTATACAGACATTATAAACAAACAAAACAAAAAGTTATATTATTTTTATTATCATTATTAAAATGTTTATAAACCTACTAGCCCATCCATCGCGAACATGTAGTAGTGACGACTACTTTAGAGTCAAGCAGTTGAAACAATCGGCGATGTTAACAGTCGTTCCTTATCTCTACTCCGCTCATTTGCTTTTACAGATGGACGGAAAGACCCGGGAGTTCGTCATCAGCTAACAAGTAAACCGGCTTTATTCACTGTAGATAGGTTTGTTTCAACTGCTTTAAATGAAAGATATAACGATTATTTATTTACAGATTTTTATATATCTTTAAACTTATATACAGTAATCCACTGTTCAGTCATTTAATGCATTAAATGAAATAGTGGTGTTGTATTGACCAATTTCACCAATGGTAGCAATCCTCGCATTTACCGCCCTAACACTACAAACTTCTCCTTTCCCCAATCCAACAAAACAACAAAAAACCTATGAATAACGCGTCTCTTATGATGTCTATAAATACTTTAATCATTTATTTTTCGTATCCTAAAATCTCTAAATAACGAATTGAAAGTGGGTTATAGCAGAAACATAAGCACCTTTTACTTGATCAAAATTTTAAAATTTTAAAATTCTAATTAAATATTCAAGTAATTTTCTAATGTATAATGTCTCAGTATGTTATTCTCTACGTCATTTGAGCGTTATTATAACCTCCTCCAATGTGTTAGCATTATGAAGAAAAAGGTCACCCCGCTTGGGCTGTGTATTCTAAAAGTGTAATACCCTTTTTTACTTGTTTACCTCGTTATTTATACCATTTATGCTATACTTATTCTTGGACGATCTTGTTCATCATTACTATTCACAACGGGATTGTGATTCAACCAGTATAGATTCTAGTGTCTGCTTATAGATAGACGTTTAGCAAATAAATGATTTATAAGCTTACCGTGAAAGGTTAAGTTTGACGTCAAGTCGACAATCTTCGTCAAATACAGATGTTTTGAAATTTTGAAAAAACAAAATTTTCACAAATATTTTGGCTACTGAGACGACAAATCCAACAACGATCAGAGCACGAGCTAAACATGATAATACTACGAATACGACTTGCATATCGTGTATAATTCATGCATCATCTCCATGAATTATTTCCTGCGAAGATAGCTAACTTGATACCATTAATTTTTTTAAATTTAAAAATAATTTTATTCATTTAATTTATTGAAACCAGTGATGGCTCCAGGGTTATATTTTTCAGTCATTTGTTACAGAAATTTCCAGATAAATTAACTCCAAGCGAAAGCAATTTTCCGCTGAGAAAATTTTCCACTTTTAAAAAAAAATTGTCATGTTTAAATTAAGGTTTTGGTGATTAAAAAACTTGCACGTAAAAATGCACTGATAGTCTAATTAAGCATCTTTGTTTACCTCTTTTGTGAACTCTTTTTTCTGTTAAAATTTATTATTTTATTTTAATAATATCTCGACTCACAATGTTCTCCTTCATTTTTTTCTCTCTTAATTTTAGCCTTTCAGGGTGGCCACTCATTCTCCTGTTATATCCGGAAGCAAAGAACCAATAAATACGTAAATTTTCTTACTGCCTTATCAGAAAGTCGAGCAGATTTCTGGACGAAAATTGATCACTGATAATAAATCAAGACATGTCTAATTAGAAATGACACTATCTAGTTAATATCCTACAAACATTACGCATTGTAGCTATGAAGTGATCATCTGGGCAGACATTAATCATGCAATAAAGTACACTCAAATTAATTAAAGAAGCTGTTTGAAAGAACGGAAGGAAAAGAAATTGAGACTTTTTTTTTTTTTAGTTCGTGCACTCCCTATATATATATATATATATATATATATATATATATTAGATTATTTTTATGGTAAAATACATAAATCGGAATAAATTTGCTTCCTTTACGTGTATTCTCACAGGTTAAGGTGCAATTAAATTAATTTCAGAAAATAAATTTACTTGCGTTTATTACTATTTAATATCATATTTTATTATTATTAATAATATTTTTCTTATTTATATTTCATATCGCTCAGAAAGAAAGCGAAATCTAATAGTTTTTAGTGGTTGGCCAACCAGACCAGTCACACCGCCAAGTTACTTCTTGACGGAAGTTACTTTCCGCAATATTCATGAATTTTAAGATGGCTACGTTCAGCAGGAGACGAATATTTTTGACGCCTGGAATCTTTTCACACTTTTCTTTCATGATCTGATTAATACTCTAGTGCTCCCGGTTACAATGTGTTTACACTTGTCTTCATCTGCCACATTCTATTACATTCGATTTGCAGACCATGTCTTTGACGTTCCCATTTCTTTGACGCATGCACTGTTATCACTGGAAATAAGAATTATTATTATTATTATTATTATTATTATTATTATTATTATTATTATTATTATTATTATTATTATTATTATTTTATTATTATTATTATTATTATATATTATTTATTATTATTATTATTAGTATTAGTATAGTAGTAGTAGTAGTAGTAGTAGTAGTAGTAGTATTTATTGTTGTTGTATACAAAGATATGCTGCAAATTTGTATTATTTACTGTTCATCGTTAACCTTCTAAGTACTCTGGGCACAAACTCTTCCAGATTAAACTTTACTGAATTCGCATGTTTCGCCTTTTTGTTATGGAAAAAACAGGTTTGTCAAGTTCTCTGGTTGTTATTAGATCTATTTAATTTCCTTTCATTATCTTACAGCGTTTATATTATTTAAATCGATGACCAGAATTACTGAATTCCCATGTTTTAAAACAAGATATTCACAATTATTGTTTGGCTGCACAATTTAAGATATGCATTATTAAAAAAGAAAATAATCCCGTATAATAAGACAAAGCAAATGTTTAATTACTTTATTATTCATAGTATAATTGCCACAAAGAGAAACAAAAATTTAAAAAAAAAAGTTAGGAATATTAGAGGTGGCGCATTAGTTTTTGCCGCACTGTTTCTCTAAATTTTTATAAATCAATTCATTAAAGTTAATAATTGATTACAGTTTTTATAACTACTGCATGCAAAGAAATATTTACTTCAGTGTCTGTTATAAAGAACCAAAAGCTAATCTTTTTAAGTAATTTTCATAAATTAAATATTTAAAATATTAATCTTTAAGTAACTGTAACGTAAATATGGTATTTATGTTTTTGTGATATGTTGAAGTTGAAGAATAAAAATATATGTTTAGTGCGCGCTAGTAGCTTATTGTGGATCAACCATATAGCGCAATAAATCTAGGAGTGATGTAAGAATACATACAGTATAATACGTTGGGATACACGCCATTATTCATCAGCAATTTTTAACTTAATAATTTTGTTTGTGCATTGTGAACGTTCCGTAAAATCAACGCGTTCACAACCACCATGCAATTCGTGCATTAATGGTGGCATTGAAAAGCAGTGCAAGAAATGTTTGTGCATTCGCCTTCTTTCGTGCTCTTGCACACAATCGTAATTTCCGATTTCATCATCAATCCTTATCTTGTAGAATGCACTTTTTCTCTAAAAATTCTTCAAACATATGTCTATGGATTTTATTGTGGTTTGCATGCGCGAAATTCTACTCATCATAGTCTACCAATCCACTGTTTAGGAAACTTCAGATAGAGATGAAATCGTACTTTTCTAACTGGCAGCTGACGTGTAGCTAGGTACCTCGGGTCTGAGACACGTGCTTGACGTAAATCGTAAAATGGTAGGATTAAATGATCATGACTATTGTCTCTCTCCTTAAGCTTTTCCATCAAAAAGTCAAACACACGCAACGAGATTTTCGTAATTATAATCTACCTAATATTTTACCTAAATTCTGTTTTTATTATTTGAATTTGTGTTGGTTTGCTTTTTTTCATATTTGCTGTTGCATTTTTTTATGGGATTAACCACCAGCTCTTTGTATATGTTTAGTTTTTTTTGTTATATTAACCGTTTCTAATGAATAATTTAAAATAATAAAAATGCTCCTCTTATTTTACATTAATACGATAAAGTCTAATGCAACGTATTCATCTATAAGATGAAAATGAGTGAATGATTTTTTCTCACTTCCTATGAGAGACTACCTTATTTTGTATTTGCTGTAAAAATTACTTAAATTGTGTCTCTTTTAAACATTGTATATGCAATTGATGTTTATGCCAGATGTCATGGGGTTGTTTCATATATATTTTTTCTTCATTTATTATATTTTTATGTATTGATAATAGATAGAGATATCTGCAACGTCTATCTTAGTATGGTGTTCAACTAGTGACATTTTAATGAATATTGTGATTTGGCTGTTTTCATGAGGCTTTATATGTTTTATATTAAAACAATATTTTAATATACATTTTAACAAAGACAACTACTAGGTGAGCCTAATGTTCTTTGGTTTACTAGTAATTATTGTAGTAATGTAAATCTAAAGGAAAGAAAGCAAACGCCTGAAATTAATTGTACGTTTGTAAATGTATTTGATTTTCTACCTTCAGAATATTCCGTACTTAAATATTAGCCTAAGGTATTTTAGGTAATATCATAGCATATGCTAAACGATGACTTAAACACTGTTGATTCGATTCGCGCAATGTTTTTACTATGACTATACATATATGAGAGTTCTCTTGACTCGTCGAAGATCGACACGATGTATAATAAAAAGCTGCAAGTTATTCCAAAAATAACAGGCTTACCATCTCTCAGCTCCTTCGTACACCTGTACAATTATTGTTATTTATGCGGAAAATCAAAATAAAAACAAAAATTGAATAGCAAATTATATTTAAATCTAACAAAAACACCAAAATTGACTGAAATAAATAAGCATATTTATAAATTCCGCTGCACAATCGTTAAAGGCTGCTTAAAAATTTTAGATATATAATTCTCTCAATTTACCGTTTATATTATTAGATAAAATTCTCTACCGCTGCTAATCCAACGTTTGATCATTTTCATTTTTTGTTATTGAAAATATTCATCAAAAAACAAAGTTCTTTTAAAAGTTATGAACATGCTGTATAAATGCAAATTTAAACTGCCTGTTGTCTATATTGCCACAGCGAATTTTACTTATATGTCATGAGTTTAAATGTTCGTTTAAATAAATCCTCAGATCAATACATGATTATATGAACAAAACTTAAGCACCTGTAATAATAACTTTCTCAAGTAGAAAACCAAAATGAATTTGTTAGAACAAATCACAGTTGAAACAAGATAATACTGAATCCATGAATTAATATCTTAGTTAAACTAAAATTCAGCAATTTCTGAGCTTCTATAAAAAGAAAAAAAAAAAAAAATTCAGTTCTGCTAAACAATAAATTATTTTCATTCTCTTTAGATTTAGAATTAATATTGATATTTTTCTCGTTTTTCACGTTATCCTTGGGTACTCGAACTTTCTAACCATATAGAACAAGATGTGCACTTGATGTGTGCAGTCTGTGTTTGTCGATTAAATAGCTTTATGTGTAGATGCAGGTGTCTAATCTGACGAACCGGAACAAATTAACAAATCTTTTGTGTTGGAAAGCTTTCCACGGTCTTTGAGAAAAATTTTCGACAAACCATACGTCGAGTAGGAACAAAAAACGTGAGGTGCATTTCATTTCAACACATTCCTTAATGCTACAAAGAGAAGACTGAATGTACAGCGACCGATAAAAGTATTTTAATTGAAATATTTATCGAAATGAAATTTTAAAATTTAGAAACACTTTTAAAAAATACTGCATTACATTTGGATTTACGAGATCATAATAAAAACAGTTTTGTAAATTTAAGATTATTAAATTATAATTTAAATTATTTTTTTAATATATAAGCAAAAAAAATTGATATTATTTTATAACATTATATTTTTATTCTTACATAATATGAAATTCATTTCAAATCTTTGCACCTCATTTACATTTCTGAAATATGTGCTATTGTTTAATTTTTCCTTGCAAACAACTGAAAAATATTAAAAGTTTTAAAATGTATTGTCACTAATCGAATACAATGTAAAAGTGATGTGATCACACATTTACTATCATTGCCCTTAGTAAAGTTTTAAAGCATTTCGAACAAAACTGATTTGAAATCTAAGCAGAAATTATTTTCATGTGTATTTTATCTGTTGTATGCTTTTTGATTTTTATATAAAAACTGCGTAATGTCAGAAACATTTTTGTAAAGTATCTGGTTTTACAGACGTTTAGTCGTTTTTTACCGCAACAATGAGATTACATATATTCGCTGAACGTGAAGTTTATTAATCGGAGTAAGTTCCATAACAATCAATAAACTTTTGCCAACGAGATACAAACGCATTTATACAATTTTGAAAAACATCTGGATTTCTGGAGTCAATTAAGTGTTGGAAGGCAGTTTCAGTTGCTGCTTGGTTGGAGAAGGATTTCATACGGAGGAAGATGTCGATGTGTTTGAAAAGGTGGTAGTTTGTGAGAGAAGGTCCGGTAAATAGCCTGAGTGAGCGAGAACTTCGAACCGCAACGTGTTCAATTTCTGAAGAGTCACTTTTGCGACATGAGGACGAGCATTGTCGTGGAGCAGGAATGGGTCTCTTCGATTCACCAATCCCGGCTGTCGTTTGGAGAGTTTCTGAGGGACAACGTTTAATTCTAGGCTGTAGCTTTCAGCTGAAGTGACAATCACCATCTTTGAGTGGAGACTAGGTTTTGGAATGTTGTTAAGCGCCTTGTCTCTGTCTATCCACTGTGATGATCATTTGCAATTGTCATAAAGGATAAATTTTTCATCAGCGAAATGATTCGTTTAAGAACTTGGTCGTTTTTGTTTCTCATGACAAAAGAAAAGCAGATCTCCAATCGACGATTTTTGTTGCTGATTCAACTGTTGAAACACCCACTTATCAAGCCTTTTCACCTTGCCGACTGCTTCAAGATGCCGGGAAACAGTTGCATTGCTTACCTCAAGCTTTCCAGCAATTTCTCGCACTGCTTTCTTGGATCGTCATCAAATGAGGCTTTCAGGCAGGCGTCATCACAGCTGGAAGAACACCCGCTATGTTACTTATCTTCGAGGCTCACATCTCCTGATCAAAATTTTGCAAACGATCGTTGTACTGTGCGCTCATTTGCTGCATCCTCGCCCGATGCTTGCTTAATATTACGAGTTGCCTCGCTCTTTTTGTGGCCTAGTTTAAACTCGTGATGAAAAATGTCAATAGAAACTTTTCTATGCATGTTTTAATCAGAACCCTGAAACAAATATCCATTTTATGATTTTTAAAAAGGTAGGCTTTTTCATAATGTATGCCAAAGCACACCCTACAAAACGATATATATTTCATTTACACCCTCCTTCACAAGCATGCAAAAAATGAACCCCAAATTAACATAGTATAAAAGCGGTAAAGCTTTGTTACAACCTAATATATGCAAGAGAACTCTAATTGTAGAAGGCCGTAATTTTAGACTGAATAATAAAAATGTAAATTAACATAGTTTTTGGTTGCAGTGTACCGACTGATGGTAGTATTTTCTACTAACTCAAGGAAAAATGCTTAAATTAAAACTGTTAAATTAAAAGCAAAATATTAATTTTAAAATACTATTAGCATGAATCAATAAAAAATATTTCTTTTTTCAAATATATAAACCTGAAAAGTAACTTTAAAAAAAGAAAGTGTTTTGACCTGGTTTACTTTAAGATAAAACCTTAAATTGCGTAACATTTAATATTATTTTCAGTGTGGGAACATGTGTCTCTATCGTGTAGTGAATTCCAAATAAATCAGATCTTTAATTACTGTTGAGAAAAAGGTGTTAAAAACCACTACTTACCTTAGTTACGTGGTCGATGAAAGGTTTGTACAATTAGCATGCCTTTACTTGCTTTGTAAAAGTCAGTTTTCCTGCATTTTAATTGCGTTATAATTATAATTCTTTTTCCTACCTAATTATTCATCACTGACAATGAACAACTGGTTTGAAAGATTATAGCGCTCAAAATTGTGAGCACAACATAAAAACACATATCTGGTTTTCCAAGTAAACAATCTTATCAAAGAATTAATAAAAAACAGATGAACCTTATATAAGAATACAAATCATTAATTATAGCTATTTTACCTCTTTAATCCTTTCGTATAATTACTTATTAATATAAAGATGAAATTTAGTTTATACGTTAAGTACGATTTTATTATGGATATTTAATATCGTTTCTTATCACTAATTTGAATAATTGTTACTTCTTACTATGCCTTTGTACAGATATATACTTTATTACAGGTGACTGATATTGCTTTGTTAAGCAAAGAAAAATCTCGGTTAAATCAATTTTTCATATTAAAGAGTTATATATTATTACCTTTTATATTTTTATTACCCCTATTAAAAATTATGGTGAAAAATGTAGTTGTACGGATGATATGTAAGCAACTATATTTATTAAATAAAGTCAACTGGCTGACAACTGAAATTATAAGGTAGAGAAAAAAGAGAAAATCACTGATTTCTCAGTTGGGTTGATGACTCAAGAGTCCACAGCAAAACCTTTTAAACTGGTGGCCAGTTAACAGCTGACCACAATTTCTTCATTACTTTCAACATCACAACTTATACCAGCAAAATATGGTAAAAAAGATTAGATTCATTGATTATGTAGCAGAGAGAAAGTCCTTACTTAAACGTGGTAACAATAAAACGTAAGTTGGCTTGGCTAAATAACAGCAAATCTTACATATAGGAATAATGATGCTATGTATTATGGTTGGACAAGGGCAGATTTTAAATACCTGGTCTTAGGTGACGAGAGTATGCCCCCAACCAAAACAAAACTATGAGATGATTTTCCTCTACCATTAAGCATGGTATTATCAATGTGAAAAAGTGGGGTCTTGCTCATGATTTTCGTTTTCTACAATGAAAATTTATGAGATTACCGCAGAAGAGATATCACAGAAAGAACTTACTAGATAATGGGTTTAGTTTATAGTGCAAAGATAATAGCCTAATGTATACTTGCAATACCTTCCAAGAATTAATTAAAACCATTGTTTAGCTCACTCATTTTTTCAGGTGTGCATCACACTAAACTTTTGTTTGATAAACTAAATAGAAGATTCAGAGATAATAGTCCAACAATTGTCAACTTAGTGAGAAACTATGTAAAACAAAAATGCTGATTATTTGTGAGGTAAAATTTTAATATTTACTGAACAGGAGATTTGATGAAAAAAACGTTTCTACTAATTACAATTCCACAACACAGGTTTTATTTTATTTTTTATGATTTTTAGAAATAATTGGTTTTCGATAATAAAAAATGTTGAAAATGCAGAAAAAACGTTTTCATATGGTTTGCGTATAATTTTTAACAACAGTATATGTGAGTTTTATCCACTTTAACCATAATTATGCATGTATATCTCGTTCTGATATGTGAAAAATCTAAAAATATACCAATAAATAATTAAGGAACCGGATTAAGTCACACCTGTCATGTCCTTTTTAAAATGTCTGAACGCTACCTTGTAATTCCAGTTTCTCGTGACAGTACCAAGAATTTATTTTGCAGTGCTTGTCAGTTAATTTTTCTACAAAAAAGAAGAAATAAGTGGTTAATTTTCTTTCAGCAGGTGGTGAAAAGACATCAAATATTAATTTTATTTGTTATCAGTTGTGTTAAGCATTTGGGTTTGCAAATAGTGGCAGTTGCTTCAATTTAGAAAGACCACATCAAATGGCGTATTAATATAATAATAATAATAATAATAATAATAATAATAATAATAATAATAAATAATAATAAATAATAATAATAATAATAATAATAATAATGTTCTACAATAAGGAAATAACTAGATCTAGAATGTAATGGTTGAAATTTTTATTGAATCTTTCCACGGTTGTTAAAACAGTTTATCTGCCAGGCTTTTTAGGTCATTATTATCTATTTTTAAAAATTATCGTTGGCTGTCTACCAAATGCATAGATTACTTTTCACGCTCAACTTTTGAAGAAATCCATGGCAGTTGCTGTGAGCACATTTTGCCCTGCGTAATTCAAGATATTATTACGTGTTTTCCGTCTTTATTTTATCGTCAGAATATTGGAAAATAAGAATAACTTAACGCTACTGTCTGGCGCCATGATAATACTAATGACAGTCTTTCAAAAGCAAGCGATGGGCTTCTGTAAACACGGATAACGTATATCCACAGAAGAAAATTGGTTCAACGGATATACGTTGTATTTAGATGTTGACTGTTTTCTATCTTGTTTACTGAATAAAATGTAATCAGCATAATTATGAACGACTCATTTTTAAAATTTTAAATATATTAATTAAAAGTTGAGCTCCAAAAAAGGCGGTGTTATTATGTAATTTCTTAGTCTTATTCATGGTGTTTGCCTGGTTCAGATAAAATAATTACTACTTTTGTAAACTTAGTGTTAGGAAAATCGAAGCAACGTTTTTTTTTTTTTACTGCAGGTAATCAGGAGAAAAACGCTGTTATATTGCCACTAAAAGAAAGTAAATGACTCTAAAATTATACATTACAACAAAAGGATTATTTTTGGTAATACAGTTTGATATCAATATAGTAACCAATCAAGAATTATAACTATATCGATCTTCGATATGTGGTGATGAAAATAATCTGATCATGTTATATTGGTTTATTTTCGCTATGAGAGTTAAAATGTTTCCTAAATTTTTGTCCAAATTTTTGTTGTTTCTGTTTAAATAGATCTAAACAATTCTTCACCCAAAATGGCACGTCATCTGAACAATCGCTATGTCAAACTAAATAACGGGAAAAAAACACAAAAGTGTTTCTAGATATACAACCTACATAGTGACTTGAGATGTATAAGCAAAGACCCTTAACTGAAAGAACACCTGTTTGTTAGAGAACCATAAAGGGAAGAAAAATATGGAGGATTACTTTATGGAGCAGCCATTGTTTTGTACAAGACGAGACCCTGTTTCAGTAAATCTTGTTTATGGAATTATGACTCGGAAATATTACTATAGAAACACAATGGCATGGATCTTTCAAAGATGGCTTACGTGCACCTGGCGAGACAAATGTCAGATATTTGACCAACAATATGGTTTGATGTCTTTAAATGCTGTTCATCTTTGCTCTGCATGGAAGTCGTTATTTGGAAAAACAAGTTGCTAACGCATTGATTTGAAGAAAACATCAACATGGTTGACAGGATTGGAGTTTATTCTTGGCACAGGATGTCCTGAGAAGTGGAATTATGTGGAAAGTTTAGAGGTAACGGTCAATGATAGCGAACACATGATTAATTGGGTTCATGTCTGGTGATTTGTCAGACCTTTTCAAAGTTGTGACGCTTTGACATTCTTTCAATACTTGTATGTTGGTGTCAGTGCGAGCACCAAATTATTCACAAAATATTGCGCTATCTAGCCAGGACAGTATCATACACAGGCAAAAATCTCACTGATAATATTTATGTATGAGGCATAAATTATATTTACTTCGAAGACACCAGCTATGACCACTTTCCAGCCAAAATCGTATCTAACTACATGAGAGTCAGACCGCCATATTTTGTCATGACTTCTACATGATTTAATAAAGATTCTTGTGCTAGACAAAACCACACTCATATACAACCAGTCTGCAATGGATTCTTTTGAACTTTACAGTCAACATATTAGCAGTCGCCAAATGAAATAATCGGGGTTTAGTGATTCTCTGATGGCTTTTGTAATTGTTTTAATTGCATGACTTTCAAATTCCATCAGTTCCCATGCATCGCTTGTTCGTGCCAAAACTGTTTGCATGCTGAGATTTTCTCTGATGGCCTTACTTTTCCTTATACTTTGAAATTAGGTTATTTTCATGTTAATAAATTATCTCTATTTGAGTCTAAGTGGTAGTGTTTGCATATATAGGGAAAGCAAGTATTTATGTAGAGACTATTTTGATTGTTTAAAAAGATACAATTTATGCAAATGTTTAAAATGTTTCATAATGTTCAATGTTTTACCAAAGAATTTATTAATTTTTGTATCACGCATTTTTTGGTTAACCGCCAGTTGTCATTTAAAAATAAATTATTTTAAAAAAATCAACATTTCTAGTGTTCATTGTTACAGCCATAGGCAAACATTTTGATCAATCTAAAATTACAATGAAAATAAAACCTATCTTAAAATCATGTCTATGCAGCTTGAATACTTCTAAGTCCCACTTCTCATAAAAATATCAGTTCTTCGAAATAATCTATTTATATGTTAAATTTCAGATTGTTACAATTTTCAACATTTATCATTTTACCATTTAATATGTGGAAAAATAAAATTCAGTATGCATTTCATTATACAAATTGAGCATCAAGCAACTTTAATAAATTATAGGGTGAAGCAAAAATGTTTGCAAATGGCTATGTTAATATTACATACAGGGTCGGACAAAAGAGTTGGGACACGTGCTGTGAATTGATATTTGAGCTCTCTTGTTTTTACATTTGCATACAGATAGCCATCCTATTGTCCATAAGTTGTATAAAACGTGCCTTTACAATGTGTAAAAGCAACGAATGCCATATGTGTATCTATTGTCTGGAAAAATATATGAATTAGCAGGGTAAAATTTGTACCGCGACAAAAGAGCTGGGACAGTGAACAAAATCTGTGCATACATTTATTCCCCTCAATATATTCATTTTTAAAGGATCAAATAAACAGAATCACATCATCTAAGAACATTTAAGATCATTTTGGCACCATGTCTGGCAAGACGAAGTTGTCTGAAATCAGAGACTTAATAGTTGAGCACCAACAAGAAAATCTGTCTTGTCGGGAGATAGCCGATAGAGTCAATTGCCCGAGAAGCAGTGTAAACCGTATTCTGAAGCAGCACAAGGAGACCAGAAACACAAAACCAAAAATGCGAATAAGAAGACCGCGAAAATATGACAAATAAATGGATCGACTCATTTGTCGCAAATCCAGGGCCAATCGTTTTCTGACATCGACGGCCATTTGAGCCTCCCTGAGTGGAGTGAATGTCTCCAGTGGCACACTTCAACGTTGTCTATGCGTGGGGAATCTCTTTGGACGAATCGCCCAGAAAAAGCGATTGATCTGCAACAAGGACAGGCGCATCCGCATAGCATTGGCTAAAGCGCATAAAAACTGGACCAAAATTCAATGGGCTAGAGTTCTCTTTTTCAACGAAACGATGCTCATGCGCATTCACAGTGCTGACAGAGTATATGTTCGACGTTGCCATAGCGATAAATACAATATATGTAGTACACACGACCAAAGGTACAGGCCGGAGGAGGATCGTTGAAGGTCTGGGGGTGTATGAGCGCAGCAGGACAGGCCCTCTCACGTTGATCAGGGGCAGGGCGACCATCCAGACCTACTGCCTTTTACTGAGTGATGCCGTCGTTGACTACATTGACAAGTTGATGCCAGTCACCGTCATCTTCCAGTACGAAAATGTCCCGATCCACACCTCTTGAGTCGTCACTTCCATCACCACCCAACTAGGAATGGATATATATTGCGCTGGCCGCTCCAATGTCCGGATCTCAACCCAATCGAAAGTGCCTGGAAGCAACTGAAGGCCAAGGTGGCCAAACACAAGAATTTCATCCAAGATCAATTCTGTCAGGTCGTCGAGAACAGCTGTCAGGAAATGACCAATTCCGACTGCCTTCATTTGGTCGAATCCATGCCCGTTGTTGTCGAAAAGTGCTCGAAAATCACGGATACGACACCCACTACTAGTCAATTAATCATTTCCATGCATTTGTTCGATTGTAATTTGGAATGTCGAAAAATATATATGGTTTTTTTCTCATTGTCCCTACTCTTTTGTTGCTGAAGAAATCGGACATTGCAGATTCAAATATTTTTTCCAGAGAATATGTAAACATATAGCATGTGTTGCTTTTATACATTATAAAGGCATGTTTTGTGCATAAAATAAACAATGTGATGGGTATTTAAATGCGTTTGTTAAAACGAGGGAACTCAGATATCATTTTCACAGCAAGTGGCCCAACTCTTGTCCAGCACTGTACAATGGGAACGAAAGTTTGGTCATTCGATGTAAATTCCATTTTACAAGATGAAAAGCACGGCAAGTATAAATTACAGAAATTTATTTCTTGCCCAAATTAGCTCATATATAAAGTTAAAAGATATAATTAGAGGAATTATTTCGTATGTGTACATGATTTTAATGTAGTGATCATTCTTATACTTATTATTTGGTTTTGATCAACATTGGATTGTAAGCAGTTTGTAGCACTCTACGCAAGCTTCAAATGAAATGTTTCTTAGTTTTTCTGATATTACTTGCTAGTTATGTGTCGAGGTCACCAAGCCCATATCGTTCAGGTTTTATAGATTTCTATACATTTCGCATTTACCAAGATTGCTTAATAGGTGGTAAATCCAGTTACATATTGAAAATAATGTTGTTATTCTTAATGAACATAGTGGAAATAAATCATTAACCCAGTGGCTTGTAGCTACCCTGCAACAAATCCTGTTGTTGGTGAAAAGACATTGGCTGTTTAGATCATAAACTCTTCCCTTTTGTCATATAGTTGTAAGTAATGACCTCCACATCATGTATTTATGAAGCCAAAACAATTACATTGAATAAAATTGGCAGCATCACACCTCTCTTCCTGACTATCCCATCTGTAATTTGTTATCAAAGGAATCACGCACATCTTTCTGTCGTCGTTCAATTATTAAGAGTGATGACGCCTTGTCAAGAATAAAACATTATTATGTTATATATTATATGACTATTAAATGAGTGCTTTTTAAAAGGATACTATAAAAATTAGTTCATGATAAAATAAATTTATCGACGACATGGTCTAAACGAAATTTTAGAGTACCGAGATTGTAAATGCTTCAAATGACACGAACGACAAATTAAATTAGAAGTAATCCGATTTTAAATGAGTTTAACATTATCCATCTCTAAATATTAGGTTGCTCATATTATTCGCGCTAAAAAGTCAATCTGAATATTATATTTATTCAATTTTTTAATTGCAAAAAATCAATAAAATAAACAAAAATGAAAATTATTGAACAAAATTCCAACAAAAATTGGCAGTAACTATTCGAGGTGGATCAGTTTTGATATCAATTATTGTAAATCGCTTATCAGATATCAAAACAGTAAAAGGATTTAAGAGAGTGGAAAGAATAGCTAATAAATGAAGTACTTTCGATAATTTAATTTTCTACGAAATCAAAGCAATTTTATTTTGAAAATGTTTGAAAAATAGATTGATAATATTTTGGTCAGTTTTGTCAATTATAAAGTTAACTTTCATATCTACTCAATCCAAAAAGAATAGTAACTAAAACCATTCTTTAAAGCCAATTTACTTGAAAAATCCCAGAGTTGAAACAATTAAAAATAGAAATGTCTGAGTAAAGACATTTTAAAGTTTAAATTAATTAATGGTTTTCCACTGCCAAGATTTTATTGTTCAGAAAACGATACAATCTAGTCATTTTCTTTTTCTCAGATATGCTTCTGCCCCATTTTCTATGTTGCATGTTGAATTCTACATAACTCAAGATGTTTAAAATGGAATCCGTAGCCCCGTGTTATCCTTCAGCGAATTTCGGCTCATCATTCACTTAAACCTTTTGATAGTGGACCTAATACAGGTGGTGATCGATCTCTCCCAACGTCTTTAAGCTTAACTAAATGTTTCCTATTTTCATTTACAAACTTCTAAGCTAACCACCTTCATTCCCATTTACCAAGCGCTCAATCATTTTGATGTTGCCTTGCACTGTTTAGACCATAAACCAACAGTAGTAATCTGGCTCCTACCATGAAAGATTACGCTTTCATTCATGTGATTTTAGTGCAAATTTCCATTCTTCATTACTTTTTCTTTTTATTCTTCCGATAAGACTTTTAACTCGATTAACCAAACATGCTTTGTTCACCTTGTCTAGATTTTGATATCACGCCTCAGGTTTGTTATACCTAGGAATTACTAAGTTTTGTCACATTTTCCAGTAAAATCCTTGGTTAAACTTAGAATACCACTTTCCTTTTCCTTCAGCTTTCCCGATGTTTCCCCTCTAAGTATCACTATAGAAAATTGTCCAACCTACTGGTCATAAAATTTAATAAACGTTAATTATAGTATTTGTCTTTGTTTTTCTGCAGAATGTCATTTAGTTATCAAATAAACGACATAAACTGAACTTAATTCTATTCAAAATAAAAAAGTTGCTAAACAATCTATATAACATTTCTAACTTGGCTTTGATAGGGAAGACATTTTAAGAGTAAACAGGAAAGCATCACATACATACGCTAGTATGTTAAATCTTGCTGACATTTTAGAAATCAGCTAAGCCGGTTAAGTAAACAAGATGTTATACAGATTTTCTTCCAAACCTCGAAACAGCCGGCGGCAAGTCTTTCAAAAATACTGTGATTTTCACCAAGCTATTGGTCTTTTATTATCGAAATGCGCTCGTAGACAAAGTACAGAACACGCTGAATAGTAACCGCATGCTTTCGTTTGATAACTTTTATTCTGCCAGTGAAAGAAGCTTCACGGCTAACGTGTTTCTACAACAGAAAGATGATGACGAGAAGAATATCAATTTGAGATTTCCTTTTTCAACAATCGGCCTTCTACCACGGCAGACAATACGAAGGCAGATCGATATTTTCGTCGCCACAAGCATTAACACTTGTGACAAATACATATTAGTGCTGTTCACAGCAAAAAAGGATATGCAACAATAATCTTTAGTTAATATATCTGCATGATATGATTTCTTGTTTGAAAAAAAAACAGTATTTCGTTTAACTATAAATTGTATATCAGAGTACCTTTTTATAAGAATACTATTATCAACAAAATCAACGAAATTAATTATACGACATCTTTATACCCGATGCGTTGTACAAACCATCATGTCTTTCTGCTTCTTCGTAACAACTACACTAATCTAAATGCAATCAATGAAACCAGTTTAAATTATTTCCTTATATTTTTTACCAAGCTTCCTTTTCATTTCTATTTCACTCTATATCTCTAACCACCCCCGTGTTCAGAAAAAGTGCAGAAATATCTGGCTATTTTTCATAAGACTGAAATATGTTATAAACCATAGAAAACTACGTCTTCTTTCAATGTAGCGATGGGCTTTATTTCTTTTTTAAACAGCAAAATCTAAATAATTCGTTTCCTGTAAAAACTTTATGCTACTGACTCTATTTGGGCATGTTTGAATGATAAACAAATTATGCATTTGAGCAAATAATTAAACATCGGTTATAACTATGTTTAGATAAACAAGTAAACAAGTTTCCAAAAGCTAAGCAACAAACAAGAAAAAAGATTTGATACAATATAGTAAATGTATTCACCGAGTGTTCAACATAATTTCTTTTTCTGATAAGATAAAATGTATCAAATAAATACGTAAATAAGTTCAAAATAACATACAAATTAGCTTTTGTGTAAAGGCATTAAAAATGGTTTGTCTACATATAAATTTGGCTCTGTTATTATTAATCATTTTAAGAGCATCGTAATAAATAGGTAACCGTAGTATTTTGGACGATCTCTTTAAGGAGGAGAGAAATTGGTGGGATAGATGTTGTAAAATCACAGAAACAGGTGGTGGTAGAATGGATAAATATGAAAAGTATTGTAATTTGTGCGATATACACACAATTTTAATAGCACTGAAATATGGTTTGAGGTCCATTTCAAATTCGACTACGAATAATAACCCAGCAGATGATCACTGTGTCACTATTGGCTTGGAGAAGCAGTACTCTGATACCAACCCAACTTGCTTTTGATCTGTCTGCAGCCAAAGGAAGGTTGGTATCTATCACGACTACAAGTCTCTTTAACCCACTGTCATAAACAGAAGCAATTTAACTGATGACATGAGGAAGATGTCGCTTGGACACTCCATGATCAGCGACGTTTTCTTTGTGACTTAGTGTATATCTGAAGGAAACGTAAAAAAATCGTAATTAGCACATAAACATCATGGAAAGATATGACTACTGTAGAATTTTAATAGGCTGGATAGGAATATCGTTGTTTGTGCTTAGAGACCTCCATCTGTTTCAAGGAAATACCTGACTGAAATGAGGTATAAGACGAAATACTGACTTGACAAATATTAAGTAGGTGAACAGATATAATTTAATTTTATTGGACGATAATGGTTTTCCACATAGAGCAAGCGTAAACTTTATTTTCAATTCCAAAACATTAGTTGTACAATAAAGCCATCACGTTTTCCAAGGGTAAATCTTATAGGGAATATTTAGGATGCTGTTTGAAGATGTCTTCTGTCCATACAATTTCTCCAAGATCACTACCAGAACTGAAAACTTCTCTGAAAAAGCAATTGACTTTCTTATCTACTGATCTTATGGTTCACAGGATTATAAGCAGCATGCAACTCGATATGGTTCATCTATTACCGTCAAAGATCTCAAATTCCTTATTGACTACCTCGTATTTTTATTTACATTCTTTATGTTAAAATTACTTCTTGTTTCCTTATTTGGTCTTACTTGTTTCCTTTTTCAGCCATAAAAAATATTTTGTAATTCATACATTTCTATGATGAAAATAGTGATAGATGAAGAGGAATTTGTATCATTTAGTAAATAAAACTATTAGAAATATTATTGTTCTTTTGTTTTTTCTTTAATTCTTAGAAACCACTGAATATTGATATGTATGGGAAAATTTATAAAACACCCTTAATTCAATATATAATAAAGTAATATTATTTTAAAATGGAATACACACATGTCCAGATATGTTTAACTCAAATATTCTCCGTAATTATATAGAATATCTACATTATTACTGACGAAAAGAGCACTATTTTACAATGACTTGCCATTTTTATCTGAATACCTATATAAATGAATATATCCAACCCTAATGTACACATAAGATGAACATTGAGTTTTCGGTATAGTTATGGGTGTACTCATAAGGGTGTGCACAAGTAACGAGTAATTGCAACTGTGTGACGTTACCTTTCACATGGCATTAGTATTTGAAATATAAGCCATAATTTAGTTTGTATAGAGTGTATACGTTATCATTGTAAGAGTGTGGAATGTTCCAAATATCCTGAAAAACTTTCCACAATTTATCCAAGTTGTCGATTTTTTCCAGTATCCATGTACTCCATATACCTTTAATATTGCTCATATCAGGACTTTGGGCAGATAAAGGCATCTTTCTGAGCGTTCCTATAGCCTCTTTATCTTCCACATATCATTTCCCCACATTTCCTGAATATTTGGGGCACTTGTCATCTTGGAAGATGAATCAACGCCCAATGAAATGTCTAAAGGGAATGGGAAACAAACCAGAACCAGGATGCAGCTATTAGCAGTGCATATGCCTTCGACTATTCAAATTTTCGACACCCTTGACTGATGTGCAGCCACACATTTCTGTTTATCTGCTTCCATGCTTCAATATGTTAAGCTGTTTCGCTCTGCTGAACATTTTCTAAGAAACAAACGTTAATTATTTCGAAACACTTGAAGCTTGGACTTGTCTGCAATGAGCACTTTCCTGCAAGTTTGATTATTTCACTGTTTTTTTTTTTCTCTCATTTCAAATTTTCCGTTCGGTTGCTTCTCCTCAGCAAAGGATTTTGGACAGCCACACATCCATTGATACCGCCTCATGGTAATATGCATTTTACTGGTCTTGAAGAAACGTTAGCAACTGTACTAGCAGCCAGGTTGTTCGCAAGATATTTATTGGCTAGTTGTCTATCACACGGAGAAATACTTGTTTTACTTAACATCACTTTTGAAGAGTCTTCTCTTTCTTTCTCGATCACGTCTATTGTCAGTATATTTGTCTCGTATAGCCACCTAAGATTCTTGCATGCAGATTATTTTGAACCGTGAAGTCGAGTTTCAATATTCTGCATCAGTAATACTTTAACTTATATATGATTTTCTATTCTATAAGCCATAATATTTACTCACTTTCACCGAATAGAATGATATACCTGCTTCTAGTTTGATAGTATTTCTACTGTGTGGAACTTTACACCTATTCAGCACGTACTATATCAACACATGAAATATTAATTTTTACACACGTGATCCAATTATATCAATTGCTATTTACTGTTTTTTTCAGATTCTTCTCTCTTTCAATAAATATTTACAATGTTTTATACCCCACTGTAAGCGGGTACATAACCAGTATTTCCGAATACTATTCTGAAAAGTGTAATATCTAAACTAAATTATCGCAGCTCGTGTTAGAGTGTTGAGTGATGCCAGAGTCAACAACTTATTGCAAGAGATTTCATCAGTTTCTATGAATGTGTAAAATATTATGGCGAAATTTACGGAGTTGAATGTCGTTAATTTCGAAAAGTAATCTAAAAACTTTTAGCAAGGCTATCACGGCAAGGATGTTCTCTGATTCGTCATATCTGCACTCAACTTCAAGACCTTATGAAAATGGATATGCAACAGAAACGAGTCCATTAACGACCAAGACTAGACTGCATTTGGCATGAAAAACGTGAAAAACGTCTGTTCAGTATAGATAAATATCTTCAAAATAGCTAGTTACCAAATATGTCCAGTAATAACTTTGAGTTTTGGCGACGAGTACGCTTTTCAGATAAACTCAAATTTCAACAGAGCATATCTCTAGGTAGCCTCTAGGTGGGGATAGACTTACCAAAGACTTTGACTACCAGTCTTCAGCATATGGTTAATTATGACCGTTTTTTTAATGTCCTGATGACGGGTTAGAAAAGATAGAACTGGCTTTTGTTGAATAATGTCTCATTTCTGCAGTGTACTCTGCTATCTAAAATAATGCCTCTACTCTTGTACTATCAAGTAATAGTGAGGGTTGATAGCCATAGTCTATAGCAGAACATCACAACTCTAGCCTGATTACAGTCTGTAAATGGAATTAAGACATCCAAACTTTTCTCTGGTTACACTAATCAATACTAGATATCCGATCTGGATAGTCAACTGAACTCAATATGTCAATGTCCCATCAATATGATGAAGACAATAGAAACTTTCACACAAATATAAGGAAACGAAGATTAGATAGAAATACACAATATTTTTTATTCATTGCCATACTTTTAGAAGGTTCTTTGTGTTGCAAACGGTGGCTCGACCATGTACTAAGAATTAAATATGCCATGCTATTGCTTATCTTCATTTGCCATATTACGCTACAAAATAACATATTTTAATAACAACAGGTGACCAACCTCCATGGCACTGTTCTATAAAAAAGTAATAATTGTAAAATGAAAAGCTATAAAACTATTATTTATTATGAGGTCATTATTAGTTACTAGAAACAGTAATTTTTTTATCAATATGTTATTTACAGAATGATAATATTAATTTAAAGTTTAATAGTATTATAAAGAATAGGAAAACAATCGTTTGGAATCAGACGTTAAATGTTGCATAGTTTTGATGCAGAATCCGTTATCTGTGACGTAAAAAACACAACCACCTTGCATTTTCTAAAAATATTAATTATTTAATATTAAAATAAAATATAAATAAATGCTTGTACAACTAAAGAGATTAAATTTCTAAATATAATGAAACTAACAAAAGAAAACTGGATTTTTAAAATTTTTCATAAACTTAACTTTAAACGTCTACGTAATTAAAATAAACGATATACCGGTCTATTAGGTTTACAAATGTTTGTATTATATGATATATAAAAATTGTCACCACGAGTAATATTTCGATATGCTATGGCTTTATTCAAAAGAAAATAAAATAGCTCTCTTTTTTGTTCAGTGAAAAAATGCATTATTTCTTCATATTTATCAATGAGGATTTTCATGATTTCCACCATCAATACTAATTCTAAGGTTGTGTTTCGGTTTGTCTTTTAGTTTAGAATAACTCCAGTCGCAACTTCCGCGAATTTAGCCTTTTGTAGATAAACATTACGTATATCTACACACCAAAATGTTTCAATTGAAGGCTATACCGAATTATGGAAATAAGAAAAGTTTGAGTACGAAAATTAGTTCTAATAGCCATCTAGTGTAAAAAATTTCAGTATATCTAGCAGTTACTATAAATAACACATCAGCAATAAATTCTCCTTTCTTATAAAATAGGATTAATATTGTGTTTAAACTTTGTAAGTTGTAATAATATAAAGCCGCCTTTAACTCAGTTACTTGTTAGATCTTTAATGCAGTTATGATCTTTTCATTTAAAAAAAAATCATACCTCGGAAAGCCAGTAAAAAATTGGTAAACTCCATCTTTACGCGACATTTACTGATTAAACGGACTTTACATAACATTTGTGGATACATTTAAAGTGTATTTTCTGCGATAATTGATTTAAGAGCCATGTTTAATTTTCAACAAAAAAGCGAAACAGACGAGCTAAATTAATAATTTTGGTTCCTTGACGACACGAGCCGCAATACCCGACGGTGACTGTTGCCTCACAAATGAAGTTTGAGAACTGTACAAAGAGCGTTATGATTTAAGCTGGAAAGTTTAAGCGCACGTTTTTTAAAGAAACAGTTCTCTCTCATACAGTGCGAAAATAAAATTCTAAATTTTGTACACACAAAAAAATAAAGATGACAGATCCTCAATAAAGGACACTTAAGTGCAGCTCCCACAAGATTATTTTAAATACAAATATTCTGCTGCTTTTTAAATAGTATTATATATTTTTATGCAACCAACCAATAGTCATCGATGTCATGTATTTTTTATATTGTTGCAAAATGGCATATATTATCTTTTGTTTAAATCTGTCATACCACTCGGTTTTTTTAATACAAATTCTAAAAAGAAACAATAAAGACCCATAAAATAATCAATAAAGCTGATAAATTCATTCTTAGTTTTTTATGACAGTAAAGTATGAAGCAATTTGCGTCGAAAAGGAAATTAATGATACGCCTGTATGAATGCTATCTGACAACATCAAGAAGATGTATCTTGGAATGATAATGAAGAAATTATATGCATGGGTCATTCCATTCAAAATCAAAGTAAACTTAAAATTAAAATATAAGGCATAACTCGGACACAGCGGGGTCCTTTGCTGAGACTGTTTATACATGTGAAAGCATGAATTAAGACGCGCTCTCAAGCTTTTTATCTTTGGTCTAAATGTATTTTTTGTATATGTGCTGCTAAAATATCGCTAGAAGTGTGCCAATATAACGAAAATATAAAGTGGGAAAATAAGTCAGCTAAATACAGATTTAGACTAAAGTTTATTTCAAAGTCAAGACATATTTAGCGATGACAGATCTTGATGATTAAGCTAACTCGTAGATACGTTTTGCTCATTTTTTAACAAGAATAAATTTATTGTAAACAGATGGGTATGATTTATTAAACTATTTAGCACAAACATGTAATAAATAAATAATAAGCGAAAACTCAACTATTTGACGAAAGTTAATGTTTGACATTTTTTTAGTCTCACAACCAGTAGCTTCTTTGAGTAGTTGCTTTAAGTTTGATATAGTTTATAATAACTTATTTTATGTACTTTTTAACAGAAAAATTTCTTTTATTTTAAAATGTGCGTTATCCAGCATCTAATGAAATGTTTATTAAGATATGCACCCAGATATGTACATTTCTTAAACTTTAAAGATGGGACTCAATTTCTTTTTCGTGCAAAAATCAATCAACGAAACATGCTTAATGCTGTATATTATAAAGAAATTTCGTGTATTAACAATCATTCTTTTTATGGTTGTTCAAAAACAACTAGAAAACCGAATGTCAATTAAGTTCTTAACGAGTGGCATTCTCTCTAAACATCGAAGTTGGATTGAATAAACCGAAACATAAGCTCTTTTACTAAAGCGAGACTTCAATCTGGTAAGTGAATCGTTTTCCTGACGCCGTTTGCCTTACTTGAAAAAAATGATTGTTCTGCTTTTTATGGGTATATGTCAGTATTACTAAATACTCCATACTTTAAATAGCTGTAAATGAAATTTTGCTTTTTCAAACGTAAATGTGTTTATGCAGACAGCTTTTCTTGTTGTTGTAAGACGAACACGGCAATATGCCTGCTGCATCAAGAACTACCGGAATTAGGTTCCTCTCGTCTTCCAAAGTAGACTGAGCACTTCCGGCTTTGGAGGAGAAACTTGTCCTTTAGAATACTGCGGTATATATTTATCTCATTAAACTAGGGGACTGAAATACCTGGAAAAACGCCACGCACACTGAACGGTCTGGAAGTACAAGAGGTAAATATGCCATCAGCAAAATCATCGGCAAGTTTCCAAAAAGGGATTGTAATATCTTAGCAGAACTCTAGCGTTTGACATGCGCAGTATTCAACGATTTGTCGGTATCAACATTTGCTTTAAATTTTTAGTTGATAGTATATAATACACCAGATCAGTTTAGCATTTACACAATAATTTTAAATTAGTTAAAGGTAAATAAATTAACGATTTATTTTTCTCGTGATATATAATTAATTTTAAAGATAGACTATTTCTACACGCATTAGAATATATAAGGTATATTAAGGTTTATGGAATTAATACTTTTTACAAAGAATCAGAGTTAAAACCTGACTTTTGAAGTGGTAAGTAGTTTCTTTATGATAACATTTTAAATTGAGTATTTTCATACCATGTTGAAACTAACTATCAAAGTAAATAAATTACGTACATTTTTATAATTTAGCAGTATTATAGAATGATGTAGAGATTTTATACCGCCTTATGAAGTAAAGACGACAGCTCACAGAAAAATATAATCAAAATTAAATCACAACAGTGAATTCACAAACTAGTAAAAATAGAGTCAGAAAATACAAATTGATTTCGATGGTTAGAATACGCTTTGCCAACACTGATTAATAGTTTCGTTGGTTAAATAATAAGGATAGAAGCCGAAATAGCATCAAAATCGCAGACACAAACAAAGTTTAATTTCATGTTTTTATTTAGAAATCAAAAAAAAAATTATATTAATTTTTAACATTCATGAATTTGAATACTTGGCACTTTTGTAGTCTTTCAACTAAAATGTGTTTGCTTAAAAATATCTAAAAAGTAAAAAAAGAAAGACAAGCGAGTATCTTATTCAAGATTTTTTGAATATCTGTTGTTACTTAGTCTATAGATATACACTAATAGATCATGACGAATAAATTAGCAGAACCAACAGCCCAAGAGTGTTTTCTCGACTGTAAGCCTGTTTCCTCTGCGTCAAATTTAATTTAAACATCTACACAATGCAGAAGAAATCGAATTTCATTGAAAAAATGTTGATTTATCTAATTTTCTAGGGCTTCTTATGTCAGTCGACTACTTTAGACGTGTAGCAGAACAACCGTAATGGCTAGGTTAATTCTGTCTCCTGAATCATTTGAGTGACCAGACGTTCTTCAAGTTAGTTGCAATTTAAACTTTCTGGCGTAATTCATAGATAACTTCTTTTGATAGAGTAGTTTTACAAAGACGTACAGCGGTGTACAAAAGTCTTGCATAAAAATGACTAGACTTAGAAAATGGGTTCTTATTTTGTAGAAATTAGTAACTATTGTATGTTTTCTGTTTTAAATGAAAGTAATCGGTGTCTTTAAACGATTTATATCACTAAGATAAATTTTGTAATTGCACAGTCAAAATTTAAATAGTAATAAAATAATTTGCAAGAAATCGGCGTGTGAAAAAGTGTTGCAAAAACTACAAAAAAATTAGAATATATATTTTGTGATATAATAGTTTAGGATAGTAGAATATAAATATGAAAAATTGTCATTTTCCACTATTCCGATTCATTTTTCTTGAATATAGTAATGCCGAGAGCACGATATTTGACTCCCGAACAGTGGGCCACAATCGTTCGCTTGAAAGAGGATGGTGAAACTGAGTTGTTCATTGCGGATCGAATCGGTTGCAATCAGTCGACGGTATCTCGCACCCTGAAACTTTGGAAAGCTGATGGGAGCCTAATTTCGAAACGCAGAGCCGGCAGACCTCGGAAAACGACGGCTCGACAGGATCGTCCGATCGCCCGCATTTCGAACTCGCACCCATTTCGCACTTCCAACGACATCTATACCGCCTTGTCAAGGCACCATGGAATTCAGTTGGCCTCGTGCACCATCAGGAGGCGTTTGATTCACATGGGACTGTTCGGGCGATCGGCACAGAAAAAGCCGTTCATCAGCCTGGACAATCGTCGAATGCGACTGCAGTGGGCTCGCGATCATCTCCACTGGACCATAGCTCAGTGGTCCCGAGTGTTGTTTTACCGATGAAAGCAAATTCGTGAAGGTCTACTCGGCGGGTCGGGTGTACGTTCGGCGATCGGTGTCCGAGAAATACCATGCTAGTTGCACTCGACCGATTCTGCAGGCATGGGGAGATTCGGCCATGGTTTAGGGCTGTTTTCAATCGTCCGGTGTCGGTCCGTTGAATCACGTGGAGGGTCGAATGAATGCTCATGACTATGCTAAAATCGTCTCCAACATTATCGAACCGTATATGTGTGCCCACATGCCCCTGACGGCAATCTATTAGCAGGGCGACGCCCCATCCACACAGCTCGGAGTGTCAAGGCCTTGATGGCAAAGTTGCGAATCCCCCTCCTCGACTGACCGGCTCAAAGCCCGAATCTCATTCCCATGGAAAACATTTGGCACTCGATTAAACTCAGCGTTAGTGCCCAAATATCGAAAAATAAAACCAATTTGAAACGGAAAATCGAGAAAGCCTGGTCGGATTTCAGTAGTGACAATTTTCAGCGTTTGGTTGCCAGCATGCCTCCTCGTTGTGAACAAGTTATCAATAATTTCGGATATTCTACTCATTTTTGATAGATCTGATCACTTTCTGCATAATTAGAATTGAATCTGAATTGATTAGATAGCTGTCTAGTTTTTATGCAACACTTTTGCACACGTTGATTTGATGCAAATGATTTTCTAAAAATTATAACTTTTCTTACAATGAAACAATATTCTTGATATTATTGTAATAGATGCACAACAGTAATATAGAAATACTTTAATGAACAAGATTTGATAACAACTGCTTTCGACAAAATGCGTGCTAATTTACACGAAAATTTATTTTATGCAAGATTTTTCCACACCGCTGTATACTACCTACTCTATCAACGACCGAGTCGTAAACTACAGTATTTGGAAGTAACGCCATTGATGGAAAGGTGCATGCCAGAATGGTTCATTATATCTCTTCAGGAAAATCCCAACGTATCTTATCTTAATTATTTGCTGTCTCTCAGTTTTTGTGAATATCTTGGCGCGTAAGTTGTGCAACGTGATAATCTTAGACAAACAACATCCTGAATGTCCACTACTTTACCCATATATAGATTGAGATTATCAAATGTTAATTTTACCATACTATTCCCACTTTCATGCCTAATAAAAATGTCAAACATTAAGATCTGTCTCATAGTGCTGTAAATTTAAACTAATTTTGAAATCTTAAATGTTTATTGCTGCAACGGATTTCTTTGGTTAATACTGGAAAATCTCATGGTATCTTATGTAGAAAGATGTATATAATAAATATTCAAAACTATTTTCTTTAAGTTACACAAATATATTGAAAATGACAAAAACGATTGGCCGTATGCTGAAGTAGATGCAATAACTCTCCAGAAAATAATGTGATATTTAAACAATATATTTTCTCGTTTTTAGAAAATTGTATGCCTCACAATATAAAGTCCAACCATGTGTTGTAAAGTGCTCTTATACCTGAAAACAGATGTGCATCTAACTTCGTTTTCTAATACTGCTCGTTCAATATTGGCATCAGAACTTTTTTTTCTTTTTTGTCCTGCACAGCAAACGTTATGTGAAGTTTTTTTGAGAAGGCAGATTTACTCAGATCTGATGTAGCATTCAAGGACTATTCAGCATCATTACATAACGCAGCTGTTTCAGGTTACAGTGAGCTAACAAGCATATTTCAGTTTACATTGTTTGTTGATGAGCTTGGGAAGCAGGCAGGTTTGTAAGAAAATGGTGATAATACGGCTGCAAATCCATTCGTGTTATTAATGTTCTTTATCTGGTTTGTTGGTGTTTATTCATAAATAGAGTCTTCGATGCTCGTTGCTGAAATGGGCTTTGGTCAGCAGTAAATTTTATGGGCTTAAAATGTACGTTAAGCGATCTTTGAATAATAATAAAAACAGAAAAGTTAAAACTAGAATAAATAAAAAAAAAAATAAATAAGCAGTATTTTTCAATAAATATTCTTAACTATTAGAAAGTTAACATAAAAAGTAAAAAGTGTAAAATATGGAAAAAAGTTGAATTTTATAAATTGGATATTTTTAAAGGAGGCTGAATACAGTTTTCCAAAGTTAGTTTTCTTCATAAGAAATGATACTAAATTAATGACATTATCTGGTAAACAGAAACGGTACTGGTCGTTTAGTGCAGTCAACTGATCTGGTAAAGCTGCGTCTTTGATTTTCCAAGTTAGCATTGCGCTATTGGTCAGTTTAATTAGGCGATTAGTTCAACTCACTAAGTGCTTTGTTAGATTCACTACTTGCATAGTCAGTGGGACAAAAAGTTAGGCTAATTAGATAAGCTAATTATCATAACGCGAATTTGATGCTGCAATGATTTAAATAACGCAAATAATGCTGAGAAAACAAAACTGAGCAACAACAACAAAAAACAGCATGAAAACATGTAATGATAAACAAATCTATTTAAATATAAAATACAGAAAAAATCCTCCTCCAATATCTGACTGCAGCTAGATTTATCTAAAATAAAGATATTTTAGTTAATAAAAAGAGTAAGATGTTGAGAAATTAAGTTGCGCCTTCATCGAATAAACATTTAAAGAATTTTAAAAATAAAATAATAATTTCGCCTTATTTTCTTACTTTTCCTGCATTAAACTCTTTGACCTAGTATCTCGGATACTTTCAAGTTTCCGATTGAAGAGTTCTGTTGAATGGCTACATTTACAGTTTTACAAAACGAATAAGTTTATATTGTCAAGATTATGCATTTATGGATTTAAAGCAGTTTACATGAAACCTTTGATGTTGATATATTTTATACAGACATCACAATGGCTCTAGGGTGAACACAAGATATGACAAAAATGAGAGTTAATAATAATCATTTAAATCAATTTCAAAACTATTTTATTAAGTTTAATGTTAATGAATTTAAGTAAATAATTTACTAATATATTTATTAATAAGATAGTTTTCTGTCTTTCTAGCAAGTAAAATAATTCAAATTTTAAGATCATTTTATGTAGGAATATATTTTTTTTAAGTTTATTATGTTTCTTTCTTCAAACAATCTTTGTAAGCGACAATTTATTATTTTATATTACAGGGTTTTAAGTTTAAAATTCATGGATGTTTTATTATCCGCTGAAAATCGATTTTCAAGTAAAACTAAATAAAGAGTCCACAATTTTCTTTCGCTGGAGAATTTCTGTAGAATTTCTGATACGAAACTTTTGAGGTTCAGATGCTAATGATTAAACGTGACAAATTAAAGAGTTGCGTAAAAGAATTAAAAGTGATTTTTTGTTTGACTAAAAGAGCTTAAACACAATTGAGAAAGCAAGCTGTGAATCTGCTCGGGTGGTGATAAACGCACAAAAGAATAATAACTTTTGAACAAGTTCAATATGTTTATTTCAATTTTTTTTCTTTTTGAACACCTCTTTTTGTCGCGATGCCACACACACACACACATACTCACACAAGCCTCTTATATATGGCCATTTGTATGTATAAACAGAGCATTAACGTAGAACACAATTATACTTGGATACTTATTGCTTTCACAACGATAGGACCTTCTGAATGTTAGCTTAGATTATTAAATCCGTCTCCACTTATGGCTTCCTTAAGATGTATAGGTTTCTCCTCATGGATTCTTCAGAAATAAATTTCGTATACGCCTAAGAAAACATTTTTGTCCAACTCATCTATTTTTAAAATAATTTGATCCAACATGTCTTCCAATGATTAACTTTATAGATTATCCTTTTATTAAATAAATTTTGTTCCGCGTGGTGTCCATAAACGTTAATAAAAATAGGACTGGTTTTCTTGTAGCATTGGACAATCACAGATCTTCTTCGAGTCATTATTAAATCCCAGTAATTTGCATGTATTTATGATATGCACTAGCATTTATTAATAACGACAATATTTACATAATTACTGACGCATCCTAAACATTGTTGTGTTTGTAGCAGTGGTTTGGATATTATTAATTTATTTTCGAGTCTCGAAAATTATTTGTTAAAGTTTCTACCAAATTATGAAACGTTAATATGGTAATTTAATAATGAACCTGGAATTTTGAATACTTACGTTTCATGTCCCTTTTCAGTAATAATTTAAAATACTACAAAATACAAAAATAACAACAACAGTAACAATGACACTGCGATAGTGTAATGAAACTGAAGTATAGTGTATTAGTCCCGTAAATAAGTAGTTTGCACGCTGTCTTCTCATGTCTTTTTCTAGAAGACATTTCAGTGTACTATGAGTTATTTTTCTGCTACATGCATCGCAACATTAAAAGAATGAGATTTACAAAATTCTTTATCATTCATGAACAATAAAAGAACAGTTGTACTGAAGCATGCTGATAAGCAATGTATAAAATTTATTTACAATATCAATAAATAGTGACACAACTAAATGATTAAACAAAAACAAAAGTAAATGAAATTAACTCTGGAAACTTTTAATAGTAGCTTATACGTAAGGAATCCTTGGCTCTAGTAGCTTATTGATAATTTTATTAGAGAAATAAATGAAAACAATTGGTTCAGTTTTTGCGAAGGGGTTGAATAATCTAAAGTGTGCTAACGTTTTATGGTAAGTCAGCCACCCGGAATCATTAATAGGAGATCGACGGTCTCCGATAATTTTATTTCTAATCTATTCTTAATTTGCTAAAATTTTATAATACGTTCTGCCTACTTAATGACAAAATATTTCGCTAGAATTTTTTAATTCCTGGAGTGGGAAATAAAAACGTCAGATTTAGGTTTCCTTATTCTTAATAATCTTTATGTTATCGTAAATAAAAGGAACAATTAGAAGCTTCGAAAAAATTCAAAAGATAGAGGCCTCTTACGGGATTTTACAGTTAAACGTTTAATGATTTGATGACAAAATGAAACCAAATAAATTTTTTTAGTGAAAAGATGCTAAGGTGTGGTTTATAGTTAGGAAGATGGTTGCTGAACACAGAGGCGGTGGCCACTGTTTGTTGATGTATAATTAACAAAATGCGTGATAAAAATAAATGCCAGCCGGACCATCGTTACACGCAAATAAATGACTACGAAGGTATATAAATGATGCGAGGAAAAAAAAAAAACTTTATGAAATTATAATATATTTAGCTTTATTCTCCTTGGATTAGTTTAGCTTACGACCTGTCATTAGGCTGTCAGATACAAATAAATCCGATGTGTAGATAGATTTGTGTAACGAAAAATCTGCTGATGATCATCTATCCGTATGGAGACAGTATCAATGATCAGATTATGTTTAGACACTGCAATGAGTTTAGTGAATAAACGACATCTTGGTAAACGTTATGGTAATGTTGATAGTAATTTAGACAGAAACTACAAAGATATTTCTGCAAAAAGAAACAAAAGGCAAAGGGAAAATTTTCAGCATAACATTAATATAAATTTAAGTGCGAGGTTAGTAATTAACGTTTTAAGAATTGCACACCTCTCTGTTGGTGACAACCTTGAACTTAATGCAGATACAACTAATGACTATCGTAAAAGCATTGCAAATGCTCTTGTGGGTATTGATTATGACATCTTTCTATTTTAAATCTGGACAAGAAAGCGTTAAACATTTTGTCTTGAAGGTTACGAAATAAAATTACAATAAATTGCATGCAAAACAAAATTAATTATAACAAAATAATGATGTCTTTTATAGACAAGCATATACGATGGCATCAAAATTTTAACGTTTCCTACTTAGATGTATAACTAACTGTAATAATTTCAGCTTATAAAATCTGTTATTCAACTCTATGCATGTTTAATAATATTTATTAAATAAAATCTATATTAATATTTACAGAACTGTGATTACCATCATCAAACAATTCTAAAATATGTATTTTACATATTACTATCAAAGACAAAGGCGAAATGTAACGCTGCTGCTCCTACGTCAAAACCCAAATTATTCGAAATAAATTTTTTTAGAATATTGTTATTAAGTTTGTCATTACAAAATTCGCCACTCTTTTCAACTTTCAACTTTTTTTTAGTATAGTTGAAATTTCTGATTTGCCATTTAGCATTTTTATATTTACCATTTGTTTTCCAAATCACACTTTGGACTTTTATATAATACACGGTTTCATTAGTTTTAAAAAAAATTAAGTTTAGTTTCATTTGAATTATTTTATCATATACAGTTGGCAATGAAAATAATTAACATAGACATGTTTAAATAAATAAAAAAACTGCCACAAATTTTACCTGTTTTTTTCTTTACTGTATAGGTTATACCACTCAACCCTAAGTTTATTATTAGATATAATGTTGGTAGACCATGTTTCTGATACACATAAGATGTCAGCACCAAAATTAGAGCACACCAACCTTAATTTATCTCATTCAGAAACTAATCCTTGCAATGAAATACTAAATATGAACATTCTAATGCTTTTTCCTAGAAATTTATAACATTAATATTTATAACTATATTTACTTTAAAAATATCTAATAACATCTACATTTTATCGATGGATTTATAAAAAATATATTGGCTTTTATTAACCTATTGAATTTGCAGAGTCATTACAATTTTGAATAAATTCACTCTTAGAGATTCATTATTTTTTATAAAATTGGAATAGAAATATAATTGTTATTATAAATGAAATCAGTCACGTTCATGTGTGAACATTTACACCAATCTTTACTAGTTTTTCTAATTCTCTAAAAGAGATTTTAAAATAGATGTACGCAGATGTTTTACACCACCTTTCTTTAGGTAAAGTATATCCGCAGTGTACCGAGAAATGATATAGAAAAACTTGTCCAAATGGTCGAAAAAGAAATGAACACACAGAACTTTAACATGTAATTCAAAGAGAAGAGACACCGATTAATATTAAGAGATAACGATAGTTTAAAGTTATTTCAAGGCTGGTTTAAAATATATTAATTCTGAATGTATGAATTCAGTAAAGGATTTTCACCTTTTGATGGATAATATTGCACCAGCACGATTGAAAACACCAGTTACTGATAGCATATTATTTTAATTTATGCATTGTTTTTTTTACAAAATCACTGGAAAACTTTATGAAAAAATTATGGAAAATCTTCACAAAACAGACAAATTGTATCATAGTCACACATTTTTAAATAGATACTGATGATCAATCAATTTTGGAAATGAAAAGATAGAAAAAAGTTTTGATAAGTGGAACTCCCATCGTTAGAATAACTGGGTTGCCAAGGCTGAGAGCCTAAGTTCGATTCCAAGTCGAGGTTACTCCGATATAGCATACCCTCCAGGCACGATTTCTTCTTGCTTTTCTTTAATGATCGATTGTATAAGTTTTCTCTCACAAATATAAAAAAAAATTGTGATAGAGGAAAGCGCTTTAGCGGATAACCATGGCAGTATGCAATCGTGACGAGATTTTTTCCCTTTCTTAACGACGCAGTATTTGATAAAGGTAAACTCTAACTGAATAAGGTGGTTTTAATGATAACTTTCCAAGGACAGGACAAAAATTTATATTTACACTTGTCCAGCAACTAAACAGCCATGCCGCGTTACAAAAGAATGAATTGAAATAAAAAAATAGTTTTTGTAACTTAAAACAAAAGCTTATTTGTAGATTTTAGCAGTTTGATAACAACATGAATGCAGTTTACTAAAAACAAAATAATATGAAGCAAATCATTGTTTAAACAAAAAAAAAATATCAGACACGTGCAACTTTAACTGATATATTGTCTTTGAAAGTTAAGTTTAGGCTGAATTTCTAATTTTAGTGGCATTTCCTTCATATTAAAGTAACATTCACCGCCGCAGCAGCTAGGCATCATTCGTCAAAACCCGCACGTCGATCGTAACGTGTCTGGTATTTATAGCCATAAGACTTTTTTATTTTCGCGAATTAATGTTAAAGAAACTTTTGGCCTTTGGAGGAAAAATAATAGGAAGCATTGGTTTTCACAAAAACTCGCAGTTTTGTTGCCAATGTGACGAGAAAAAGGATGATCTAGCTTAGTATGTAGATTGATTTTTATATCTAATTTAGGAAAGCAAAGCTTCTGGAAGCGATACGTTCGTCCTGAATGAAGACTTTGCTTTCGGTTTCAGAGATATGTCAGAGCTGGGCCGGAGAAATAATGTGAAACTTTATAGAGGACACTATGGCGTTATTTGATGCCCTGTATGACTCAGCGTATTGGCATATTTGTTAGCTGCATGATTGCTTGCTGTAAGGGATCTTTGGGGGTCAAACAAACATCATGAACCGCGTTTCAATCCTTGTATTCTGGGGAGAATCAACGTCACTGGCACAGATCGATAGAAGCAGCTTAGTTTTGGTTTTACGCTTAACCGAAATAAAAACATAGATGCTTAGAATGCACCTTGTCGTAACCAGAATACACCTATTATTTTATATATGGTTTGTTTGTATACCTATATATATAATACATTTACATTAATTTTCATATTTATTTCAACATAATTGTAATAGAAATATTATACAAGCATAATGCCACTTATTGAATGGGAGGTCAATTCTTTTCAGGTTAAAACTAAGTGACATGGTTTTCAGTTATTATTATAATTAATATTTTCATTACTAACATTATAATTAGTGGCAGTAGTATGAAGATATTTAATTATTATGGTACAATCTAATTATCTTAAAATATATGGTCAGGCTATTTCAGTAGACGTTTAGATTAATTAAGCCAGATAATCAAAGCAACAATAATAATAAATATAAAACTGTGTAATGTACTTTTTCACAAACTTTAACAAATATGTTTATATATACTATATAATTAATTATATATCACAGAAATTGATGGGTTCATTCGAAACGGTGCGTACACTCAAGCATTTGTCCAACAACTGAATACAATTATGACGGTTGCTGATGTTGTCTTGGAGGTTTTATAAGTAGTTATAATTCTTTTCTTCCAGTTTTTGTTACCCACAAATATGTAGTGACAAGTTGTCGATATTTCTAAGAGATGCTAAAATGGACAATCTTTCATGTTTAAATATCTTTCTAATATGTTCACCATAACAAAAGGAAAATGATGCATTAGTATAATTCCATTCCCAGTTGGAAAATGCATCAGCTGCTTGCTATATAATCTGTTGGAGGATCTGAGTGTTGCATGCATGTGTTCAGTGCATAGTTACGTCTTAACGCCCTCTACTTGAAAAGAGGGTTCGTAGTTTATTGCGATCAGAACACCGCATAACGTTCTGGTAGGAGTAGTTTGGTCAAGTAAAGTGGGGTTAGAACATATTGCAATCTCCAGCGCCTAATGGATTTCAGTGACTAGGTACCAGAATCCTCAGCATAACACCGCAATTCGTCTGTAGTTTGGGCCACTTTCTACGAGCGGGTCATCCAAACGAGCAGTAATGCAAAACATCGCACAAAGCGGCGCGCTTTGCAGAAAGGGCCGGCCAATAAAGGGCGTACCGCTGGATAGCTCTGGTAGTTTCTGCTGTCTGCCCGGATTTATTGTCGCGCTGAAATACGCTTTCAGGTCTGCTTTTTCCGAAATGTGGGACCGTGTCCTTCGCCTGGCGGCGTCACGTTGTACTTTATTCCAAAATGACCGCACGCTTATGAGTCGTAATTGTCCCTTTGCTCTATTAGTTTCTTTCCGGCCGAAAACCGAAGAAGCTGTTCGATGCTTATAGTTAAGATAACTTAGCAGCTCAAACAAACAACTTGAGTGGTGCGATGACCTGCGGGATCTCAACACGTTAAGTGGTTTGTCATTTGTTAGGTCTTTGTAAAAAGGTTTTGGACATCTATATTAATAGCTTCACCACATCGAACGGAAATAACCAGATTTACGTGCAGCACATATTTCGTTTTACGCTTTTCCTACAATCGGATTAAAGTGCATTTGGGATTTTTCCACTGCAACTTATTCACTGGCATTCTTTTTAAAATAGTGAGTTACTGCTTGCTTTGTTTGTCATTTACCGGAATGCAAAACAACGACATTATCAGGTCGTTTTCCTTACTATGAAATTTCTTGAATTTCAACATGGTAAAATTTCACAGATTAAAACTATTTATTTTGTATTCTTTATTATATTATGTATTTCCTTTTGTTGCAGTAGGTAATACATTATAGAAAAGTAGAATATAGTATCACTGTGTTGCAAATTTACAATAGTGACATCTGTGGATAACATATATAATTTACCTGTTCAATAAGATCTGTATTCATACCATAATTGCTTGTATAATTGCTTGTATATACTGAACTTTACCTGATATTTTCTGACATTTGAGAATCTCAAAACAATAATTTCTATTTTTTTTATAAACGAGATTTACTTATATCTACTTGTTTTGATGTAAGAAATGCACTGGCATTTACCAGTGTTTACATGAAATACACTAGCACATTAAAGTTATTACTCTTTCAATGAGCTGTTATAAATTTTATATCAACTTGAGGGAAATCTCATTTATAGATTATTACTTGCATAATAAGTTTTTGCTAAACAAATACTTTATGAAATCCGATCAAATAATAAAGTTTCATACCATATATTTTACTTTTTATTTTTTATTAATATTTCATGATGTACATGTTTAAGGATTTACTGCATGATATCATTTTTCGATTGTGAAATGTTTATTAATATATTAATAATGATGATATTATTTCACGTGCAATTATTTAATTACAAGCGCATACACATTTTTAGAAATAATGTAGATGGCAAGAAGTATAAAAAGAACCAAATATTATTGGATTTAAATTCGTTCTGAAGTTTTCCTAGGTGTGATGCGGTCAAAACTGACGTAAAATGTTATGTAATCATTTATATACTATACATTTATCTTATGAAAACATTTCTGAATGAGATAGTTTGTAATTTGTGACAATCATATGTGAAATAATAAAGTTGCGGCAGGAAAATATGCTGAATAATGCAAAATACATTGCGTAGTACATTCAGAATTGAATGCTGTATTGCTGCTATTTCACAATCTCCAACAATCCCCCAAACTACTACCTTTTTGCTTTCCTATAGAATAATATCATAACAAAAGCAGGATGCGTTAAAACCGGTGAAACACAATTTGTATGGCATGCTTACATCTGCTGTCAGAGTTTTTATATCCAGAAGCATAAAATCTCTTTAAGGAGTAATCTGTATTTTTAATTTTGTTACTTTGCCACAATTAATGTAAATTTTATACCGGATTTTATGGTATTTGGAATCTCGAATTAATGATTTTTATATAGGTAATCTAGTTGGCTTGGATGGACGTAGAATAGCTGCACAAAACCTGCATTATCCCATTTTTTCCAGACTAAATATTTTAAAATTGAAAATTTTTTTTCATGTATTTAATTGTTTCCATTTTAATTTGGAAAAGAATCTCTCTCTCTCTCTCTCTCTCTCTCTCTCTCTCTATATATATATATATTACAAGCAAGAAAGGAATATTATATTATGATCATAATTGACCCAAATGATCATTACCTGCTTTTTGCTAAATACAAAGCAGTGCTGATGTTTAACTCGTCTGTTAGCATCTTTACAAAGTATGCCATTAAGCAACACATGTTTTCTTAATGCCTGTTTTGAAGCACTGTAATAAAGGTGAGATGTGAAATGGAAAAGGCAAACATGCAAACCTTTCGGTTGTTTTCAAAGATTGAAAGTTTGACTCTTAATGTTTTAACAAAGACTAATGAAGACAGTGGCCTCGCTTGATGGCGATGCGTTGTTTTAATCATAGAACACTTGCAGTAAAGCCAAATAATTTCTTTGAAAACTTGTATATACACCTCCTGCTTGAAATGTTCTATATTGATACAGATCAATCGCTCGTTATTCACATGGAAAACATCATATCCAAGTAGTTATACAAGCAAACAGAAACTTACGAGGGAAAACTATCAATGTTCTAAAGTATAATATAGAAAGAATTATTATGCTAATTGCATGATACTGTAACAACACTAACCGCTAAAATATAAGCAAAATTTGTCAAAGCTTTCATAAAAACGTATATACAACCTTTATAATACAAGCCTATGGCAAGCGATTTAAGCTTTCATTCTAATTGTAGTATTTTCACTCTACCTTTCACATGGATAGTGATCATATTACCAATCAGTAGCCCAGATGCATCCTAATAATGTGATTAAACTTGACTACGATATTACATGCGTAAGTGGATTGGAATGCATATTAAACGATGCAGTGAGTGTGCTCGCAGTGGTTTGACCTTCAATTCACTTTGCTTCAAGTGTGATATCTTTATGCAACCTGTATATTTGCAACAGCATCAGTTGAATATAAACGCTGATATCGATAGACTAACAAACGGTGTCAAATTTTGATCTGTATAACCGAATTTACACAAATTATTCTGAGAAATCCCAATGCAAGTATATTTTGATGTTTAAGATAGTATAGCAGCCAAAAGGATTATTTCTGCACTGATATGTTTTGCATAGATGTAAATAAAATCTATTTTAACAAAGTTGTTATGGTAAACAGAAATGATTTACCTTTTTAAATACTATCCAAAGAGTTTCTTTTCGAAACAAACAAATCGTTGAATTTTCAGTTTATTTTTGTTAGATTGCAATATTAATTACACATAGCTAAAGCCAAGTATAGCATGTGATTAAATAAATGGTTAAGGGCATATTTTAATTTTTTACAAATTCTTATTTACCTTTTCATTAATTTTAATCACGCTGGAAGCCGATGACTGAAAACGAAAATTTTTCGACATTTGCATTTTCACAGTTGTGTCACACCTGTTTTCTTAAGGAAAAATGTATAGTTTCCTTAACATTATAAACTATGTCTTTTCTCAGTTAAGAAACCCTAAAGAAAGACTTTCGTCACCGATTAGAAGTTATTCTGTCGTTGAGAAATCTAACCTGAGTTTTTTTTAACCATTAGTGTACTCTTTGCTTGAACTAACTCTTTTCATATCCTCAGAAGAACATTAAAAAATATCACTAAAAACAAAAACACAGTAACAACAAGAAAATCCACTTAACTAGCTTAGCCAATTAATAGTGACTCAGATATTTAAAACTTTGCGTGCAGGCTTGATACTTAAATGAAAATCATTCATACTTCGATATATTATTTCTGTACTTTTACAGTAATGGAATGAAAATTTTATTTTTTACATAGAGATTGCATTTATAAATTATTTCTCACATGAAATGTCGCAAGTATTCGCAAGATGGCATTATAGCAATGATATAAATTCAATTTTCTTTTCTGCACAATATGTCCTATATACAAATTCTAAAAGATATTTATTATCAATCTTGAAATATAATACAAAATAAAATACTATATTTTAAAAAATCCTTGGTAATACTTGAGCATTTTATTAACAATAACAACTGGTTAATTCACAGAAAGTAAATAAATAAATTTTAACTATCGCACAAGACAAAATGTAAGTACATATATTTAAACTCTATTTTCATTTCCTATTTTTTTAGCATTTAAATGTATTAATTTTTATTGTATACAACTTATTTTGACTTAGAAAGTGTACTAGTATCTGATTTACAAAACATATGCAACTATAAGCCCGGTCAGCATTAAACAAACGGTCTTTAAAATTGTCTATCATTGTCGTGTACATACATCTTTGAAATTCAATGTAGGTAAGCATCGCACGATCTTTGCAGAGAGAAAAATACAATGTATGCAATTTTGAAAGTGTGGTCGTCCTGTCGTAAAGTATTACTTGTGCTAACTTGTCAAGAGATGAAAGCGGTGTTGTAAACAAAAACAAAGTTTTCGATCCATTTTCCAACAAAAAAATTTAAAAAAAAAGATTTTTGTCAGATAAACAGGTTGACCAGAGAATGATGCTGAAATTATAATGTCAAAAAAGACGAGTAGCGTTAGCTGTGTACTGTAATACTGTCTTGGGTCAGTTTTGTTGGAACAGTAGAGGTGAAGGGGATTTCAGAAATTTCACAATCGCCCTTCGCCCTATAAATACTCTCTAAAAAAAAACGATTACAATATTTTCATTTTACAAACACACACCACAAATCTCCGCCGATCAAATCCAGGGGCCTCAGAAATCCATGTTTTTATTCTGTCTCTAGGTTTTCCGTAACTCTGTGACGGTTTTCCTGTCTTTGTAGCTAGAATCAGGACTTATCAAAGAACACAACACAATGCAAATTAATCCTGCAGTTGATTTTCCGAATTTTCTGAGTAAAAACTGGCTAGCTGGGTTCTATTTTAATGAGGAAATTTTGATTATTTGTAGGCACATTTAAACGTCATAAAAGCGTCAAGAAATGAACTCGGCACTAATCCCATGAATATCTGGAAGCATGGTAATTTTAAATGTACTAAGAGTAAATGTTAATTATCCGAACAAATGTTTCGAGACATACATGTTCAATCATCTATTGGTGACTCTTATGCATCTTGTTATTTATTATGGTATGCTGTTTCGTGCAGTACAGTTGAGAAGTAATCTCACTCCTGGTTGGTGGAGTATTTAAGAATCATTAAATTAAGATATAGTAAATATCAGCAGATCAAATACAGGAATGAAATATAAAAATAGAGATTGGAGTAATTTCTTTGATAAATATAATTATTATTAATGAATACGAAATAATACCTTCATGACATAAGGCGAAGTACAGTGATAATAATTGCACTTTTAGTGCAAGACCTTATTTAACTGTTTCAGAAGCAATATGCACAATAACCAGATTAATAATCTATATTTAAATTCAAACAATTCAAATGCATCTTACCCAAAAGTAACTTGATAAAACCATTATATACATACTTTAAATATGGTGACTAAACTTAGTGGATTATTTAATATGTATAAAAATCAACAGCCATCAATCTTCATATAATAATTTTCTTTGTTATCAGCTTGCACAGATGCTAAAAACTGGTAGATCGTTCCTGCCAACAGTACCTGGTTACCTCGAAGAAAGGAAAACTTTTCAAAAGCATTTTTAGCATTATTTGTCTATTATTTATAGCCAGCTTATTTTTTTGACAAAGAAAAAATCTCAAATTAGTATTATTAAAACGATTCCTACTGGGTATATTAAACAAAACACAACCTTAATTTTTTCATATTATTTCTGACACTACGTGTCTATATTCATTGACAGAAATCATCATTAATTCGCAAATTATCCATGAACTTGATAAGTCAGTTTGGGTTTCAGAGTCATGAACCATCGTAGTGTGGATGCACAAATTTCACAATTTCTATCCGTTTCTTCAAGATATAAATTGGATACGTCCTGTCATCAAATTCATTATAAAATTAGAATTTGCCAGTCAGATGCTGTTTCCTATTATCCTGATCACCAAACAAGACAACTATGTAATTGTATATTTGCACGGAAAAAAAACACTAACAGACAAAATTTAAAAGAACTATGCTTTTTTCTGGACTAGAATGTGGACAACAGAAACAAATGATCGCCTTAACGTCAATAACTGTAAAGCGACAGATGAAATAATAAAATCTCAAAAAAAAAATGTGTTAAATACCCTATTGTCAGTGCTTGGTGTTATGCACTATTTATATCTTGCTGGGGTCCATGTAATTTGTAATTTTTTCACATGACATTAAGATACATAAATAAATATATTCTACAAATTTGCATATTTCAGGTGTGATTATGAATTAGGTTGTTAAAACGTTTTTACGTTTTTTAACCGCAAAAATGAGACTTCATATCTTTGCTAAACGTGAGGTTTATTAATCAAAGTAAGTTCCATTACAATCCATACACTTCTGTCATCGAGTTACAAGCATTTTGAAAAAAAAACTTGGATTTCTGGAGTGGATAACTGTTGGAAGGCAGTTTTAATTGCTGCGTAGCTGGAGAAGGATTTCATACAGAGGAAGCCTTTGAGGTCTGTTGGAGACAGGTCTGCTTAATAGGCCGGGTGAGGAAGAACTTCGTACCTCAAGGTGTTAAGTTTTTGAAGAGCCACTTTTTCAACATAAAGACGAGCATTGTCGTGGAGCAGGATTGGGCGTCTTCGACTGATCAATGCCGGCTGTCGTTGGGAGATATTCTGATGAACAACGATTAATTCACGACAGTACCTTTCAGCTGTGATGGTTTAGCTAGTTTGCAAGAAGTTATAGTGGATGACACCAGTTGCAATCCACTAGACAGCGACCATGATTTTCTCTGTGTGGAGGTTTGGTTTTGGAACGTGGTTAAACATCTTGTCTCTGTCGAACCACTGTGCTGATCATTTGCGATTGCTGTAAAGGATCCATTTTTTATCACACGTGATGATTCGGTCAAGAAATGGGTCTTTTTTGTTTCTTATGAAAAACGAAGAGCAGATCTCCAATCAACTATTTTCTTGATGTTCATTAAACTGGTGAGGCACCCATTTGTCAAAACTTTTCGCCTGTCCGTTTGCGTCGATGCAGGGAAACAGTTGCAGTGCTTACATAAAGCTCTTTAGCAATTTGTTGCACTGTTTTTCTTGGATTGGCTTCACCTGAGGCTTTCAGCCGGTCGTCATCACAGCTGGAGGGATGTCCTCTACGTTCCTTATCTTCGAGGTTTAATTTCCTGTTCGAAACTTTGCAAACCATAGTTGTACCGAGCGCTCATTTTCTGTTCCCCCGCCAAATGCCTACTTAATGTTACGAGTTACCTCGCTCGCTGTGTGGCCTGGTTTGAACTCGTGAAGTAAAATGTCACAAAAAAACTTTCTACATGCTTCACTCAGAACCCTGAAACAAATATCCACTTATGATTTTTAAAAAGATAGGTTTTGTTTAATGTACGGCAAATCACACAATACAGAACGTATAAAGATTCTACATTTACCTCCATAAGTTTATAAAAAAGATCCCCAAATTAACATAATATAAAAACCGACGAAACGTCTTGTCAGTCGGATAATCATAGTGCACAACCTCTGCAGAAAAGATGCAGATCAGATGAAATTTATCCACACAGTGCATTTATTGGCCATTCAGAGTGCGATCCGAATCAGAGATTGCTAAAAATTTTTACATTTTCATTGCCCTGTTGCCAATCCTTCTGTCACCGAGGTAAATTTCACTATTGCTAGAAGGCAACATAGAACCCAGAAGAAACATCGCGAAAAAATCGAGCATTAGTCCCCTCATCTGCATTGCTGTCAAGATTCATTTGATGAGTATCCCATTCTACAAAACTCAGCCAAAGAATACGCATCACTCTTTCCTCCAACTGGCTTCAAATAGTGCATCGTATACGTAATCGGTTCTTCCAATAGCGATAACTTTAATAGAACTGTGAAAGAGAGATACCTTACAAGTCTTCCGAGTATTGGCTGCATGTGCACTTTTTTCAGGAGTCTATATGTCTCCAATTGACAACGGAATGTTGCAGAACTAAACGATAGACGCAAATCCTAAATGAAAGAAGGTAAAGCCACTGCGTACTGTGAAGGATGACTAGAACAATTAATAGCATATAGATTTTAATGTACAGCTTATTTACCACTTTCGAAAGAAATTAACACATTTTAATAGCAATAATTTGAGAAATAATACTTAACATAAAATACGGATACTTTATATGTAACTTGTTTATGACTACTTGGAGTTGTCTTGCTACTGAAAAAATTGTCTTATGGTATTCTAACAATCCATACGCTTGAGTCATGTGTCTTTTTATTGCTTCAAATACTTCATGAAGCTCTAGGTCACATCACTATCAGTGGCTTTTAAATTTGCCTACAAATGACCAAATTTGGTATAAAGTTTCTCAGAGATGTTTGCATAAGAATGTTACCGAGCATTGAGAGTCTGGCATTTCGACAACAATTTATTAATAAACCAATGGAAAAGCACACATGATTGTTGAACGTGGTTTAACAAAGATTATCTGCAAACTTTGACAGTTGTACATAAAGATCAGAAAAGGTCGCAAAATACATGACATTGGCGGAACGGTAGTACAGATCGTCACCAAAACCATTATATCTTCACTCCAGATTGATCTGAGGCCGGTCAGTGGCACAGGTATCTCAAACCGTACTGTGAACTCGGCTACACTTTATTTATTCACATGCTAGATGCCCTCAAAGGTCTTCAAAATAAATCATATCCAACCTTTTCCATAGCATCTTTTTCGTCAATCTTAAACCTTTAGAACATGTCTGTGATGGACGGTACAGGTGTTTTACACAGTGACTGTGCATTCATTGGTTCATTTCAGAACCAAGTCAAACCTTTTCACAGAAGGGGAACGCATTGTCACAAAACTGCGTCAGACACCTGGTGAACAATATGAAACGCAAGTGCAATATTGTTGTAGTATCAAGGAAGGACTTTCACGCTACTAAAGGTCATGTAACATTACACTACTTTTGGATGCATTTATAGCATAAATGAATCAAACAATATCCAGATATTACGCAAATATATATATATTAAAAACTTCATCATTACGTTTAAAATGTGCGCAGTAGCACATTTGAAAAAAAATTAAGACTCTCTATCTCTAGTGTTTGAGAAATATATTGTGGAAGAGCTATATTGAAACAAATTACAGTACGAAATGTATTTCTAAAATGAAAATTGCGTATAATTTAATCAAATAAACAAGGAATATAATATATTCAATAAAAATTCGCGCAAAATTTCGGAGGATACACAGAAAAAGAATAATATTTAGTTTAGTTTTACATCCTTTTGCATTGTTTTTCCTCTATTGGCTGTGGCGTAGAGAAATATTTCATAAGGCCAAAAATTTTTGAAAAATGTCATTGTTTTGCACCTGGTCGATAATATTTTCATCCAAATATTTCGATATTCATGTCGATGTTTTTGGTTCTTTTGTTTCCTTTAATATCCTAAGAAACATGCGACACATTTTCTTGCCTGTTTCTGGCCGTTGTCTTGCTGAAATGCAAAATCCTTAGCAATCTGATTATGGCCTAATTTAATAATAATGTTAGTTTATTTCTTGGTATCTATTTGTCTTTAATTTTAATAATTTTAAACTTTCCCCAAGCATTCAAAACATGAATTCCTCTTGCTCCTGCTTTACCGCTAAAGTTTTGCTCTGATTCATACGCCTTTTGACAAAGAGTTTGTAGAAAAACAGCCACTTTTTTTACATCCATTGAATTTTGTTTCATCTGTAAAACATTTTTTGTCCATCTTTTGACGCTCTAATTCATAGGATTTGGAACCATGTTTTTTGTTTTATGTCAGCATATTAACAATGACTTCTTTACGACATTCCTCCTATTAAGGCTCTTCTTTTTTCCTTTTTCTCTTTGTAATCTTAAATGTGTAAGACATTTCTTTCCTTGGTTTTAATTCTGGTTTATTCTCGTAAATTTGTATGAGTTTCAAGACTGTAATTTTGGAAAATAGTAATTTGTTTGCAACAAAGAAGAAATTGTGTTTTATTTTCCGTGCTGGATAATTCTCTCCTTGGAGCCTTAATAGTGCAGAAATTTAAATGTGATCTGGAAAGATGAACAGGGTTATTTTACAGCAGTGGATAGACAGAATACTTAATAAGCATTGACTTTTGTTGAATCAGGCTTTCTTGCTTATTTACTGCAAATAATGAAAGCTCAGCAAGTTAGCCTTGGTTCCATAATTTGTATGGATAGAAATAGTATTTATCTAATACTAACCCATTTCTGATATCAATTTATATTGTTTCAATATTTAATAAAACATTCTTTGCACGTATAATTGAATTAATGCAGTCCCTTTTGTCTATGTAGATTAAATAAATTGTCAAGTGAGCCTTCTAATTTGTTTCTATAACCGATGTCGGCATTCTATACTGGCGATGTTCAAGCTTTAATATAATGCCTTTAATAATTGATAATTCTAAAAAAAAATCACTTAAAGCCTAAAATTATATGGGATACTTTTGGAATTTACAAGAGCCATCCAATCGATAAAAAATTTTTGAAAAAAATAATATTGTATATTTTATTATAATATCACCATCATGTTTTAATCACCTCACTGTTTTTTCCCCAGACGTTCGGTCGTGTGACTATTAATGAACTGTTTTCTTTATATATATATATATATATATATAATATTGCATAAAATAACTGGTATCATTCAGCTACAGAAGTAATGATGCTCTTTAACGTATTATTTCCCGACCGGTTTTAAGAGAAGCACCCCTTACCTTTTTTCTCATATATAATGGTAATGCTTACCTTTGCTGCGCCAGTCATTACGAAGATACGTTCATATGTTTGTCTATCTTTTTGTGAGGATTAACCTTTATAAGAAAATTTCCGAAAACTTGCAAGAACTGATAACCGTGTCTGTTTTGTGTTTATTATGTTTTTTCCGTTGCTGGATTGATTATTATCATTGTGCCATCTGGAAACGAACAAACTCGACTTTCTGGATACGGCATTTGTTTTCGGCTGCCATTCTTCGTCTTCAGTACTGGTCGCGATTTTATTTTATATTTATAGTTTTTATTCTCCTCCACAACATAAGAAAACACAAAATACGCTTGTTAGAATTTCTAATTCTTCATAAATGTCTCTATAGTTCTAATCTTTTTGAGAACGTTTCTAATTCAGCTGAAATTAAAGACGATTTATTCGAAATTTCATTCATTTCATACACGAAATATCTTACTTGAGAATATAAAGGTGGCTTAAAATTGTTTGATTTTTACACATAAAATCTACACAGGAACTATCCATTTTCCGCTGAATGTGAGTGGCAAAAATTCTTTTATCAGGGTTCGGCACCGATTAAAATAATAGCTCCATTCATTTAGTTTTCCCTTTTTATCGCAGCAATATTATGGTGAAGCTTTTGTTGTCACACCATGGAAAACTTAAGTTACAGTTTACGCGGGACGATATACACCGGAATAATGCCTGCCTTGATATTCCCATAGTGTGGATAGGCCTCACAGAAAGCGTCCTGGCACGAGTGTCTAAAACATTAACGCTAAAAAGGAAGAAATCGAATTTAGTTTCGGTAGAGAAAAAAGAATAAAATAATAAGGGAACAACTAAAATAGAGTTCACTGGCCGGTTTCACAAAATCAGAAAAAATTTCGAATTTTAGGATCTTTTTATAAAGTTACAATATCTGTATATAATACGGTTTGCTTGAAAGAGTACTAAATAAAGATGTAATTTATATCCCTATTCACGATCAATTTACTTTTAATTTTGTCTTTTATGTTTAAATATTTTAAACTAAATACTCTGATATTTTTTCTATAATTTCCCTAACGTTAAATGCATTTAAAAACAAGCCATTTCAGTTATATCATTAGAATAAAGATAAACTGTTTACCAGATTCATTTAAATCATCTTATAAAGTATGATTTTATTCAGTTAGAATTTTTATAATTATTTTTTTTTTTAGTTTAATAACATAAATATATTTTTCATACTGGAATAATTTTCTGATTTTTTTTGTTGTGAAAATAAAACTTTATAATATAATGTATTTCTGCTCCGCGTGACATCAAAAGTAGGAAAGAAAAGTTTCTGTATTCATAAAGGATGAAAATTCTTGTTGCTTTAATTTGCGAATCAAAAACACATTAATTCAATAACCTAAACCGTGAATTCGACAATTATTCTTTAATAGAATTTTCTCTTAACATTTTAGACTATTTTATAAAGCTTGAAGAGTCATTTATCTAGAGAAAAGAAACCAACTGTCAAATTTTATTAAATTTATGTTTAAGATTCTAAGTTACCATAGAATACATGTCATCCGTCAATAAAACTCAAATTATAATAACAATAAGTTTCTTTATTATATTTTTACGAGATAATAAATATACAGAATCTCAGAAAAATGGGAGCCGTTACATTTTTTATGACGCTATCTGAAAATCGGGAACAGACATTTAAAGTTAACGCAGTTGGAAAATCAAAAAAAAGAAAGACAAAATGTAAAACGAGATAGAATTTAACTCATTATACATCAGTGATTAAATGATGTCAGTTGTGTAAATTAAAAAAAAAATTCCCTCAATCAATAAAGCGTTAATTCATCAGCGGATAGTTGCACCTGACATGTGATGATTAGAGAGAAGTATAACAGTTAATAATAATTGAATAAGAGATAGATGTTGCCCGATAATAGAAAGAAATGCGTCATCCAGAACAAAATAACCGCAGGTTAATCTGACGCATTTAAAAAAATAACAAGAAGTAAAAGGTTGTTCGTGATTTTCTATTGATTTTAAAATAAAATCATCACTGATTTTCTGCAATAAAACTAAAGAGGTAAGTCAGCTGATTTACCTAGGTATTTTCCCAAACTTTCTTCCTGCTCATTATACGAACATACAGAGAATTGGTTTCAATAAATAGAAATACTCTAAAATTCAGGCCATTCAAATCATATAGTAAGCACATGATTGCAATATATAAAAGTATGTAATTACAAGAGAAAGCTTCTGTCTGCAAAAATTATGCGACAAAAAGGAAGTTCATTGAAACGTGTGGTGAAAGTAGAGCGCATAGTTTCGCAATGGGACTTTGGTAAAAGCCAGTTGGAAATATTTATATTTACGGTCTTCAATATTTCGATGCCAACTGTCAACAGAGTGACTCTCCAGTTCAAGAGAAGTAATAAGAAAATTGTACATATGATATCTGGACTCCCAAAGCTAACAGCTAATGAGATACCTAACATTTGTTACAAATCGAAATGAACATACGCATTTATATTAAAATCACTTGAAGTTATTTTCGAAGCATGAGATATAACGAGAAAAGCAGTTACGTACAAACTACTCCGCACCCTCGAAATATTATTCAACTCTATGGACAGAGCAAATGTTACAACGCCATCACGCAGTTTAAAAGAGTTTCATTTGCCTACCATTGTTCAGCTTTTACAGTTTTCACAAATTTGTTTCGTATAGGTGTGGCGTCGACCAGCATGGATATTCTTATGTGCAAACCACGACAAGATATGATGGTACATATGGGTTTCATTGTAAAGATTTTGGATCAAATATTTGTTTTGGACTATCAGCATTAGTACTTTGCATAAGAATTGTATTAGTTTCTTCTCAATACCTTGCCACTTTCTGATAGACTCGTGACTGTAAATGCAAACGGGCTTCCATTCACAGAGTAAAGTGTTTTAAAGAATATGATTCTTCAGCTATGGACGGTCGTCCAATACACGGATCAAGAGAATATCAGGGCACCAGAACTCTGCCATTAGTGCTTGGCTAATAATCAGATATAAATACCAATATGCCCGTTTGGGCCATTCTCGACCGATGAACCACAATCAGGCATACCACGAATAGTGAACTTATCAAAGGCTGCACTACAAAGTATTAACCCGAATCATGTTCTAGTTGTATATTATAAAATCCAAAATACTTTTCGTTATACCTTCATACATTTTCTTTGAATTCGTTTCCAGTAAAGTTTCAAAACAAAAATATTAGAAGCTATCTAAAAAATTCAATGAGAAGACAAAATAAATAAAATATGTCATTATTTGTTTTATCTAAGTAAAACATAATAGAGAAAGTTAAATTAGATGATTTTTTTCAAATAAAAATATAACTTTCATTACTGCCTTCATTCTAAGAAATAATTATCTGTGATTCAAGGTTTTTAAAGATCTGAACTCTTTACTATCACAAACCAATTCTATACCATTATATTTACCTAGCAGATAATATACTTAGCAGTTCTTACGTAATCTGAATTAGGGGTAAGATGTTTTAAGAAATAACGCGATTTTGACACGTTTGCTTCTTTTTAAAAAAATGTTACAACGTTTGAAAGAACATAGCGGTATAAATAAATGTGGATTTACTAAAATATTATAAAAAATGTATACGCGAAAGAACGTGCTACAAAAATTTTATGCTGGAACTTTGAATCGTGTAGAAAATGTTCATTACATTGAGATTTTGCATGATGAATGTTTAATGAATTTTCAACACCTTAGCAAATTAAATATAAAATTATCGAATTAATATGAGACTGGAATATTTTGTTAGCTATTTTTGCGAAAAATAGAATAAATGATTTAAATGTTTTGTATTTTATAGCAAAACGAATGCCTGTTGTTTACCCCCCACCAAAATACTTTCAAGGCAAACAATTGCGAATACATAACAATTTCGTTTTGCACTCAGCAAATCTAATCATTTCCAATGTAGCCCAACATTTAACAGATTCTCAGTCTTCGAGTAGGCATGTCGATTTCCAAAGAAACATCCACATATGCGGTCTATAAAAAGAATGAAGACGAAATAATGATAGAGCAATGATAAAAGATTCTACACCAAACTTTTTTTTTTCAACTTGCGATTATCAGTTGACAATGAAATTCTTCTGCACAAAGATACCTATTCTAGACGACCATCAAAGGGCGACAATATTCATGAACGGGTAGTGCGTATAAATTGCTTCTTAGGCGTCAAAATTAGAAAAATAAACAGCTTAAGTAGAAATTGAAGCATCATTATTAGGCAGTTCAACAACGGTGCAAGATATTAGGATCCAATGAGAGCTGTTTTAAAATATGGCGCAAGAAAAGAGAAAGTATGTTTAAAGAATGACAAGACACTAATTCATTGAGGGTTGTGATACAATTAGTTAAGCTGCTTTTGTAGTTCTCAGGTTTGAAATTTAATCAAAATGGATAGAATTCATGCAAAAGTACCAAACAATTTTTCAGCATTATGTTAGGCCTTCCAGACATCGTTTTATAGGTCCTGGCTTTATCATGCGGAAATATAATGGACCCCAATCCTACGGAAATATTTATCAAACAATATATAATATATTAATACTGGATAGAGTCATGGAAGTTATTAAATTGGCAATTAAATTTTCAAGTTTCTATCGTATGAAGAACTTACTGAATGAATAAGATACAAAGATAAAAAAGATTGTCAGCTATTGGTTTCTAGTTGTGGAAGAAATCTACTTCTTTTCTTCTCATTACATAGAAAAATTATTAGCGTAGTAACGCATATAAACAGTTATAAAGCAACAACAAAAATTACTTCATATGTTGTATATCAAACGTTCCATTATATATTAGTGTTCTTCTAGAATTAATTATATATGAAATATATACTTTATTAGTAATCTAAAATATTGAATGCAACTATCAGTATATTGGTTGCCCAATAAGTCATGATCACATTTAATTAGTTGTCTTTTTTATTTCATAAGGATATAAAAATAGTCGTTATAACTTGTTTATTTGTATAGGAAAGAAAGAAGACTGCGACTATAAACTCAATTTATTTTTTATTTAAAAACTACACCAGTTATATTTTTGAAACCATTAGTATCACATTTTCTAAAATCGAATAATGAGATTGTCAAAAAATAATTTTCAGAAGGATTGGAAGTCCGGCTGCGACAAATTTTTTTTGTTGCTTTAATTACACATTTAGGGTATGTATCGTATCCCGAGATTTAATGTAGCCAAACAAAAAATAATTCATTGCAATCCCACCAGATTACAGAGCGGACAAAAAAGTTGGGACATGTGCTGTGAATTGATATTTGAGTTCTCTTGTTTTTACATTTGCATACAGATAGCCATCCTATTGTCCATAAGTTGTATAAAATGTGCCTTTACAATGTGTAAAAACAAAGAATGTCATATGTGTATCTATTGTCTGGATAAAATATTTGAATTAACATAGTCAAATTCGTACCGCGACAAAAGAGTTGGGACAGTGAACAAAATCTGTACATACATACATTCCCTTCAAAATATTCATTTCTAAAGGATCAAATAAACAGAATCACATCAGCTAAGACCATTTAAGATCATTTTTGCACCATGCCTGGCAAGACAGCGTCGTCTGAAATCATAGACTTGATAGTTGAGCACCACCAACAAAAATCTGTCATGTCGGGAGATAGCCGATGAAGTCAATTGCCCGAAAAGCACTGCTAACCGCTTTATGAAGCAGCAGATGGAGACCAAAAACACGAAAGCAAAAATGCGAAACGGAAGACCGCGAAAATGTGACAACAAAATGGATCGACTCATTTGTCGCAAATCCAGGGACAATCGTTTCCTAACATCGACGGACATTCGAGCCTCCCTGAGTGGAGTGAATGTCTCCAGTCGCACTATTCAACGTCGTCTATGAGATGGGAATCTCTTTTGACGAATCGCCCAGAAAAAGCCATTGATCAGCAATAAGAACAGGCACATCTGCATAGCATGGGCTAAAGCTCACAAAAGCTGGACCAAAGTTCAATGGGCTAGAGTTCCCTTTTCCGACGAAACGATGATCATGCGCATTTACAGTGGTAACCGAGTATATGTTCGACGTTACCATGGCGAAAAATACAATATAAAATGCATCCGACCGACGGTACAGGCCGGAGGATGATCGCTGATGGTCTTCTGGTGTTTGAGCTCGGCCGGACCAGGACCTCTCAAGTTGATCAGGGGCAGAGCGACTGCGCAGACCTACTGCAATTTACTGAGGAATGTCGTCGTCGACTACATCGACGAGAACATGCCAGTCACCGCCATCTTCCAGCAGGACAATGCCTATATCCACACCGCCAGAGTCGTCACTTCCCTCACCACCCAACTAGGAATGGATGTCATGCCCTGGCCGCCCCCAAACCGGATCTCAACCAATCGAAAATGCCTGGAAGAAGCTAAAAGCCAAGGTGTCCAAACACAAGAATCTTAACCAAGACCAATTCTGGCAGGCCATCGAGAAAAGCTGGCTGGAAATGGCCAATTCTGACTCCCTTAGTTTGATTGAATCCATGCCCCTTCGTTGTCGAGAAACGATTTAAAATCACGGATAGGCCACCAACTACTAGGCATTTGATCATTTCCATGCATTTCTTCGATTGTAATTTGGAATGTTGTAAAATATTTATGGTTTTGCTCACTGTCCCAACTCTTTTGTCGCAGTACAAATCGGACATTTCCGATTCAAATATTTTTCCCAGAGAATATGTAAACATATAGCATATGTTGGTTTTATACATTTCAAAGGCATGTTTTGCGCATATAAAAAATGTGATGGGTATTTAGATGCGTTTGTTAAAACGAGGGAGCTCAAATATCAATTTCACAGCAAGTGTCCCAACTGTTTTTTCCCGCACTGTATATCTCGGAGAAGATGGGATCTATAAAAAGAAAGTACAAATATGAATTTGAAATACTGCTGTCAGCCTTTTCGTTGTTTCTCCTTTTGTGGCTTGTTGAAACATCTTGTCGGAATTAGGTTTCTTCTCGATTGAAAGCTCGTCTTTCGTAATACTGGGATTATGAAGTGCGGCGATATGTGTCGATAATGCTCGCCTGTGGCGGTAATTAAGCCATTGGTTTGCTCTAAATTTGAGGAATATGGAATGGGTGCATAATACATTCTCCCATCTGTTCCATACAATCAATTAAATAGTCTCACGTCTTATTGATCACCATTTATCTACAATAGTTTTATTTCTCCTTAATTTTTAAAACAAAGCTTGAAGGTCTGATTAACGTTAGTTGCTTTTTGACGTTGTGCCTGCGGTTATCATGTATCGAAATTGATTACAATCCAACGTGCTCCATATATGCAATAAAGACAAGCATTGGCTGTTCAAATCTTAGAAAGAACCTAATTACAGAATGTTTTTGAAACTTTATCAGTGATTTACTAAAAAAAAATAGATTTGGCTTTTCATTACCCATTGAAATTATTTCAATTTTTTGCAGCTGTCTATAAAAAATCAATAAACTAGTATAAATATAAGAAACTTTTAGAAAATTGTACATATTTTCTTTCTTGTTTGCTTCAAAGCGTTAAAACCTCGCCGTATGAAAAACTATCTGGTATGCGTGTTAGTTAAGCCTTTTTTAAATCCCAACTAAGACAAAAGTAAAAGTGCCCAGTTAACAGGTGAGTTTATATCCTTCGACCTAAATTCATTTAATCAGCTACTATACAACTGGAAATGATTTTTAATTGATACAAAAATGTAAAATCGAAACAAACTATAACGGGCGTTTAATAGTGTATCAGGTAAATGGCATAGATGAAGATCAAAAAGTGAATAAACTGTTGTATCAACAGGGAATGGATTATCAGTCAGGACCTAATTACGCTACAGTGCAATCATTGTGAGGTGGAAAACTTGGTTGGCACTCTGCAAAAATGTTGAGAGAAAGTCCAGCGGAATATTGTCTCGATAACCATATTTTGTTTTCTTCATTTGTGCGTACAGCTCATCTATATTATAATATTTTACTCTAATGAAATCAATTTTATTAATTTCTATTTATATTACAAGTTGTGGATTTGGTTCATGACAACATCAATAACAACAGAATTATGATTAAATGGCAAATATATAAAGGCAGTGCATAGATATTTTTAGAGATTTAAATTTGACGAATAAATGCTGCGACTGTCTTGTTGATTAATAATCTAAATTAGAAAGGAAAACGTCATGAATGTTAAAGATACCTCTTTAGCGAATGCATTATGCAAATGAGTCTCCATTTCGCAGTGTACAAAGTATCCCTAACTTTTTACAAGTCTTGTGGGCTAATTCCTGAGACATTAGAAGCAGCAACTCATGACTGCAATAGTTGGTACAGAGTGCTGCTACATGTTTTGAGACATACTGATGAACGAACTACAGCGCAGAAAGTCCTCACATAGTCTTTAGAATTGGACTATTCACTCAACAACGACGACACATCACCAACTGACGGGATTCAAGTGATTTCACTAATGCCTTTACAGAATATCTGCAGCTTGACTATTATTTTGGAGATTGTAATATTTCAAATATGATGCCATCTAATGTCACAGTAAATTAAGGTAAGGTGAATGAAATCAGACTTTATAGTGTGCAGTAGTAAATTTTACCCTTAATCACAATCCTTTGTCAGCGATTTTCCTTTACATTAACCAAGTGCATAACTTCATTAATGGGCTCAGAAAATGGTCTTGTATATAATTCATATCGCTCTCTTACTCTCATATAGTTGCTTAAGTGTATTGATTTAGAAAAACTTAAGAAGGCATGCAATAGGTCAGATTACAATCAGCTGTGATTCTTATAGCATTTCATACGTGAAGATGGCATACATATGTATATCGTTGTTACGTGTTTGAGCAGAATCCTATAGAGTCTCAATAAAGTAGTTTAGTTCTAATTAAAACCCGAAAGGAAAATTGCGAAAAACATCATATTTATCCTCATTAATCTTTCTGAAATGAGGAGAAAAGAAAGTATTCATACTAAAAGTTTGTCATGATGCTTTAAGAATAATAAAATTGAAAAAAAAATGTTATAAAATTTCTATTGTTCTTAAATAAAGTTTACTGATTTTTTAAATATAAATAAATAAAAAATATATGCCTAATTTTAATTTGGGAATGAAGCGTGTATTACAAACATCAAAATTTTAACTAGGTTCGTTTTAACTTTAATATTATAAACAGTCGGTGATATTAAGTTGCGGCTTTATCAGCATGCCATCATTAATCGAATACAAACAGGAAAACGAAAGCAGTTTCAATTTACTAATTTTGTGAATGCATTTAATAAATTAGAATGTACACATCTGCGATATTCAACATTATTGCGATCTAAAAGAAGTAACTAGGTACGTTTTTCGTTCTTATATTAGTGTTTTCTGGATGGCTGATATAAGATCGTGGGATAATGTTTTTGCTTTATAAAACTGCTTATCCGATCATAAGGAGACATCGGATGGACATTTTGTTTGGAGCGACGATCTACGAGGATCTATTTTGTTCAGACCGTTGTTTCGTATGTCCAGTATCTATTTTTCCAGAGAATACGAAAGCTAACAAATCACCTTACAATGTTAAAATAATTTGAATTAAATTTACTTATAATAAAGAAAACATTGTTTTAGTATTTGGTAAAATGTTTTTATTCGACACTGCTGGAGGTTCAATGAAACACATGCAGATATTATAAACAACAATAACCCTTTTCCACCTGTTAGGCAAATGTATTAAATAGAATGCAGTATTTCAGTTTCAATTTTCTCCGTAATTATATTTGTAAATGGTAACGGCGTGGTTTATTTATAATAAGAACGAAAAAAATAAAAGCTATTTTTTCTTTCGTTCTCCTTTGTTGTACTGGTATTTTACATGTAATATGTAATTGGCCTAGGTGAACTGGATTTATAATATGCGCATAGCGCCAAAGGTTTGTTAGGATAATGAAATATTTATTAAAACTGATTGCAACAGAATTATTTTTAGTCTTGGTCGATAAGAAACAATAGAAAACACTATGTGAATACTTCTTTATCAATCAAACTCGCTGTAGTCTAACAATTTTGGTGTTTTTAATATTTATCGCACAGTACTGAAGGAATCAAGATATGTATGGGAAAAAACGCACAATCATTTAAAAGATTTTGAACGAAACAAGTTTACAAAATCTGTTAAGGAATTCATGAGTGAAAAAGTAATAATAAAAGCTTGGATAAAACAAATTCTCATCTTTTCTGAAAGTAATCCAACAACAAATAGACCTTTTTATTATCTTAAGATTTCAAATTTGTAGTCATTTTCTTACGCGATAACGATTATTTTGATTTTGGCCAGAAACCAAAACTAATTACCGTATAAAATATACGGTATACTGCACAGTCATAACAAGGGGAAAATACAAGGTCTGTCATACGATGAAAATACATGCTTTATGATTTCATTTTAAATTCGAAAATCTGTAGCTGTCGTATTTTTTAATAAAAGAATTATCTTTTAAACCGTGAAATGGCATCAGCCTAATAGAAAATTGTTACCAAAGACTTCTAAATAACAGAGGTCGTTGCGGACAAGATAGATCAAGATGCCAAAATAAATGAAATGGAGATAAGCATTATTTACCTTCAACAGTCTCCTCAAAACTCTCTGTTACTTGTCTGCGTGGTACAAATTTTCTGTTTATATTAGACAAAGGGAGCGCAATCTAAAATCTATAGCTATAACTACAACTGAAAATCAACAGTGGTATTATCTCAGCAATGTGTTTTCGAATCAAATTGAAAAAAACTAACAAAACATTACATTACAAATTCAGAAGATTTAATACAGAAATTTATTTGTACATCTTTCTCAAATAAATTAGGATATTTCTAGCAGCAATTCTTTTTACCAGTAGCCTCATCAGAAACTATTAATAAAGTCTCAGGTTTTTGAAAAGTGATGCAATCTGGAAAGCAAACATGGCACTCACAAATAGCTAAGTGTTAAAAATTCATAGACATTTGTTTGGGCAGTGTATATTTATGATTTGAAAAGGAATCTGCAAAAAAATGTAAATTATTCCAATTGACTTTCCGTCTCAAACTGTTTTGGAAAATCTCCATTCGAATAAATCTGTTAACAAATGTATTCACAATAGTATAGACTCCAAAACAACTTATGAAAGAGATGTTTCTGAAATTCGACGCATGCTTCTTATAGATAACTCAAAACCTTTCAATTTGTCAATTTGATTAACTCCAAAATTTAATATACTGACAAAGCCGCCAAACAATACTTGTTTCGTTCAGTTTTGATTTAAGGAAATAATAAGTGTCATTTTTCCTTCAATCGAACAAAAAATTCAACCATACTAATTAATATTAAAATAATACTCAAATTTAACCTGCATTTTATGTTACCTTAACATGCTTAATTCGCTTTTTCTTAGAAAGAAAGAATTATTTGAAGTAAAAGTCAAACATACGTCGAAGAAAAATTGTTTTAAAAGAAGTATTAATTCCAAACGAAAAAAAAAGATTGAAAAAACGCTTAAAACAACCAAGAAACAGAAAAAGGACATGTTGTATGGATCCAACATGGAAAAGCTCATCTCTTTATTTACTGCTGAAAGATAAAACAATAGAAAAACAAATTAAAACGAAAAAATAAAAATAGTCGACAAAAGGAACCCACATAAAAAAACACTAGACAGAAACCACTCTTCTTTGTTAAATCATATTCAGAATGAAACAAAATATACACAAATTAAAGTACAGGTATCGAAGAAAAAGAAGTATTCGAAATGTATCTTTCCGAGAACGTTACTGCAACAAAGGAAGTGTGAGAAAACCAGGGACAACTGAACGAGTACAGTGTTTTATAATGAGATCAATCGCCTCTCAGTAATCCTTTTCAGAAAAACGTTTTTCTGAAATATTTTTTTTACATACTTTAGCGTATTCACTTTATTCTTAAATGTATAAAAATTCAGAAAAAAGACTTTTGGAAAAAAAATCTTCATTTTAAATTTCTGATTATTTATTGTTTATTGCAGCAAGTTGTTTTCAGAATAAATATTTAGCCAATATCTTAAAAATAAAAAATAATTAATTTTTTACGTTTGCATTACGAAACAGACATACTGTTAATACTGGTTTGGATCGTCCTTAGTCGAGATAAAATCTTTCATACGTTCCGACATAAAAAATGACAAACTTCTTTTTAATTCCCCTTGAAAATAATATTTTAAAACTTTCTCATTGAAATTCATTTAGTTGCTTCATATCTTATTATAGTAATTCATTTATTCTAAACAGGGACCTTTAGCTATTTATTGTTAAAAAATAACTATATATCGTCACAAGCAGTTTTTATAGTGCCAGTGACATTTCCTAACTGCCTTCTCGTACATACAATATAAGCAATATTTAGAAAACTGGATATTGCAAATACCTCATGATAGAATCGTGTCACATGTGCAAAAAGTAAATGTTACATAGCACACTCGTGTTGATATAGTACACCGTGGCTAGTTGTAATGCAAGCAATAAAAATGTGCCACAACTGCGAAAGGAAAATAAAAGTACAGGGAACGATATCATTGCAGTGTAGTGAATGCGTGATGCATAGTATGGCTGTTGGGAAAGATATAGATATACATTACATGAAAAACGCATATAAATAAGTATTAGCTAGTGAGGGAAACTATATGTAACAAAAGGCTGCCAGACTTCATGTTACAGAAAGAGCTATATGGAAGACTCTGAGGAAGATACATGAAACTGATATTTTTGAAAAAAGAAGCTGTCAAAAAAGGAAAAAAATTCTAACTCTTCAAAAGTGATGTTCCGGATGCAAGTACGGATGTTGACGTTTCTTCAAGAACAATCATACATACCTTGACGCGAAGTGATCTCAGTGGATGTTTAGTTACTTAAAAACATTTGCTTTGGAGAGACAACCAAAAGGAAAGGCGGAAAGAACAGAAAAAATGAAGTGTGGAAGGTTCTCTTTACAAATGGGTCAAAATCTTAACTGTTTAGTAATAATCAACAGCATTTTGTTTGAAGGCGGACCGGGGGGCGGTCTAACGGTCAGTTTACAATAGCTACAGTGAAGCATAGGGGCAAATCAATAGTGTTTGGCTTCAAGGGTGTCAGAAATTTTCATAAAATCGAAGCTAAACTGACTGCCCACAGGTAAACACAGGTTCTCAAGCATACAGCAATTGTGGTAAAGAACTAACTGGAACCTGAAGACACTGCTTGTAAAAGATATCATATTCTTATCAAAGTCCTGATATGAACATCATTGGGCTCCATATAGAGTAAAGAGCTCACATACCAAGTGTTAATGCACTGTACAACGTATTCATTTTGTTCTTTAAATATTTTCCGTAATAATGCATTTTGTATTAATTATAGACGTCACTGAGTAGCAATCTTTCATTATTTGTTTTTATTTTGTATGTAATTTCCGTATGAATTTAAAATACTGTCTAATGACCAACTTTTGAGGCAATACAACCAGTCTTAAAAGTGAACGATACTTTTCACAAAATTTTCTACAAGTTTCCACTAATCCCATGTGATACTGTTTGGAAAATAAAAAAAAGTATTTTTGAGTTAATCAGTATATAAATCCTTATCCCAAAATAGTTTTTCATGATATTTTAAAACTCCTATGGTTTCTTTATACTTTTTATAGATAATTGGCCTAGTTTTGGCTACTCTGATATGTCATCCATTAGTATGCAGTTTGTTTCATAAATTTTGTTAATTAATAATGTTTCCAATTCCAAAGCTATTTAACAACCTGCATATCAGTTTCCTCTTTATCTTTTACTCGCTAACCTTCTTATCTTTCTCTTTTATTTCATTTGAATTTCCTGACGGCAGTTTCTAGGCATTTTAATCATACATTTGTTTGCTCTGAACTTCAGAGTGATGCTGTGAATGCTAACTTGAGTTATTGAAATGTTGCATTTAATTATTTCTTTGAAAACTCTTTGCTTCTCCTTATCATCACTGTGCACTTTGGTTTTAATATTGGGAGGTAAATAAACTACACACTAAAATTCATAGCTTTAACATAAGTGAAAAATATTTGCATTTATTTAATGAAAACTAGACAGCTGCATTTATCTTTTTAAATCTCATTCAAATTATAGAAAATCTCAAAATCTCGTAAGATATTTATTTTACAGCAATAGACTTTCCAATAAGCAACTACAACAAAAACGTACACTTTATAGAGGCAGAGTAAAATATTTTAACGTCAATCTTTGTGAAAAATTGATTTAAACTGAGGTGGTTGAACAGATATTTTATTCACTCTACATGTTTTTGATGAAACACTGCTAGGTAAAATGCTCTAAAAACATCAGAACAAAACGCATTAGATTACTTCTGCTTAACAAGTAGTTGTTGTAAGTTTAATCATTGCCTTTATTTCTTTTAAATATTATTAGCATGATAATTTCTGGAAGATTTTGCATTTAATTTAAAACAGAAAACTATACAGTAATGAATTAGTAATCTTCTGTGGAAGCAATGTTGTATTCTTGTTAATATTAGATACATTTCAGTTCTAAAATTTATTTTCAAAATTTTTTTTACTCAGCTGTACTCTCTTCATAAATAAATTAATTTATTCATCGTTGTGAATGCAACACCTTTACTTATTTGTATTTATGAAATAGATGTGTTATTTAGTGAATCATAAGATGGGGAAAGATAATACATGGTTTTTAAAACAAAAATATAGAAGGAAAAAGCAAAGCAGACTTTAGAGGTAAAGAAAATATGTTTAAAGTTTTTAATTTTAATTGAAACTTTAATCTTAGACTATTAATTCGAAGTGAAAAATCAAAAGAAAGAACGATAAAATGAATCAAACTACAAAAAATATACTTTCAAAAGTTTCGAGGTAGTATTTTGAGGCCTTTCAGAAAAATAAACGTTTATAATATACTTTTATTTGTTAATTTATTTTAAGATTATATAATAAAAGTAATTCCATCGAATAAAACGGAAAAGAAATGAAAAATAAAGAGTGTTTAAGAAAATGTAATGTCTTTCCAATGAATCATCTGTTTATAAAATATAGAATTTAGTTGCTACATTTGTAGATTTCATTACAATAAAATTTGTCTTATTTGAGTAATTTCAAGTGTCATCTAGAATAGCTTTTGCGATTTTATATGGTATTCTAATAACAACTGATGAACGAACAATTCTGACGGACGTTGCACTGAGATTAAATATGTATAACAAACCTATGATATATTATCCTCTAGTAAAAGAAGAAAAGACAAGTTTTGTTAATTGAGTTAATAGTCATATAAAAAGACAGAATACAGCAGGATTATCGAAAAGAAAGGATAATGTATAAAAAAGATGAACGGATGGAAAGTGTAGTTTTTCCTAGTAAAATTATATACGAGACAACAACTGTTAAGATCGACGTGAAAAATAAAAAAAGCATTAATTTTTCATCTATATCAGAAAGTCCGAAAGGGAGTGGAAACAAGGCATCAAGGTGACTATGGCTACGGAGTTTGCATGTGAGTAAGAAAAACCTAACTAAGCTGATGGGCGGTTGGGGATTACCTAAGCCCACTATTTTTGTAGGTTTCTGTGAATGATCGGATGAAGTCCATTGAAGGTGATGCAAATCCTGAGTCAATGAAAGGCATCTTGACTGTATTTGGACGATACCATTTCATAAAATGATATTTTCCATTAAAGACAACTTTATCTTTACATTATTCTTCAATGACTACCATTAAATGACCAATGTATTTTTTTTTTTTTACAAAAGCGTGTAATGTAGTAGTTGTTATAGACATAGTCTTTTAGGTTTTTAAAGGATTTAGAGATCTGTTTTCCAGTGCATAATTAAGAAAATGGAACGTACAATAAAATTTCGCAACCAAGCGATATACACACATTTCATTTGTTTATGATGTATAGACTATTCAAAATGAAGCCAATAAGCCTGCTCATCTGTTTTGAATATTAGCCTTTTTATTATAGGTGATATGCTTGAGAGACAATATGTTTATTTTACATTTATTAAACACAACAACATTATAATAAACAAAAAAGAAAAAATACATAATACCAGAAAATTACTAGCGAGTGACTCACAAACTGTAAGTGATTTAATTAGGAAACAAAAAAAAATTAACGGTCAGTTAAAAGCCATAATTTTCAAAGGCATGTAATACAACACATAAATCAAAGGATTGGGCACAGTAGCACAAAGATCTGTTTGTGTTTTTGATATTTTATGTGTACTTTATTAATTGTTCTACTATAAAAATAGACTGTTGTCTATTAACTCTTTCCATTATGAAAATTCTATAAAGTTTATTTAGAAGGTGTTTAGAGAGTACTTTTTATAAAGAATTTTAAATAAATTCCTATCTAGTCAATTAAGAAAATATCGCGAATTTTTTTGTATCAAAACTAAATTATTTGAAATGTGTTAACTGTTATGATAAGTTATGAAATCTATGAATTTGCATTTATCCGTACGTTCCTGGCAAAATTTAATTACAGGTACTTTACAAAACAATAGGGATCCATAAAACATTATGAAAAGTAAAAATTTTATGCACATGCGCAATCCTGCGAATGGTGGACAGAGTCAATCTATTGCGTGCTGAGAAAGCAAGTTAATCTTGACACAATGTTGTTATACTGTCTGTGCTAGCGTATGAACACGGCACGGACAGATCACGCCCAATGTCTCATGGTTTACCGCTATATTTCGAGAGCATAATTTGTCTGTAAAATCTTTTCAATTGATTCTAGACTGCTAAGAATCACGCTTCCTAATAATCCTGATGCCAAAGGAAAAAAAAATACGTTACCATGGATACATCCTGCTTCATCGACGCAGCATATTGAAATCTGCTAAACTTTTTGACTAAATCAAAATTTATCGTGTGGTATTAGATGAATGCATCGGAGATAGTCGGTGATATTTTTGGGACTTCAAATCAGCATATGGAAACGAATGGTAACAGAAGCACAGGATTACATCAAAATTGTCATGAAACCTGTGCTACTCTTCTTCTTAAGAAAATCTCTTGGGATCATGGAGGCTAATATTTCAGCATAAGCCTTAATTGATAAACACAACACTCAGGTACTACTAGCCTGCTACATAAACTATACATACATGGAATGTGTAAACTGACACATAAGTTGCAGAGGAAACTGGCAGCCGTGCCAGCTACTGAAACAAGATGACTTTGCCACTGTCTATCTTTCGTTGACAGAGCCATCGTGGGCATACACGTTATCAAAAATTGTAAACCTTTTTTTAAATATTAGACTAATATGATGTTATAATTCACAATAGGGATTCTTTTTTTCTCTTTTTGATTAGACCGACAACTACTTTCGTACGTAAGATGAATAAAAATGGTATTTTCAGTGTTTTTCAGTATGTGAAGAAACTTTTCATCAATAAAGAGAAAACATCTAGGACTGAAAATGATTATGACAGTCGTATGCGGATCTCACGCTGCAGGAGCAAGTGCAGGCCACACGCTGCCAGCCGCCTGTTAGCCATACCGCCTGCACGGTGTTTTCCGAAGCTTACGGACATTGAAAGGCGGCGCATGGTTGAGCAATGAGACATTGGTAGAATCCAACTGAAAATCTGCACGGCACTAAATATTCCACTGTCAACTGTTGGCCACTTCAATGGAAACGATAAATAATATCTGTGTGCGTAAACGTTTGGTTACAGCGAAAGAACGAAACTGCTTTTCAGCCTGTGTACTTTTAGTCGTTAACTGCAATGGACAACGACGATGGTACCACATAATTATACCTTTTGGAACAATTTTATTAACTTTTACATTAATAAACATTTTCACAGTTTTCAGCGTGGCATCTTTAAGCATATAAGTTTTTACTTAACCATCTGCAAGCTATGGGAAAATATGGTGGAATTCCTGTTATGGTATGATGTTTAATTTAGGCCGCCAGTCAATCACATCTGGTAGTGCACGAAAGAGTTTTTAATATTCATCTGTCCAAAGAAAAGGTAATTTTATGGAATATAATGCTTTAACCCTCGCTGCTACAACATCATAATACAGGTTCTATGCTAGGAATGAGCTGCAGACTCGTCCTCACAATTTTTCAACTTTTTACTGCATAGCATAGGCTAAAGGTTCCTCACGAAGTACCAACCTCACATATTTTGTTTGCGCTTAGGTATCGTTGCAGTCATGTGAAGACTTTATATTTAACAAATTATGACTTTTCTTCTAAATATTTGTAGTTATGATATTTCACTTTAAGTTTTACCTTATTACTGCTATTTAGTTTCATATTCGCCTTTTATTAATCTTGTTTTATTTACAGATTCTTTAAAATCTCTTTGTTAGAAACAAAAGCTTTTTCGTAAACCTCCAAGTTTTAAACTATTAAGTATATACATTCAAACTAAAAATCCTTAAGTAGTATTTAACACTTTTTAAAGACTAAATAATCATCAGATTTTAACACTACAAGCTTAGATTTCAGTCTGTATTGGGCAGAGTTCCTGATTTAATTGCGATAAATTCATATTTGTGACGCATGAAAAATCTTTTACCGCATTTAAAATTATACGGAATTATCAGAGTTTTCTAATCAACAATGAAAACATGAAGTAGTCTACTCATGATTCCCTGCAACCAGATTATACGTAAGGAAACTCAAAGTGAAAAAAAGAGAACAAGAATAACGTGGGGCAGTTAAAAGTAAACACACGAGATCTCTGAATATGAGCAAAGTCTTACTATGGACGGAGCGTTGAATGTGCAGAAGATCAGCAGACAGTGAGTAAAGTGACGCATGAGGTTATGGAAAAATATCAGGAACGAGGTACTCCAATTTATAAACCCCAGTCGTTGTAGAATTGACGGAAAACGTTCTCTTAGCGACGTTTCTAAACAGTAATCTTTGAGCATAAAAATAACCCTTTGAAGACTCACCAACAAATGTAACCTTTTTATTACCGCCAGCGAAAGTACGAATGCTAATAAAATAGGCTACTTGGCGAGAGTGGGGGCATTCGTAAACAACCAAATATACTAGTCTCTGTTTGGATGTGGATGTTTTCCGGTTAGATGTGACGAGCAAGACAACGGCGCCAGGATCGCTAATGGAAGTGATGGCCGTGTTAGAGTTATGAGATAAGAGAGTGAAAGAGAAATGAGCTCATAAGTACATTAGGTGAAATATAATGCACTGAAAAACGTTTGTGCAGTTTTACAATAGATTTCGTTATTGAAAGTAGCAGTAAAATGCTGTTGTTTTACACATCTTGATTTAACTATATATTCACACAGTATAACTATTAATTGCAGTAGACTGTGTATAAGGCATTGACTTTGCCTTAATATCAGAAAATATGCAGAAAAAACAGATACTTTACAAAGAACAGTCAACAATTTGCATAGGGTCCCAAACACATTAGCACTGATTTTAAATGAAAAATTCAGTAACTAAGAGATGACGGCTTCAAGAATAGATGAGAATTCTAGGAGAGTTAAAAAGTATAAAAACCTAATGAAATACGTTAGGAAATGAGCACCACTTAAGAAAAACAAAAGTTTTTATTTTCAGATCTACGTTCTGATAAAGGTGGTAGGGAGAAGAGTAATCAAAAAGTGGATTTTTTAGTTTGTTCAGAGACCATTACTAATAAGGTAAAGAAAAATGGAAAAACTAACTCTTTGTTTTATGTAAGATGAAAGAAACTCCGCGTTCATCAGTTTGTTGTGTTTTAATTGTTTCTGAAGTGGTTTGGAACAAGCAGATACTTATATATATATATATGGAGTTGGTTTTGTTTTATGTGATAGCAGTGTAAAACGTTTTGAGTGAATGCAAAATTTTCTTTATAAGTAAGACTTTCATTGTCGGACACTTTTCAGTCCTGAAATTGTAATTTAAAAAAGAAATTATGCGTAAAACATAAGAATAGCAAATCAATAAAATGAATGTGCAAATATAAGGTTTTAGCAATAAAATATTCATTCAAAAATTAAATTACTTTGGTTAATTATTAGGTGTCATTTCCCAGACATTTAACTAAAGTATTAAGCAATTATTTTTTTTTATTTCTTGAGACGAGAAACCGTCAAAGAAGAAAAGGGAAATAAGACACTTGCTGTGTACATTTGGCTGCCGCAATGTCTCTGGCACACATCAGCCCATTATAGGTAGAAGAAAAAGAATGACGTTCTAATTTATTTCTTGTCATTGGTTTTTCGAGGTAAAGATGCTTTCTTGTCTTGCCTATAGAACCCTCTCGTGACGCACGCAACATTTACCGAGATAGATTTCTATTTCGAGTTTTAAATTAAGCTTATGTCTTAATCACCACTGTTAGCACAACGTAAATGTCACCAAAACGTTCGCAGGCTTCTAAATCCTCCACTGTATCCTTCATGTAAGAATTAATAGAAAGAGAAAAGCTGTAAATCTAAAACCTACATTCCAATTACATCAGTGAATATCTGCGGTGGATAAATAATTTTAGCTAAAATATAAACTTTGTACATCTTAATGATCCATACTATTAAAACAAACTTTCATTCAATAATTAGAGAAAAGGTTTTGTAATAGCTCTGAAAGATAAATCTACATACGTAAGCAATGGAACTTATTTAATAAATACAATTTATTGTAAAAATATTTTCTATGAACTTTTTTACAAAACAGTTAACTAAATAAAAACAATATTTTTTGGATATATATATATATATAATATACGGATAAGACAAAAAAATTTACAAGTCAGACACGCAAGTATAGAGCGAGAGAAAGAGATAAAGAGACCACACTCAGATAACAAAGAACATAAACATCTCATAAAATAACACTCATGCTTGTTAAATCTGAAAATAAAAGCTTTGCAAATAAGATAAGTCTTTTCTAGTTATTGCACAAAAGTAATTAATATAAAAGGTGTTTATGTAAATGCACCAGTAGGCCGAAATAGATGTATCTGATATTCGTTTTGGTTATGAAAGATTAAATTATTTAAACCATAATAAAATATATTTTTTGTGTGTGTGTGTGTGTGTGTGTGTGTGTGTCCGAGTTAATGAAAGTATTAGTTAAAATAAATAATAAAACAGCTCCAGATAATGCAAAAGTAGTTGAAATTCCATCAGTATTATGTAAACTTGATTGTTATTAATTCGTTGGTAAGTTTGTATATGTTTACTGAGATATTAAAATTAACATTTTGTTTTGCTTAAAAGAGATTTATTTTTGCTAATTTATTTTACTATTTTATAATGAATATTACCTTAGCAGAAGACAGCTTCATAAACATGATTATATCAGTAGTAACAATATTGTTTTTCATTATTCTAGCTGACCCTTCTTTACTTCAGGATATTTCACGTCTGGCTTGAGTTTTGATTTAATTAGGTAAACGTCTCTTCCCTCCAAATAAACCTTATAAAATTGGATTTCTTGATGAACACTGAAAACGGTACAAATAACTTTTGATGCTCTGCATATTATAAATAGCGCTACGCATAAATAAAGTTAATTGAATTATTCAAACTTTGTTTAAAATGCTGGAGAAAAAAGATAACTAAGCTATCTGCGGTTACGTTCTATAGTTTTGGTCTATAAATACCGCTGGGATTTTTGCTGTTTTTATTATCACAGAAGATCTAAAACGCTGGACCAAGAGATAGCATGCCTGATCATAAATCACCAATTGTTGATCTGCCAGCTTCCAGACTTGTCGCAAATTCAATACATGCATTGCATGGGTATCAGATAACGCTCCGAACAAACATCTGTCACGTTCCCAGAATTATATTTCCTCCTACTGCGAATGCTTTTGAAAGTCATTAACATGTGTGTGTTGTCAATATGAAGCCAATCAAGAAATGAGTGTTTGCCAAAGAAGTATAAAGACGCTTTCACGACGTAGATTACATCTCCGCCATTAAATCCACTTCTGTAATCACGACTGTAGAAGCAGCAAGGAAGGTTTTATTGAATTTTACACTTAATGATGGGAAGGAGCAGGAATTGTGTTACTATCCAAAATCCAGTCGTATAGGAAGCAATAATAACGTTATTGAACTCCTTGGAGTATTGATTTCTCACCGACGACAACAACCCATCCGCAATGCTATGGGATGGATAGCTGTTTGCATCGCTCAAGAATCTGACTCTCTGCACTTTATTTAGTTTTATTACTGTTCAGATTAAAAATAACAACATAAAAACTTAATTAGTTAACGTTCCCTCAAGGAGATAGGAAAGCTATATGAGCATACGTCTTGAAATATAAATCCATTTGATTTCTTTAACTTTACTTGAAATAATCAATACTACAGATAAAACCATTTTCAGATTATAGATGATAAGATTTTATCTCGGTGGCTCTCTTTCCTAACTACCCACAAAAAGATGCTGTAAAATATTTTACATTTTATTGTAAATATATATAACAAAACAGACACTTAACTGATGCACATAATTATAGTATTAAATATCTCCTATATGTATGTATAGTTAAATTAAAAATAAGTGTTTAATTAATTTTATAATTTTATATAGTTGTTATGGCTTAATATGGTTCAATTTGCATTAACATTAATATAAAAACTAAACTTGTTAAAATGGCTCTTTATTTATTTTTAATGACTTAATAAAAGCAGCGACAATCGTTTACTATCTTTCATACTTAGTGTGACAGAAAAATCGCGTGGAAACATTCCTTTCGTGTTTTTTTTAAGGAAGTTGTTCAAAAGCACGTAAAGGCGATTTCTGAAAGACAGTTAGACGTGACACGCGTGAGCCTGTGTAAAATGATTGTATATAAAAAGGTTTGGAAGCATGTCTTAAATTTTTATGCGTGTAAATAATTTTTATCTCAATAAAATATTTTTTAATGTCCACCATTACATTCAGATAGCAGCAATGAAAACCATGACAAGCTGAAGCGCTCGTGCCCACACCGGTGATTTTAGAACAATGACTGCCTGCTTCAGTTCATAGACATTACCTGTTTGTTGTTGCAGGGAACAAAATGTCTTTTTAAAGTCCGTTAACATGAAATACGGGCTAAATGGCCGGCCTGTATGGTTTCGGGATAAGTGTCAGCGAGGCAATTTTACTTATCTGCGCAAAGAGCAAGGTAGGCTTCTGGGCAAATGACTAAATTTCTCATAAGGAGGTAAGTGAAAATAAAGTAAACTAAAAGCAGGTTTTGATGGTAGATATTTTAGACGGATTGAATAAATATAGAAATAAATAATATTTGTAATATCTAGAAATGACTTATTGATTTATTGTTTGAATTTGAAATCTACGTAAAGAATAATATTAAAAACTAACTCTCTCTGTGTGTGCTTGTGTGTAATTCACATATGATATACCAATAATGTTATATACAGATGCAAAAAAAAATGTTGAAGCTGAAATGATCATCTGAGAAAGCATTATCAAAAGGAATAATAATATTTTCCGGATTAAAAAAAAAGTTAATAAATGATCAGTTAAGTGACATTCATATCAAAATAAACGTATTCAGGTTTATTTTTCTTCATGACAAAAGCTAATTTAGCTGGTGATGATTAGGATATATATTTAAGAATCATTTAGGGATAAAATCTTTAAATAAAACTACTTGATTAAATGTATTTCTCTTTAATAATTCAAATATGCTAAGAGTTGATTAGTCGGGTTTATAAAACACAAAAAAGAATATGCTTAATATTTTTCATTTTTGAAATTTAAAAAGATCGTGATTAGATTTTCAGTTGAGTTACAGAAATTGTTTTCTTCATTGTATAACTTTTCTAGGCATTATTCACAGTTAGTATTTTAAACCAACTTAGAACAACTTATTTAAGTTTACATCTTTTACATTGTGATTACCTTGGTAGCCTTTCAAACTCATTGCATATTCAAAAAAAAATTAACACGGTTTCTCTTAATTATTCATCAGATAATTTAAAGCTGGCACTTTCCAGGATGCAAATTCATTGAGAAATTTCAATGTTTTGACTTTTCACTTTTATGCTTTTTATTTTTTTAAGCGTTGCGAATCACAAATTTTATATATTCACCCAAGTGTTGTAAACCAATTCAGATAAACTTCTCTATGACTTAACTGGCATAATATGATCGAAATAAATCAAAGCTTGAAGACAATTAACAATAAAGTTACATGCCAGAAATTGATAAATACCGTAAACGCATATTTGGAAAATGCACTAGAAAATATAAAAAGACATGGTACTACTGAATACACACTTTCTTACCTATGTTCATTGCCTATTTTCTACGATATCAGTTGCATATTCAATTAAAAATTCCTTAAGCATCATTATGAAAATGAGATAATTGTTTCAAAATTAAACTGTTTTCAACTTTAAATAAAACATTCGTAGCGAATATCAATTATATTGGTTCAAGACAGTTAAAAACACAAGGTTTGTATAACTTCTCTAATTTAAATACTTTTTAGAAATCATCTAATCCAGCAAAAAACAAATATTTTAATTTAAAAAATGTCTTTATTTTTTATTCATATATGCTTTAAGTGTATTAGATTACTGTCTCATAAACTATGGAATGGAACACTACATATGAAGATTTTTTCTGATCTTTTAAATTAATGTCATACCTGTCGCAGCAGTGATGAAGAAAAGGAGATATATAAATCTTATATTTGTCACTAATCCAGCCATCTCTACTAATACTAAGCGTTGCAGTTGTGTATATTTACAGCACAAAATATTATTTATTTCTTTACTTAATTCTTTTAAGTATCAAATTAAAGTGGCTATTTTTGTGGAAAATCTGTTCAACTTACAGACATCCAGAGTCAGGTTTGAAATAACTGTCACAACTAATGTTATCTCTTATTTATTTTCATTTGTTTATTTATAAAGGTAGATGACTGCTCGCAGCAAAACAATTATGCTCAGTGAGTTAAATCGATATATAAAGATAATTATCAAATAGCATTCTCTGCTGACATATGTTGCTTTCCCAGAATGGAGTTTCTTTTAAACTGTCAATAGCTTTGAAATACTCCTGCACACAAACCATTTCTTACAATCTTCTAGGGAGTAAGCTGTAGTTTCACCATTTCGCCTTAAGGGAGCTGATTCTTAAAAGCACATCAGAGTAAAAATCAGCTGCGCGACATAGAAGAATTTTGCTCTACGTAGACAGCGTTAATTTGGTGCTTCAGACTCAAACATTTAGCAATAATCGCTGTTTCGATTCTACTCTTGGGCCCCTCTTCAATAAACATTTGGGAGACGGCATTAGATATTTTATTTATACCCTGTCTATCCACTGGAATAATTCAATAAAATACATTTGGCAGAATAAACAGGAGGATTTAAATGATTTGCGGTAAAGGACACAAGTATAATCAAGATCTCTAACGCGTATAACACCAATGAGACCATGTCGCGGTCTTTAGCTGCTGCAGGTTCTGACCCTGATTAATTCAGTGCATCTTTATTAAACTGAAATTCAAATTTTCCTAAATAAATTAAAATAATTGTTCTACGAATAGCAAGATGGCCATAGTTGCAAAGCATTCTTAAATTAAAGTTTTAGACTTAATTTATATTTACAATTTATAAAATAATTATCAGATTTTAAACATGAGCTTTTATAAATATTAACAATAATAAATAAAATTCATTTCAACCTTTTGTTTACTATATGATACATTTGATGACAGTTATTTCGATAAGGGGGCATTGTATTTAATTATAAATAATGCATAAATTTTATTTTTTTTATTATATATCTATTAAGGGTAGCGGGCGGTGGTCTCATGTTTATACAAGTGGACTCGCAGGCGACTGACTCGGTTTGGCGTATTTTTGACATTGTTTCATCCCGATATTCTTCATTCGCTGGCCGTGTTGGTTTCCTCCGTGGGGTCTTTCGGATGACGCTTCCAAGTCCCCATATATAAAGGACAGAGCCTCCCATCAAGTGCCTAAGATTACTGAGGGTAAAGAACGCAGTACTGATACTGTCGGTGTCTCATCATTATGGAAATCACCTCTTTCGGTCCATTCCACTTATCTATCAATGTTTATTATGAAATGAAAACTAACTTTGGTATGAAACATCCTGACATTTCCTTCATGAACACAACTTATATAAATAATCATATATTGAGATATAAAAAATTATCAGGAATAATAAGCTGAAACATATTTAAATCTTTATAGCAATTGAGCCAGAGTTTATTCTTTCGTTTTCAATGCTACGTGATTCAGCTACCGGCTTTAATTCTGTCAACAGACCAACAACAAAGAAATCGCATTGATAATCTGTATGATACACCAACAATTCTGACTACTCCACTGAGTTTCATGTCTGGTAAAATGTCTCCTGCGCATTACGCGTCGTGCTTAATAAAAATGGTGTACAGCCCAAGAGGGCTAAAGACTGCTCTAAGGGTTTTGTACTTTGGAGTCCGACACCATCATTACACTCCACCAGAATCTGGCACGTAAACGTTTAATTTTTTAAAATGTATTTATTATTATTTTTTAATAGTCACAAGCCAGATCATTAGTTATAAGAGGGAACAAAAGCTAGTTTTCTCTTTCACTGCTAACATTCCATTATCTTTTTTCTTTAATGTTTTGCAGTCCATTACTGACAGTTTAGGATACTTTGTGACACCTGACGCCGATATTTACGCAATTCAGTTCATTTTAGCGTTCAACGCAGACATCATCTACAAACAATATTCGGCATAATGATGGTGACAATTCACTACATTTACAATTTGCCAATGACAAAAAGGCTTCATCGTATGAAACCTGGAAACTAATTACTTCGGCAAGTCCTTAGCTCAGCTAAACCACAGTCGATTAACTACACCTGAAAAGCAGAATGATGAACTACAGCGATTTGGAATACGTTTGCATTTCAGGAATTATGTTTGTTCCTGATTACAGAGAATACGAGGAATTATATGTTCTAACTGATACTTAACTACTTCACATACGTCATATTTGAATTTTATGTTAAAAAAATAAAATATTGTTTACGTTTGCAAAAAAAAAAAAATCGACCGTAGATATTTTAAAATCCTGCGTGTTATCATGCTTGATGCTACAAGAAACCGCTCGGCTCCCGCTAGAATCAGATAGGATACGCCACGATCTTGACCTGGACAAAACCTGTAAAAGTTGTATCAGATGAGAGATGAGAGAAAATCCGTGTTAGCTAGATAGAATTAAATATTAAAATAAAACCACGACAAGCAACAAAGGGACAATGTAGACCAAATTCACCACTGGCAGTCAGTTGGTTAGGTTGTTAATTCTTTTATTAAATTCCACAATTTTTTGGACTCTACATGCGACTTTCTACCTTTAGCTCCTTCGATCACCCGTTTAATAAGGAATCCTTTTTCATTATTCCAGTTTTCGATTCCCAAGAAACTCACACGTATTATATCAAAATATCCAATTTACTGCTAGTTTTTCTCACTTTAAATATTTAAAAATGTCTGATTAAGATATTTAAAATTAACAAGCTTACTACTTTATAAATTAACCTTCTTAAATTCATCTCTTACCACAAACCTTTCATATTTTTGTTTTAAAATATGTAATATTCAATGTACTAATAAGAAACAGAAAATTTTTGTTAAATTTGTTTTACTAATTAACCTGTGTACGAAATAGTTTATTGTTTTAAAATTTTTACTCTATAGACATTTGTTTAAAGAAAGAAAGTCTATACTGAATTATTGAATAATTTTCGCAAATGAGTAATACATTTGATAATTGCATCTCTTCAATAATAATAATATTATCTTAATAATGCATAATTAATTCTTGCTGCGTAGTTAATGGATTTTTGGCTTGTGTTAATCCATTGACACTTGAACAATGGGTACCACAACTATTTTCTTTCATTCATTAATAATATATCAAAATATAAACCTTTTACACCCTTATTTTAAATCCATACATACTTCTAATATTGATAGCGATAAAAAATCTTTGCTTTAAGTCTTCATTTCAAGTTTTCTTCCAAGAAAAAAAATTAGATTTTCCATTTATTTCACTAAGACAGTTAGGCGTAAGGTAATAGCATTTTTCTATTTGCTTGACCAGTTTCGTATCAACTCATCTAAAAAAAAAATTTTTGTGCAAACACATCTTTAGTAGCGCGGTAAACAAAGACAGTATTTCAATAGCATCTTTTCGAGCAAATATCTCTAAAAGTAACAAGCATTTTTCTATTCTTTTGAATATTTTTGTGATTGTCATCATTGAAGGTATTTCGGAGACGGCAGAGTGTTATTATATCAGTCACGTTATAACAAATAAATCGCGTATTATACTAAGTCTATGGTTTATTTTGCTAAAGTATAGTTAATTAAATTTGTACAAATTACCGTTACAATCAATTAGTGGTGGTATATATATACTCTCCCCTTTAAAACATAGTTGAAAGCCGAATATACTAAACCTTTGAAGTTTTCTGACGTTAATTGAAAGCACATTTTTTGAGAATAGTAACCAAAAAATTAAATAAAGAGAAAAATGTAAAATATACATATAATGTATAACATAAATCACCATTAAAGCTAATAACTTAGGGTAAGAAACAAAAAGAAAGCAAAACAAAGAAAACTCATAATGGTGTTTGTGTGTATTGAATTGCAGGCAGTAAAAAGGAAAGATTTATACTTGTTTTACAAGCTTTGTATAGTGAGTAACAATACCGCATTTTTAAAATAGAATTATAAAGTTCTGTATGAAAAACGACTTTTAAATTTTATCTACTTTCAATACAATCGAGAATAGTTGGCAGTATTAGAAAACAATATCATCTTTGTACAATCCTACAAGAGAAATTCACCAAAACATATCAAATTATCTTTGCATTTAAAATTAATTACAGCTTTGAAAATTAGATTAGTATAAGAAGGTTAATGCTAATAACTTGCACTGAATTCACATTAAATAACGTTCAAATGTTTTCATGCAATTTTTTTTTATCAGAATCTAAAGGTAAAATAGTGAAACAGAGAGACTATTTTAATCAGTAGAGAGACGGTAACAAAATCAATGTTTATTGTCTTGCTTCAATTTTTCCTTTTTTATTTGGTTGTGACATGTGAAGTAGATTCGAATCTCTGATTATTGTTACCAATAACTAGCTGAATAATCCAGTTCTGCCCCGTCACCATAAATGATGAACATTTTGGAAGACAACAAGTACATCTTCATAAACACATGGGAAAATGAAACAGAATTCGTAAAGGGAAACTTCTTGAGAGTGGGTTTTTTTCCTTAAGGAAAGATCTCAAAATAACATTGGTTTCCCGGTAATTTCTGTGTAACGAAATCAAAATTTTGTCAAATTTCCATGCTGTGTTCAGGCAGGAAGTTTTGTATATTTTCATGGTATTTTTCAGCATATGAAAATACGTAATCTAATATTTAAAAACGGAAACAAAAATTGTGAGCAGAGAATTAACACGATTTGGTCGCCAAAGATATTTTACATTTAACAAATTTAGCTAAATTTATTAACTTATAGAGAAAATATTTTGTGAAGTACTAATAGATTCTTAAAAAAATCAATCTCGACTTAAATGAAACAACAATTTTTAAGGAAAAACTAATCAAACGAGAGATATAAAAAGCAAATTGCTTCTTGAAGAGAATCTTGCTAAATATAGAAAAATTTTAAAAACGCTGATGTTCAGATGAATATAATTAATTTTTTAAGCTGGTGTTTATTAGAAATAGCTTAAATCAATTTCAAATTCTTAGTAATACTTGCTTAGGTTTCCTGAAAGTTGGTTCTATTGACCATTCTGACTTTTCATCTTCTAAAATAAAATAACAATTCATATTTCAAAGTAACATTGCTTTTTATAAAAAATTCAAATATATGAGAACGCGAAACATAATGCAAAGGACATACATGTAGCACTGCAATACATTTTCTGATTAACACCAGCAAACTAACACATCATATCTTATGTTGTCTTATTTCAACTTGTACCAGCAATTCTCTCAAATAAGAATTTCTGCAACTGTGCCGTTTTCAAACCAGTGCTAAAAGCTGACGAGAGTATAAAGCAATTGGTAACTTCAGATATTTTTTGAGTGCATCCGTTACGTTCATCATATACTTTAATTTTATGTAATAATATTATAGCCATATAAAGAATTCTACGATAGAAAACATGCTGAGCTGACATGGTAAAACAGCAATAGGAAATTTGATGTTGCAGAAATATGGATTAAGAAAGATTAACAATTTTTTTCTTTTGAATTATTAAAAATTAAAAATGTTTTATTTTTTAGTTAATGAAACAGGCTTGCAAACATCATTAGAAGATATTTTGTCAGTTACGATTTATTTTCATGTGTGCTATTTTTAAATACTATGTTACGATTACCTTGTTCGAGTCTATCTCTCTCAAACTTACAAAAAAATTTTTTGCTCCATCAAATTTGATAAATATTTGCTATTATGTGCTCAAATACAAACAAAATCTCCTTTATTCTTTCTATAGGTAGATGTAGGCAAACACTTTTGAAGAAACAGTTGCAAATTTAACAGTTTATTCGACACTAGATTTTTACATCTCAAATACAACGTAACTTTAATTCACATCGCTTATGTTCGTCTGCTTTATATATATTTCAACCATTCCTACAGCTAAATTTTGAAATCATTCGCCACAAATCATAGCATATCAAGAGGTTTTTGTTTATTGATTTAGCTAAGGTTCGTATTTATTTTAAAATGTTAGAAACAAGGATATTTTTTCCTGAAAAGTATCAAACTACACTTGGTAACAATGGACAAAAACGGTAAAATTTCCCAGATGTTTTACTTAATTTAGATGCTTTTCAACCTCTCAAAATTCGATGATTTTAAAAATCAAATATTCAAAATTTAAAAACAAATTTTATTTCATAGTTCATTAAGTTTGTACGTTTCCTAATGAAATCACTGGACATGTGTTACATTTTTTATGCAGAAAACTTATTTATTCTGTTAATAAAGACACTTTGGAAGGAGTTGATTGGTTTCTAAACCTATTTAGTTTTTGTGTTTTCTTCAATAATATTCTTCAGACAGTCTACAGAAAAACATCACAATATCAACATTGTAAAACAAGTCATAATCTAGGATTAACGAAAAAGTAGTAAGTACTGAAACTAATTAATCTACAAGACTGCTAAAGTTGAGGCTCGAACTTGTTTTTCTCGGGGTACCGACTTCTTTTGGCATGCCTTTCTTGCATAGTTTCATCTGTTCGTTTTACTTTACTAGCCGGCTATGTAAACTCGATCGAAACGCTAAGATTTTCTCTCACATTCAAGAATGAAGATCTCTAGTAGAAACCTAAGCTGGGGTCGCTAGATCGATCACAGTCAGAGCATGTCTACCAGGAGGACAACGTCTATTTCCAGCGCGCAAGAATCTAAGATTTGCGAGAGGTACATATTTGTTATTAAATGCGAAGTCATTAATAGTTATCAGTATTAAAGAAATACGACACATATACAATTAAACATGAATTAAGCATCCTTCTAATTTGTCAAGAGTACTAAATTAAAATACGCCATTGTAAAAATTATCACAAACCACTGGCATGAAACTGTTAGAAATCATTTAAGCTGAACATGTAATATACCGTCTTCGCTCATGAAGCACATCTTCACAGAGATACAATACGTTGGTGTTGTTTGTATTATGATTGTTTACTTCTGATTCAGGCTAATTCTTTCCATATACCCGCACAAATACTCTGGGATATTAACGTTTTGGCTATTTAATGCGCTAGGTGGGGTGTTGATTGTGAACTGCTGTAAGTATCATATTACACTGGTCAAAAAGTATTTTTCATCAAGCATATGTCAAGGTGTACTTAGTGTATTTTAATGCTGATTTCAAATATACAATTAGTTTTTTGACATCACGTACAGTTTTCAAGATGAGAAAGTTTTTTTTGGTTTTAGCTCATGCATTATATAGAAATTCCAATTAATGACGTGTATGCATGTATTTCATTTACATCATGGAAACATACCTTTAAAATAAACTACATTATTCATTGATGCATAGTTCAGATGCAATATTTCATCATCTTAGATTAACCAATCAAGTTTTTTCTGATGAAATAGGTATTTCAACATCTCAAATTGTCCAATCATAATTGGTCTGATGAAATATTTCATCATCTCAAATTCAATATAAGTATAACCGTTTGTATCTATTTCCTTACTTGTTTTACAGTGTCAACAATGTGAAGACAGTGTAGAAATCCTCCTGATATGTTTTGTTATTTCTGTGGACAATTTATTGTGAAAGCTCAAAAACGTACAATAACACCAGAAATCAAGAATATTTCAAAGCTATACTTTGACTGTCCACTTGGAGATCAGGACAAGTTATTGGCACCACATTTTATCTGCTCAGCTTGCTCAAATGGCTTACGTGACTGTTTCAATAAGATGAAGAAGTCCATGCCTTTTGCCATTCCTATAATGAGGGAGCCGAAAGACCATTTTAATGACTGTTCTTTTTGCAAAGAAAATGTCACAGGATTCTCTATGTAGAATAAACACAAAATTGTGTATCCCAATTTGGATTCTGCAATGAGACCTGTGCCTCACAATGGAAGTCTGCCAATTCCAGTTCCACCAGATGATGGTATTGAAATTTCAGATGATGATGCTGACTGCCACGATAGTGCAACTGAGGAAGATTACGTGGCTGATGACGATAGCTTTGAACCTCAGAATTTTTCCCAAGCTGAGCTGAATGACCCTGTCAGAGACCTATCCCTCTCAAAAGTAAAGCAGAACTGTTGGCATCAAAACTGATGGAGAAGTATCTGCTAGAGCACGGTGTTCGTATAACTTATTTTCGGCAGAGAAATGTGGTTCTACAAACGTGTTTTTCTGGTGAAGGTCCGCTTTGCTTTTGCAGTAACATCGATGGACTTTTCGAATGTTTATCACAAAATCATGATCCTGCAGAGTGGCGTTTGTTTATTGACTCTTCAAATCGAATTTTAAAAGCTGTGCTTCTCCATAATGGTAATTTGAAGCCCTCTATTCCTATTTCACACTCTGTTCATCTTCATGAATCATATGAGAATATGGAACTTTTACTTCATGCCATTGCCTATGAAAGATACGCATGGAAAATATGTGGAGATTTAAAAGTCATTGTAATGTTAATGGGAAAGCAGTCAGGTTTCACAAAATACTGTTGTTTCTTGTGTCTATGGGATAGTCGGGCATCTGACAGACATTATTCGGAATCAAACTGGCAGACAAGAACATCATACCAGCCAGGACTGTCTAGCGTCAAGAACACACCCCTTGTAGATCCATGTAATGTCCTATTGCCTCCTTTGCACATAAAGCTTGGAGTGATGAAACAGTTTGTAAAGACACTACGGAAGAGAAATGCCAGAGGGTTTGAGTATATTGTAGAAAAGTTTCCCAAAATCACACAGGCGAAGTTGAAAGAGGGTATCTTTGTCGGACCCCAAATTAGAGAAGTACTCAAAGATGTCAACTTCAAGACAACACTGGATGAACTGGAACTGCCTGCCTGGAATGCTTTCAATTTGATCTGTGAGAATTTCTTGGGCAACAAGAAGGCAATGGACTACAAGGATGGAATCAAGAATCTTCTGAAATGTTACTCAGCAATGGGTTGTCGCATGTCACTGAAAGTTCACTTCTTGGACACCCATCTGGATTTCTTCGCAGATAACCTTGGAGCAGTGTCTGATGAACATGGTGAAAGATTTTACCAGGACATTAGTGCTATGGAGAAACGGTACCAAGGCTTATGGAATGACAGTATGCTGGCTGACTAGTGCTGGACACTTTACCGTGATCAACCAGATCAGGAACACCGCAGGAAATCCAAATCACAATGTTTGTAACTATGTTGTTCTAACTTTGTCTGTTTTGTCTGACCCATTTTTTGTGTATTCACTCTTTGTAAATTGATAGTGATGATTTTTAACTCAATAAACTCATTTACTTTCTAAAAATAATATGTCCTTATTTATTATGTTAATGATTTCATATATACAAATATGTAAATATTTGCATGTATCTACTGAAAAACTGATACGTGCTGCATACAAATGGAGTGAAATTTTGAAATCAGCATGAAATATTAGTCTAAAAAGTTGGTTTGCATTCATAATGAGTATAATACATTTAATTTTGTTGACCAGTGTTATTGGAGAAGATCAGTGTAGCCTATCAATGTCATCCATGAGCTGTTTTCCATTATTAAATTATAGTTAAGATAAGCCACAGCAGGAAGCTCGAAGATATGTGTCTAGCAACTGGCATTAGTCAAAACTTCTTGAACTCTGATTCGACTCATCTTACAGTCGCAGACGTACATCCTCATACAACCAAGGAACAACTGGTTCACTAAAGTGTTTAAGCAATGCTTTCTTGATTGTAATTTTGCGTGTCTCCTGTACTCATTCAAGCGTACATCCGCAGAATAAAGACAATGATCTAAGCTGATACAAGTAAATCCTTTTTGGACGACTACTATTGATAAAATGTTTCGTTCACAAAAGTGTTCTACTTTGTCTCTTGTAAGCATCAGTTGCTAAAAAATAAAACAACCAGTTTCTAATTCTTGATTACACAGTTTCCTGGTTGCGGTTTTATAGATACACACGATTATCCATCACCAACCCTCTTTGAAGAAGTTGTGCTGGCAAAGGCGATCCCTAACAATGAATAAGCAGGTACCATACCGGCAATGACAGTTGTCTCTGTGAAATGTACCTGACAAGGAATATTAAAGAAATTTTTATTGCATTGTGACGACTAAGTACTAATGATAAATATATAGTTGCAACAGTCCTGCTCGCATCGTCGTACAATTTGATGACTATGTCGATGGGTAAACCTATTTTTCATTCATTCAAGTCGCTTTTATCCCAAACCTAGCATGTTTATCCAAGTAAGGCTTTTAGACATTTTTCTCCCTATCTGTCATCAATGAACATACTGCAGAAGCCACGTGTATCAATGATACAATTTCACGTAATCGACATTATGAAGAAGCATTATCCGGGTAAAACGTTATTCAAAGTTAAATTTGAAGTGGTTGAATTTTGTTTGTGTAGATATTGTAATGTTGCCTAAGCCTAAAACTCGATGTTCTTATATATATTGGCAACCAACAGAAAGCACGCACTTTTGTTGTCTGGTACGAAAACAGCCGCATAAATTAAGCATTATTATTAGTTTGCTGAAAACTTGTAGTAGCAGTTTAGATGCAAAAATCAAAGAATGCTTGCTACTTATATTTTTTTTAATGTTTTACGTGTTATTAGAGTTGTTTCATGTAGTTTCTTTTGTTTGAATGAGTAAACTCTTTGTTGTGTGGTACATTACTTTCTATGATTAAACATGCTTATATAAAATTTAAATAATTAAAAAGGAAGATTATAATTTTGATAAGAGAGAAACAGTTGAAAAATTAAAAAAAAACTAATTTTGTTCAATCAACGAATATCTTTTTAAGTGTTTGTCATTTTTACACCATTTTGTTTCGGTATGTGTGTCAGTTTTTTAAATGTATGTATATACTTCTTATTTTGAAGAAATTATTTATCTAACACTAATCCTATAAACAGTTTACCTGTCTTTCACCACCAATCAAAGAATCTAACAGCAGCTTTCTTGGCAACATAATTGAATTTTATAGCTGCATAGGATAACAAAAATAACTAAACGAATTTACGCTAGAAAATATACTGGCACAAGGAACATTATACATATTAACGAGACAAAGGATAATATACTCTGTATTTGAATACTTCACGCATATATTTTCATTGGAGAATATATTAATAAATCGAATTTTTGAAAATAGGATACTAAGAATTATAACAATGTTTACTTTAACCCAGACAAACTATCTAAAATGTGTATTTAGTTAAGTTGTTTTTACTTGCCAAAACCTACATATTTCTGTGGATCTGATAAATCCTGCTATTTTTGTATAGTGTAAACAAACTTATTGTTTACATTACATGTCAGCCGCACACTATAATTTCTTTTCAAATTATTCTTATTTTGGAAGACCTTACTTTAAACAATGATTTTGTGAAAGACTCCGTTCATCTGGCTTTTATCTTCTTTAAAACTACTTATCGATGTTGGCTCATAAGGCATCCAACAGAGGAATCATTTTAGTATCCGTTTCCTAAAACAAATGGGGAAGAACAGGGTGCGTGCGAAAGTTAGCCACACGTCAACCGCAGTAATCCTTCTATTAGAATTTTTCGCATTTTTAAAGATGAGAATAAACAGGGAAACCAGGCTGAAACTTACGCGGCCGGCTCGTAAAGAATACTTTTTTTTCAATTTTACATTTCTTTTTGTAAAAACCCATGTGTATCGACGCCAAAATTAAGAGTTAACGTTTCTTTGACTAATTATTTAAAATCAATGTTTGTAGTGCCATTAAATTAAATATTTCATTGAAGTTATGGTATACAATACAATACAATTATTTGGTTAAGAGAGAGAGAGAGAGAGAGAGAGAGAGATAGTTTATCTTATTTTTTAAACGGTGGGGAAAATGTTCATGGTATTCTAGATGCTTGGCTGAAAACGATGAAAACGATTAATATTGTCTGAGTAGAACCTGATGGCCAGATTAATCAAGACCTTAAACGCTTTTATATATGCACAGATCTATGCCTCTCTTGCTGTTATAGACTGTCGAACCTGTTCTCTAGGGTACACCTTCGTTACATTTCATTGCAGACAATTTTGAAAATTGAACCCGTGAGGATTCACTATTATACGTCAAATCTTGCATTTATCTCAACACTGTCTACAAGATGTCTTTGTAGGAAAACATGAGAAGAAAAAAGATTCCCATTGGCCGAAAAGTCGCAATATACTTCAGTAACATATCCACAGGATGCAATACAAATGTGTAAACCAGAAATAGATTTCGCACAGCTGAAATATTTCTATAAAAGAAACCATGAAATCTGATTTCTATAAATATTACGTGTGAATTAATGGCAAAAAACAAATTTAGGTTTATTCATCCCATTCGCTTAGCGCCAATACAGGCGAGCGAAAGCGGTCGTTCTTCGTGTCTCTATTTCTTTTGACGTTCGTGAATTTGTTCGAGACACGCCACTAATGCTGTTGACTTTTCCTCGTGCAAATAAAATGAAAGACAGAAGATAAACCTTTGCCAAAATTCTTTAGACAGTTTAGACAATAAAATATTGAGGTAAACCACAGATCTAGATTAATAGTTTCAAAAATGTCATAATAGAAAGAGAAAAGCAATTTTTTTTCTCCATAACCTTTTCTTTCCTGATACCTTTTCTGAAATAATAGCTGTTTGGAAAGTCTTTGGAACTGATATACATATCTGTTTAGTAAACTGTCAGTCCCAAGTTAAAAGAAGAAAGTATGAATATAAATATTAAAAAGAAAAACAATTTCCGTCGCTTGTCTGCAGATAATTCAATATCATTTGTACTTTTTCTTACCATTTAGTTAAAAATAATTTTAGATTTTAGCAAAAGAAATATAATTTTTTTTTTAAAATAGCTATACCAAATCGTTATGTCAATTGTATCTTTATCCTAACGAAGAAAGTAGTATGAACCCAATCCATTATGTTTATTTTTAGACTGAGAAATCTGAATTTGTTTTAATTTTTTTAAATCTTAAAATTATGATAACATGACATGATATAATATTCTATTGTATTATTGGTCCTAATTAAAAACATCCAAGCATCATTTTAAAGAACTGCTGAAATCACTCTTGTGAATGTCTGAGTAAATGTTAGTTTTCAACTTTAAAATGTTAACACCGTAAATACAATATGAATTCTTTGGACAATAATGAAGTGTAATCTTAATTTCATATTAAAGTCTATGATTGGTAGCATACCGTAGATGATATCAACAAAAGAAATAAATAAAACATTCAGTGTCTAAAATATATAAAATCAGAAACTAACCATTCATTATTAGCCATCTTTAATAAGCTACATAATATGCCCACATTGCAATATACAAATAAAATGTGAGTAAAATTAAAATAAATACAAGGCTGTCATATTACTTACCGACCGATAATAGCAAAATTAATTGAAAGACATCAGATACTGTGTGTGTGTGTGTGTGTGTGTGTGTGTGTCTGTGTGTGGAAACCGAAACAGGATATGCACAAATAATTTGCATTTGCAACTGATACGTATATAATACATACTTAATGCGTCATTAAGAAAAGAATATAAAAAACTAAATAAGTTGTACAATGCATTACCTTTTGGTACTTGAGTACATTACGTTAAACATAGCATGGCACGTTGATTTCTTATTCATATACAGGTTATCAATGACTGTGGAACGTTCAAAATATCTTGCTGCATTTTACACAATTCATTAAAGATGCATATTACTGTTTGACCTTTTCAGTAGTTATGTAGCTCTGTATAGCTTCAAAGACGTTCATATCAGAGCCTTGTGCAGACCAAGTTATCTTTTTCAGTCTTCCATCAACTTCTGTAAGTTGCAAATAATTATTTACCACATTGTTGTCTGCATACTTTAAGTCATGGTTACGTTGGAAAACGAATCCCCACCCAATGAGATATCTTCCTGAGATAGTGGCACGATAGATGAAATCTTGTCAGCAGTCAGTATAGCTTCGATTTTATAAAAAAAAAAACGATATCCTTGCCTGATATGCAGCCGCACACGTCTATTGATCTACCCCCGTATTTCACTGTAGCTGACGTACACTGACTGTTAAGCCACTCTCTGGTCCGCTTTAAAACAAAAGGCATTTGATTACCTCTTAAAGTTCAAATTTGAAATTATGTATAAATATCACCTTCCAGCTTTGCTATCCAGCTGTTTCATTTCTGCTGCCCTCTTCAGCCTTACCGTTTGGTTGCTTCTTCTCAGCAAAGGTTCCAGGCAGCTACACATCCACTTCGCGTTAATGTTTATTTGACTGATTTTGAAGAAACGTTAACATCCGTACTTACAGACAGGTCATTCGCAAGATATTTATTAGTCCGTCGTTTATCACGGACAGAAAATAACCTAATGTACCTAAGATCACTTTTAAAGTGCTTTTGATTTTTTACTCACCCTCCTTTATTTTCAACAGTACCAGTTTTGCCTATCCACATCAGAGTCTTGCATACATCTTCTGAAACATTAAGTTTGGCTTTAATTTTCCGCATATAGTAGCCTTCAATAGCTACGACTTTGATTTCTATAGGCTTTTATGTGATATATATTTTTTCCAGAAGCTATAAGATTTAAAACACAATAATGTTAGCATTGCCTGTATTTTATAGTCCTACTGCTGATATGGAATTTTCTGATTGTTTTCATGATAATCAGAATCGCATCTCATGTGTAAAAATTAAAATGCTCCAAAGTACAGTGAAGTGTTGATAATCTACATTATGAATATCACGTGTTATTTGCAATTTATACCCGTTTTGTTCTATTTCCATATTTATACTACTGTATATAAATATATATATTAGAAAAGATTTGGAACATGTGATTGATTAACTGCCTTTAATGTCTACAGTTAATCTCTTTTACATAAAAAACTGAAAGAACTATTAATTTTAATTATATTGATAATAAAATATGTTATTAATTATTTATTTTGCAAGACATGAAGTGAGACATACATATTTAGAATGTATGACTTTCTATTCTTAAACATCCCAACAATAATTAATGGTGTAACAACACCAAACAAATACGCTGAGCAGATAACTGACTCAAACTAAGATTAGTGTTTCATTGGATACACTGCATTGTCCTTTTTAATAACAATGTCTTCAAATGCATTTAAATAATTTTCCTAGGGTATTTATTTAGAAGAAAAAACAATCTGTTCAGTTTAGTTGTTCCTTGTAAGTGAAATAGATGCCAGAGAAAGATATCAGAAAATTTGAAGGCAATCATAACCAATCTAAAAACATTAATAAATAAAGTGTGGCAATTATAAAAAATTCATTGTTGAACGCGAAGAAACATACGTTAAATTTTATATTAAAATTACTTTAAAGATTGGCCTCAGGTATTGGCTGCTATTTTCTGACTTTTTCTATTTTATGTCCATTAGATCAATCTGTAAAACTAATTTATAACAGCATAACAAACAATTCTTCCAAGATAAAAATTAGAAAAGACTAAGTATGTCTTTCCGTATATGTGTATAAGTTTAATTTTTAGCTGCATCTTCTTTAGCTAGGTTCTCTTCTGCAGTTTAAAGAAAATCTAATGAGATCTTTCTAAATATGACGGCATAAACACTGATATCCTTGTTTTCTATCTACATGAGAGGGTAAAAGCTATAGATCTGACTAACCCAGTTTCTCTAGTTTAGGCTTTTCTTACAAGGCTTTAAAAAAGGTCTTATGATGGGTCTAACAAAACTGTTTTAAAAGATTACATATTGGTTTATGTTATTTCCACAAAGGGCCATTAGTTATTCTTTATATAAATTATAGCTTGCAGTAAAAAAATTCTGTGTAAACTGTTGGATGAATTGTAAAAGAATAAAGCAAGGAACGTAGCACGAACTAGATTTATTTCAAGTTGAGTATCTAGGCCGACCTATGTGAGGAAGTTAATTTTAATTATCGCAATGAAACTGGTTCAGTTTTTGCACATTTTCGAATGTAAATTAAACTCAACAGTAAAAGTTAAATCGTTCTGAACGCTACTCAGCAAATAACTGCAAAATAACAAATGAGACTTACATCGACAACACGATATGCTGCTACTTTTTAATTAGTATAAAATTGAAATTAATCATTATGAAAAGATTTATTTCGCATTCAACCGGCTCTGATTTTAGTTTATCATAAATTACACTTTCAATCAACAGCTATACAGTTTTTTTTTTTTAATTTATTTACCAAAAAAGGTATTGATTAAAAGAAACAGCCAGAAACATATGGGAAAGTATCGAGTAAGAATCGTTAATAATGTACAGAACAAAATACAAAAATACAAAAAGGCTGTAAATTGTCTGTAAATGTAATATCGGAAACATTTACTGTGTTGTTATTAATGAAATATTCATCATGTTTTCGTAACTACATTATCCATAATGTTATTAAAGTAATAACGAATGGCAAATTTAAGCATTTTCTTCTCAGTAAATAAAAATACTAAACAAATTTTAAATATTATAAAGTAAGATTGAAAATCGTACCATTAATTACTTAGTAACGTAATAAATTAACCTTTTACAAATTCTATTCTGTTGTTTGTGCAAAATCATTTTTATAAGAAGTACAGTTTGTTCTAAAACAGTTATTTTCTCGGTTATTTAAATGATTTTATGCATCGTGCATATTAATAGCCTTAATAAAATTACATTTTAAAGATTCAATTTCATTCTTAGTGAGACTACATTAATTGAAGATAATATCAGGTAATGAAAAGTATAAAACTTTCCTAGTTCTTTTAGCTTCCTTTTATAAAACACTTGCAGTATCTACAGTAGTTCAGTAACATCTTCAAACATTTTCAATTAGGCACTAGCTTAGCAGTCAATACATTTTGAAACTCGGTTTGTTTTAGTTTTACTCAAACTGTATAAATCTCTAAGGCGTTGTATTGCTACTCAGTATTTATGAATATAATTCTGCTAGTTGAATACTAAATAATGCAATAATTTTCGCAAGTCCTCTAAAAGCCTAACTGAGAAAAAATAAAGTAGATCGTATAAATGATTAATGCTTATTTGAAAATTGATAAATTGTTAGTGATTAACGCCATGTTTATTCAGCAAAATTTACAGTCTGATGAACTATTTTACGACCTCGCAATATTTCCTACAGCTGTAAAACACTTTAAGTTCAGAATTTATTTTTTCTTATGTGTAGGAGATATAAGATTTTGTTTCCTAACAGTTAATCAGCATTAAAGAAAATTCTCCAAAGGTAAGTGCCAATGATTTAAAGAATCAATTTATTTAAATCTTCCAAACATACTAATTTAAATTAAATGATGCTACAGGTATGACAAACGATGAAAACTGCCATGGTAGGCAAAATTGATATATTGTGCTGAAATAATAAAATATTTTTGCACTCGTCCATGTGGCTTTTATAATTCAGCTCTACTAGCAAGCATTATACAATTAATGTAGTAAATAAAGTTTAAATAAACCAAACGAAATTTTATTTAAATTTTATAATACTGTTTAAAAAATTCGCTACATCATCATCTTTTTCCTATCTCAAAATGCTTCTGGGCAACACACAAACTGATTTTAAAATTGTTTTGATATCACTAAACTTTCATGCAAATATTTAGTTCAATTAAATTTAACTTTGGATTGCCTGCAGGTAATGAAGAATGAAGAAAGAATAAATAAGGAGAAGAGGTCTTTGCTTCACCACACTGAGCTAATAACTATCACCTGGAGGCGAACGGAGCTCTTTTATACTACTCAAGCAAATCCGTGGCGATACTTGGAATTACTGAGATAAATAATACGAAGGAAAGGGCTAAAACCAGAATAATATTTTTAAAGATTCTTCAAAATATCAGATTTATAGTGTTAACTTATGGCACAGACAAATCCCTCAAGAAGTAAGATGAAATATTTTTAATATTGCTTTTTTGACTATTATGGCGGATAAATGTTCTGACACAGTAAGCCAGGAAAATTTTAATATATATCAGGTGGGTGGATAAATATCTTTAAGATTACTATGGTTTTAATTAGCTTCTACAAAGTGAAAGTCATCGATGCAAACTGTCGAGTCTGCACCATCAAAATGCTTTTCTATAGATGAGTGTCATTGTTGTCTGATTGTCAAGGATAGTGTTATACTGGGGTTTTTAACATAAGCGGAAACAATTTTTTGACCAAAGAAAGCGTTGCAGAGGAGACGAGTACTATCTTCATACTGTTGTGCACATGCTTTGAATCTCTTGTTTGACGATGCTTTCAGGCAGTCAGCCCAAAGATTTCCGCAAAGTGTTAGAGTGTCTTTGAAATAATTAAGCTGGTCAAGTTCCCTTCCAAAAGGAATGCTACCTTTCAGCTAATCAAGGCAGAAATCGCTCCATGTTACTCAGGTTTTAATGTTGGTGATATAAGAAGATTTTACTCTATCTAGTGGACTGTTCGTGGTGATTCTGTCGGCAGCATTTTTGAAAATTATAATATTCTGAAGCTTCTCTGAGAAGATTTTCTATCGGTGAAATTGGACGGAAGGATAACTGAAGTAATTATGCAGATTCCATAATATAATTTTTGTTTGTATTACAGCTTTATGAAAACATCTTGAAGAGCACGGATTAACTGAGAAAAACTCTTCAGAAGCAGTCCCTATCTGTTGCTGAAGCTCATGGCATTGCATTGCTGATGATCGACATCTTTAAAAATATAAAAGCAAATGAGAAATCCAACCTCTTATTTGAGCTACTGGAGCTCGCCCTCACCACATTAACACAAAAGAGCTCTCGCTTCAAAAAGAAAAACGAAGTACTAAAGTGCTTTAAAGTCGGTGATAGAAAGAGCTACAAAAAACCTACCATCCAGAGATAGTACCGCGAACAGTTTTTATACCTAAACACCTGACTATCTCCTGAAATCCAGATAACTGGGATCAGTATGGGTATATTATTTATTTAAACCTTAAAATACTGGTTCAAAAAAAGAAAAAAATGCTAATTATTTTCCTGAGTTAAGAAGGTTACCGGTTTAATCGAAAAGAATTTCCATTGAAAGCGAGCTTGCCACGTAGTTGAAGATCTTTTAGAAATATTTTTTAGCAAATTCTATTCCAATCAGTCCATTCATTTGCGAGGAGTTATAGCTTTCTCTGGAATTTCTCAGTAGTATTTGGTTAAACAGGTGAGCTTTGTTGCATGCCTGATCCTGTTAAATAAGAAGCGGCTTTACAGCAAATACAGCCTCTCTCTCTTTTACACACACACACACACACACACACACACACACACACACACTAACGCAAGTGCATGGCTTTATCAAAGAAAATGTTATTTACTGTTTGGTTGTTCATTAACTTTCTATTCAGGTGAACATATAAATCCGGACACGGTAAATTCAGATTGGAGCAAACGCATACGAAACAGCAGATGATCAATGCTATTGCACATGCCAGTATCACTTCCACAGTGCGCATATATTTCTCTCCAAATGACCGAGCTCCATTGTCCACAAGGAAATTAGTGAAAGTTGAACTAAGCGAAGTCTGGACATTGCATTTATCATAACCAGCTGTTCTACAGACAACACTTTATTGGATGAAGTCTTCCTTCCTTGTCATGTTAACAGAAGATGGAAATGTGTATTGTTTTGGGGTAAAGTATTGCTGTTGAATAGTTGATATTGTTACTACTACTACTACTACTACTACTACTACTACTACTACTACTACTACTACTACTTATTATTATTATTATTATTATTATTATTTTATTATTATTATTATTATTATTATATTATTATTATTTATTATTATTATTCTTATTATTATTATTATTATTATTATTATTATTATTATTATTATTATTATATTAGGACTTTTTAAAATAAAAAAATGTAATAGTTAAAATTTTATATAAATTGATAACAAATGCAGTTGTTCTTAATTTGTTAATACATACTTTTCCAGATGCAAATATTTGGCGAAGTGTACGAGTGGGTAGCATGTAAAATGTAAGATTTTTGAAGAAACAAAATAAGAATTTGTTATGACGGTGAAATTTTTAGCGACTTCTGTTGTCGTCAAATAGTTTTGTGAAAATTATTCTAGATTTCATCGTTTTAATTTGGTATGGATAGTTTACGAGTATTTTAATAAAATATTCCAGGCTTCTTTTGTCGTGGGCTGATATTCTTTAAAGGTATGTCATAGTATCAAACCGATACTTTAAGTACTGTTTCACTGCGAGCTTCCTGTTTTATGATCTGATATTGTGTATGCACCTGCGAAGAAAGTTAGAATGCTTGTTTGTGCTTTCCCTGTCAGGTGATTCCGAACTCATGGCAACAGAAATAAAAGTCTAATGAAATCCAGCCTTTTTGCAAACGAGCATCACCAACATTTCTACTCTCGAACAACACTCGTCAGGGATCAACGTTCCATACATAACTGTCCGATCTTTTGATGTTTGCCTCTTTTGTTGACTGGTGATATGTATATGCTTTAGTATAATGGATAAATAAACCACAATTGTTTAGACAGACTGATATTTAAAAAAAAGTTGTGTTGAATTAGCCTCATCTATTACGCTTAAACAGAAATTGTTCATGATGAATTATGAAGCAGAGTATTTATGGAATTCTTTTACTACGCAAAAATAAAATGAGTCGTCCTTTAAAACTAGGTCAGGCCACAGGCTTAAGAATTAAATAAGATTTCCAGTATGTGTTTGACATTTTCTTTATTGATATTGTAATTTTTTATTTTCTATTGTATTTTCAATTATTCTGATTAAGCTGTACAGTCACAAATAAGTAAACAATGAATTTTCTGAAAGAAATTTTATAAAAAATCCTGCTGGACCCTGGATGTGTCATATTAGTCTAATTTCTAAAGATTTTGGTAAACCTTACTACTCTTTTTGCTTGTATAAACTGTATCAAGTATCCGTTATTCATTTCGATGAAAATTACTCCAATCATATTTAAAGGATATATTGTTCCTTTTTTCTCAACACCCTGACTTTCCTATCGCTAACTATTAATATTGGGAATTTTATTATGTTACGATTTTTGTTGAAGTCAGATGAAAGGTGGTAAACGTTATCCAAGAGAGTTCTTTTCAGCCATAAATTCTAAGTTGTAACTAACACAGCAATGCATTTTCCATTTTTGAGAACAAAATTAATCTTACACTTAAAAATTTCAGATAATTTAATGAATTTACTAAAATAATCGTCCGTTATAATTCATGCATTATATATGCAAGAGATTCATCTATAAAGATAATAAAATGTAATGCATGTATTCTGTAGGCACACTGTTCTACTGTGCTTGGTTAAGGAAACTGAAACTATCGTGCTTCACTGTCGGATGGCTTATGTACCGACATCTACAGGAAGGAACGAAAAATAATTCAATGTAAATGTTTTTTCCTAGATTTTTAATGCAATCAGTAAAAAAGAAATACTTTTTTGTTAAATTCTAAGTTTTTAAATGGTTATTTATCTAATTTTCCCAAAAGTAAACAATATTCTTCATATGATAAGAGAATAAGAACGATTACGGTGAGTTTGAAAGTCATATATATTTCCGTCAAAACCATAACTAATAAAACGAACACAATAAAAAAGAAAGATTTTGAGTCTCATATTGTGGATATTTTTAGCTTACTTGCCAAAAAAGTATTGTCAAAAACATCCAGTCTTTTGATTTATACGCAGTTTTGGGTGTGAAGATCTTTCATCAAATATGTAATCATAATTTCACCTAGAAATAACGTTGCTTAAACAAAGTAACAAAAGTATTCTGCCTTTTGAATAATTTCAGTACACCAGTGTTTGCCGAACAGCACGTGTCACACTTCTAGATATTATATTATTACTGCATTATTTGCTAGCAACGCCTTTCATTATTAAATCACAAGCGAGAAAGTAAGAATAATAGACTGAAATCTGAAACGAGGCCACAAGCCCGATTAATCTAATATATTAAGTACAACCAAGGTCTTTGAGGTGAAGATGAAGGAAAAATTACTAGACGATTGCTGCGACAGAAAGTCAGACTTGCTCACCTTCTATGCCAGCCTCATTTTCTTTAAATTTTGTGCTTACATCAATGATTCACGTTAGTACTCATCAATCTGAGAATCAATAAAACTATATTAATTTTGTTTATTCCTTACATTTGATTTGTCTCAAGAAATAACAAGTGTTTAAACTAATTTGATTATTTAGATGTCTTACATTGTCTCGAGATCAGAACCTTTAAATAATTTCTTGATAACTTTTACTTGTGCTACGTTAAAGAAAGTAACTAATTTTTAAATATTAACGTTTAGAGGTGAATAGTTACGAGGACTTCAAAATTTATTGAACATATAAACATAACTTGGCTTGGCTCTTTGGAAATGTGCTTCTCCATCAAATATCAAAAGTTTCTTTAATCGAGTTTTACAGGAGCATTGTTTACAGTTGAATTTTTGGCGCTTAACATTTTATTCAGTCTACAAAATTTCTAACTTTTGTGTAAGGTTTTATGAGCCCGTAATATAACTTGATCGGTTTCACGTTTCAGCTTTCATAGCTGTTTATGAGTGAGGCTTATCCACGTCTGTGACAGTTTTGGAAAGAGACTATATAGAGGTAGAATGTCTTCTAAACTCCTATCCCTGGGGGAGCAGGACAGGAGTGTGTAATTTCTCAAGTTCTTGCCTCTGCACAGAGTTAACTCTTTGTGTGTCCCTCTGAGCTGTAAGAGAAAACCAATATTAGTTGACAAAAAAAAATGGCATTCGTGATCTCAATAACTTTGCCAAATTATGTTTACAAGTAGTTTCTAACCGCTATCCGGCACTTTATGCAAATTTTACTTAAGTTTGCCATCTGTTGTCCATCCTAAGCTCACAGTGTGTTCATTCGAAGGTCATTTAAACGTGAAAAATAATTTTTTTTCCCCTTTAGGCGGCCGGATGTCTGGTTAATTAACCTTATTTTAGAAACCTTTCGCCTGTCAGGCGCAATGTAACCTATGACTACATATTCCTTTTGTGTAAGATAATTCGGACATATCTTCGGTACAAAAGTGCAGTCAGTTTGATAAAACAAATAAAGTGCCTTCCCGGGTGCAGTCTTTAAAGGGATGCACAAATAGTTCAACCTTAAAAAATCTGTACACGGATTTTAAAATAAAAATACACATTTGGGTACACACTTTTGAGCTGACCTGCGTAAACACTCAATTGGGGGAGAAAGTGAAAAAAAATAGTCTCAGTGTTCATTAACTATTTACTGAAATCCTTCGAACTGGATTCTGTAAAACCACTGGCAAACCAGTCTCTCAAACTCCTCTCCTAAAGTTCCATGAATACTTTTGCTACCTTTGAGTAACTTCCTTCACACCAGCAAGAAAAAAGCTGGCAACTATGTATATCTATTACTCCGTAACCCTGCTGCTCTCTGACTGTGCAGCTGCACAGGTCGGGTGGCGTACTCCGCCAATCATTAGCATCAGCGTTACGCCGACTGTGGTGAAGGATAACACCAGAAAAACAGATAAGCAGTTTAAAACGCATTGAAGATATAGCAATGTACAAATATGCGCATTTAAGTGATTTACATTATCCTCCAATGGTTAAACATGGATATTAATTAAAAGTAGCATTCTGTTTCGGTTAGACGACATTAATAATAATATCACATACGGTTATTTTTTCCATTCCAAATTTCAAAGTAAAATTTACATAAATTTTATTTATTCTAAAATATATATCTCAAATATAAACCGGCAAATTCCAATCTGGATATTGAAACTAATGCGTCCGCGTTCAATCCACTTCAATCCCGTATCCATTGAATTTCTTAATTTCCTCGTAGGTTCTCTGATTGTTCCTTGAACATCCTATTGTACTCATAAGATCTTCAAATTTTAATTTGTTTATCATACACGTATGGCTTCTGATTGCCGCCCCGTGAATGCCGGAAAATATCTAACATGCAAATTGGAATCCATTAAGTCTTGAAGGTTACTTAACAGGTAACTCTGGTTAGAATCTCTACGGGAGTAAGAGAAGTATATCATGACCATTTTAGCATTTCCATAGTATCATCGGATAAGTTACTATTTTTTTTCCAATTAACCGCTGGCATTTTTACATATCTTTAATCATGGAAAATGAGCAGGCAGTCTGTGCATCTCAATTTTAAAATTGATTTTCTTTCGAATTGTATTTTTAATATACAAAATAATCATTTAATTCGAGACTGATATTTAGTTTCCAATTTCTGATCTAATATTATAGCTTTACATTATTGGAAAATATTTTAAAAATTCGAACTAAATTATACGGTATTAGCAGTACAAACCTTTTGATAGAACCTATCATTGGCAAGAAAAATATTCACGACATGTATTCTTTAATTGGTTTTTTCATAATCTTAAAATTAAATTAGTAAGTCTTTACGAGAGTAAATCATGAAATATCATCTGTTAGGGCCACGAAAAGATGTTTATCATAATGTATTGTTCTTGACACTGTTGATGTACATGTAATAAACATAAAATAGTAATTTACTCAGATATTATTGCCAAATCTTGCACAATAATTTTTATTGTCTTTATTTTCAGGTAGTTTAAATAAAGCCAAAAAATCAAAAAGTTGTCGTTCGTATTTTGTAGAGATATAGTTTTTTTTTTCAAAATAAAAAACAATTTAAATAACTATGATCAAGATATCTACAAAAGGGCACAAATCATTACCGTGCCTCTGACGGATAAATATCCAATGGCGACAGTGCTATAAGCAGCTACCTCGACGACAATAACGTAGAAAAATCTGGCGACGATGTCCGACAATTCCGAATTTTATATGAAAAACTATATCAGATCTCTTCAGGGTTTCATGCGGAAGGAAACAGGCATGAACTGGAGAAACCTACGAGAACAGTTGCTGAGGGGGGAGGCGCGAGCAGAAAGTGTCAGGAAGGTTTGCCAAACCTAACCGTTCTGATGAGAAGCGAACAGGTCTTTGACCACCGAAGGTCAGCAAGCTAAAGGCAAAATTAACCTGCTGCAATACGAGTGGTGATACTTGCACACGAAGACTGGGACTTTGGTAGATACAATGCAACTCGTTCGTAGCGTCTGAATATTGCCATCGATTCCAAAGTTACAGCTTTCGGCTGGAACACCTTCAGTTAAGATTCGATTTTGAATAATTATTAAAATAAAATGGTCATTTTCTTTAAAAATAATAATTTGTATTGTTTTCTTTACTGCGAAAACTATATTACTATTATTTTTGTTGTTTTCTAAACCTATTTTTTAAAATAACTGATGCAATCGTATTTGCAAAGATGAATTTAAAATAAAAAACCTCAATTATTAGTAGGTATTTAGTATTTAGCGTTTTTATGTATTTTAAAATTCTAAAACAAAATTTATTCAGTTTCAACTTAAAGAAAGAAGACAAAATTTTGGCAAGTATATAGTTTGTTTTGCCCAAGTAAATCCATGAGGATATAAACGTAGGCCTTTGAGTATTATTTTTAAAAAATGTTTATCATTTCTCGTTCCGTGATGTGTCACTCTGCAGGAAGAAAAGCTGCTTCAAGTCAAAGGGAGTTTTTTTTTTTTAAATCTTGTTCGTTTATTCTTTTCCCATAATTAATTTATTGATTCAAGTGGCGTGAGACTTTACCTTAGACGTTTAAACGAGAAATTTAATCTTGTATTCATTTTCTGCGGTGTAGAAGTCCGAGCGGCTTGTGATCTATAGCGACCTGCTTACTACTGGCAATAAAACAGAACAAGCGAGCTATCGTTCAAGAAAGTTAACTTAAAAAAATAACTTCATTCTAAAGTCCCCTACTAAAACAGGAAGAGTCGTCCTCGTGCCAGTAAACACCTTACAATGTTGAATAGTTAAGGAAGACTCGATAATTTGACTTTTAATGAGAATCAACCTTCGGCTAGAAAATTAGTGGAAAAAGAAATGTAAAGTACAAAACAGGGGACGTAAGAGAATTTAACAGCTATGTAAAAGACAAATTTAAAAAATACTTATTTTGATGTTTAAAGGAATAAGCCATTCCAAAATTAAATAATGATGATCAAAATAAAAATACCGCCAAAAAAAATGATACACAGAATTCGTTTAAATGCGCATTTGTTATATAGTGAAATACGAATTAAAATTGCAATGTTTCTTTTTAAGAACTTTGTTTATTATGGTCTATGTAAGACAATGCACTTTTTCAAAATGTAGCAATTACGTACTTATCAATAACAATAAATCGATTATTTTAATTAGTTAAAATATTACATAATAATCAAATGCTTATGCACACCTTTTAAAAGATTAGATTGTGTATTTTACATATTTTCATCGCATTTATATCTAATATAGTTAATATTCTCGGCGCTTTGACAGGCGGAGCTGGTTTACTTTCATATAGAGTCAGCACATCCAGATTGACTCACTTGAATTACATATAAGAGCCCAATATATCTTCAAATCTGTATTATAATGCATACACAGAACCTTAGAGGATGTGAAATTATCTTCCTCATAATATAATTCTTGAAAACTACAAATCCGTATCGCTCCGACCCCATATATTTGTTTGTTTGTTTTTTTTGCAGTGTGATTAGTTGGAATACAGTGCCGAACAAAAGAGTTTGGACAATTCATGTGAAATTTATATTTAAACTCTCTTGTTTTTACATTTACATACAGGTAGCCAGCCTATTTTCCATAAGTTGTTTAAAACATGCCTTTAAAATGTGTAAAAACAGGAAATGTCATATGTGTATCTATTTTCTGGAAAAATTATTTGAATTAGCATAGTCAAATTTGTACCGCGACAAATGAGTTGGGACAGTAAACAAAATCTGTGCATGCATTTATTCCCATGAATATATTATTTTTTAAAGAATCAAATGAATAGAATCACATCATCTAAGACCATTTCAGATCATTTTTATATTATGCCTGGCAAGACAACGTCGACTGAAATCAGAGACTTGATAGTTGAGCACCACCAAGAAAATCTGTCTTGTCGGGAGATAGCCGATCGAGTCAATTGCCCGAAAAGCACTGTAAACCGCATTCTGAAGCAGTACAAGGAGACTAGTAACACGAAAGCAAAAATGCGAATGGGAAGACCGCGAAAATATGACAACAAAATGGATCGACTCATTTGTCGCAAATCCAGGGCCAATCGTTTCCTGACATCGACGGCCATTCGAACCTCCCTGAGTGGAGTGAATGTCTCCAGTCGCATTATTAAACGTCGTCTTTGCAAGGGAAATTTCTTTGGACGAATCGTCCAGAAAAAGCCATTGATCTTTAACAAGAACAGGCGCATCCGCATAGCATGGGATAAATTACACAAAACGATGACCAAATTTCAATGGGCTAGAGTTCTCTTTTCCGATGAAACGATGAGCATGCGCATTCACAGTGCTGACCGAGTATATGTTCAACGTTACCTTGGCGAAAAATACAATATAAAGTGCATCCGACTACCGGTAGAGGATCGATGAGGATCGTTGATGGTTTTGGAGTGTTTGAGCGCCGTGGGACCAGGCCCTCTCAAATTGATCAGGGGCAGAGCGACACCCAGACCTACTGCAATTTACTGAGGGTTATCGTCGTTGACTACATCGACGAGAACATGCCAGTCACCGCCACCTTCCAACACGACAAGGCCCCGATCTACATCGCCAAAGTCGTCACTTCCCTCACTAACCAACTAGGAATGGATTTCATGCGCTGGCCGCCCCAAAGTCCGGATTTCAACCCAATCGAAAATGCCTGGAAACTGCTGAAGGCCAAGGTGGCCAAACACAAGAATCTCTACCAAGAACAGTTCTGGCAGGCCGTCGAGAAAAGCTGGCAGGAAATGATAAATTCCGACTGCCTTCGTTTGGTCAAATCCATGCGCCTTTGTTGGCGAGAACTGATCGAAAATCACGGATACGCCACCCACTACTAGTCATTTGATCATTTCCATGCATTTGTTGTTCGATTGTAATTTATAATGTTGAAAAATATTGGTGTATTTGCTATTTGCTCACTGTCCCAATTCGTTTGTTGCGGTACAAATCGGACATTGCCGATTCAAATAATTTTTCAAGAGAATATGTAAGCATATAGCATTTGTTGCTTTTATGCATTTTAAAGGCATGTTTTGTGCATATAATAAACAGTGTGATGGGTATTTAAATGCGTTTGTTAAAACTAGGGAGCTCAAATATCAATTTCACAGCAAGTTTCCAATCTCTTTTATCCGGCAGTTTATATAGAGCCAGTACATCGCAAATACTAGAGCTTCTAGGTGGTATAAGTAAGGTAAAAACTAATGTTGTATAGAAGTACGTGTAACTTTTAATTTGGGATATAAATGTTTTATTATTATTATTATTATTATTATTATTATTATTATTATTATTATTTTATTATTATTATTATTATTATTATTATTATTATTATTATATTATTATTATTTTATTATTATTCTATTATTATTAAATAAATTGATTTTTAAATATCTAAACCTATGTAGATAAATAATTGTATTCTCTAAATGTAATATTGCTTCATTTATTTTTGGAAATATGTAATCAATTTTTACTTTTTAGCTTCACTATGTTTCAATGATGATATTAGTAGATCTTTATATTATAATGCATTGTTGAATCTAATGGTTTTTAAACTACATTAGTATTTTTCGTGTTTGTGTGATTTTCTTCATCAAAAACAATTTGAATCCCATCAAATGTATGAGACAGCGATCCAGTGATAAACATACCACGGATATTATCAATAGTAATTGAATCAAGATCATATTTTAAGGTAACATGTTAATTGATTATGAAAATATATATTCTTCGTTTTCAATGTCATTTTAAATTTTTAGAAAGTTTAGTATGATGCATGATCATAGATATATAATTAAATATATTAAATACGAAAAGCCAAAAATATAAATACAGCATCGCTTGCTTATCATGCAGGTTATTTGGCCAGAAGAGTAGATATAGTATTATCATAAACATTCTACAAACAGAGAAGGTTGGATAAACAAAAGTGTCTCATACGGATTGAAATACAGTATCTGTCAGCCCAGCGTATTCTTTGCTGCTGTTAACAGAGCGGTTTTGAGAATAACAGACGTGGCAAACATATGTGAAAGAGCCTCTAGGTAGATATGGATTCAATACGGTTTTCCAATGATGGCTGATAGAATCAGTTAGGGATGGCTCGCGGCAAACAGCTGCTTCATATCTTCAACAAAAAAAGTGAAAAATGTAGAAGAGCATCCGTGACAAGGGTTAACTGGCACCTACTCAGCAGAAGGCCTCAATACAGACGTGAAAGTGTCTCTTTTGACAAGATGATCTGAAATATTAGCAGAACTTAAACAGATACGTTCCAGTAAAGTTTACAAATTTTGTTATTTTATTTTTAACTAACATAAATTATTGTACTATTTAATTATAAAACTCATAATTAAACGATTAATAACCAAATATGAATAAATCTGCACGCACAAAACGGTGATATATAGTACATCATCAATAAGATTCTTTGGCTTCTTTGAATATACAGTGATATAACGACTTGAGTTAAAGAAATTTTTCGTCAACACTGGACAAAAAGACATTTTTACTTGTTCTTTAAAGGAATAATTAAAGAATTATAATAATAACTATGCATCGTATTTATTGTCATCCATATTTTATATTATGCAAAAAATACGTAACGGTTGTCTTTTGTTTCTTGATGTTAGAGTATTTCAGGATCAGGTTTGGTATGCATGGTTTACTGTGTTTGGGAGATAGAATTAAGCTATAATGCATATAATAATTAATATCATTATAGAGGGATGATGTACAGATAGTTGACGAGGTAGTCCAGTGGAAGTTTACTAATTATTAAGATCGAGGGTCCAAGTTCGATTCCAGCACAGGACCAACTCAGTTTGGCCTACCCTTTCATGGTTTTCTTCCGGGATCTTCAGTTTTTTCTCACATCTAAAAATTGAAAATTTATATTAAAGATTTGCCATCTAACGTCGGTAATGCTGGTCCCCGCGGAGAGTACGAAAAAAAGTACGGATGACGTTTGTTCGATGCAACAGAAATATAGTAGTAGCGATCCTATATGTACTACAGAAGCGCGTCAGCAAGAAATGTTTTGATCTCTGTATTTGAAAACTGAATTATTCTTTCCTTTGCAAGTACATTGTCAGATCAGTAGGAACGATGAGACTATTATAAGTGTAAAGATTAAAATTTTCCGTTTGTTGCAAGCAACAGAATAGAAAAAAATTAGGAATTTTGTTTGATGCATGTGAAAACATCTAATATAACTATCTCTGTGAGCAATGAGAACCATAATAATGAATTCCTCAATAAAGGATTTTATGCATCATTTCTAATAAATCTATTCGTGAATATTGTCACATTACGTTGGAAGGGTTAGCACTTTTTTGATATATATGAAATATACGAGTAGTGTATTTTATCGGTAAGACCACACCGAAAAGTCTTTATAAGACTATGCAAAACGTAGTCACTACGAGTCACACGGTTTTCTAAAAAAAAAAAAAAATGATTAGAGCGTTTAAGTAGTTTTAATTCTTTTAATGTAAATGAACGAAACAAAATCAAGCATCAATATTTATCATTTGAAATCAGCAACACTGTTCTTTTGTAGTCATCTACTTCTTCGAAGGTAAAGATTTTCACAAGAATCTGTCTTTTTCCACTAATCCAGAACAATTTTTTTACCAATGAATAGGAACGTGTCATCAGAAATTTGAAGTGACAATTAATGTCTCTGTAGTTTGATTCACTTCTCACTCGGAAGTGATTTCACAAATATATTTTGATAGAAATGGAAAATTTCAAGGAATTGCACGATATAGCGGTACCAACTAAAAAGAGTTAACGATCATATTTTAGCATGCTATTGTCTCCTTCAATTAAGAGTACATAGCAGAACACTTGTCCACCATTTATAAAGAAAATTATAAAGTTACTGTGCTTGACAGAGTTCTTTGATTTTAGATATACATTGATTAATTTAGTCGGTTTGGTCTGAAATGTTTCACATCTCTATGATCATATTTAAAGCTAACTTTCTAAATTTATAGTTGCAGCGAAAACGCTAGAAGAAAAATCAAGTTTCCGTTAATGGGAAATCACGTGAAAGAATGTAAAATTCTGATTTATGGACAGTTTCCTCGTCCTGAAATCCAATCGCTACTCGCTTTCAATTATAAACAGTCTTTTGGTCTCTTATTTGTCAATCATTAAATATGAAGTAAAAATGCTGTTTTATCCATTGTTGTTTGCTAAATAAATAGGCTAAACCATTTTTAAAATGCAGAATGTACATTGCACACAGGTCTACAAACACCACATGAAAAAAGATAACGACCAGATCACCGTGTTAACCTTTTAAAATATTTCTTATACACAGAAAGAACGAAGTTGAAATCATCAATTAATTATCCTTCCAATGGAGTTAGCTAAGATGGACAGAGCACGAAATAAAGAAACGGAAAGATATCGTTAGTTACCGACAAAGTTGTAATGATTCTGCTGGTAGGAGAGATGTAAGTGAAATAAAAAAGACAGTCCAACCTCTCAAACACAAATATCAAGCCGTTACACTTAAGCTACAGTTGACCATTTCTTGTGCCGTACTGGATTTCTGCAGATTTAATGTAATTTATCTGAGTATTTCTTAGCTATGAGATAAATAAAAGGGAAAATCTTGACAACACTTGTATCTACGCAAGAAGCCGGATCAATAAATAACCTTACCAACACGATGAGTAAACGCTTTAAAAAAAAACATATATGCATAAAATGCAGGATCTTTCTGCGCACGGGATGGAGTTATCGTAGAAATGCGGGACAGAGAAAAACTGTAAACTAATCAGCGTTAGCATCTATGTAATCAAATGTTCAAATGAGCTATATCAGCGGTGACATTAATAATTTTCCTTTTCTGTACCATGTTGCTGTGCATCTTTAACATCAAGATTAAAATTTTATCGTCACTATTATTTCACATTTAGTTTTCATATACATATTCGATTTTTCATTTGTGAACACAGCGCGTTGAGATTTCAATCACAGCTTTGATTTTCTTCCATTATCTGTGCTGTTAGTCAGAATGAGTCTTTTTTCTCTCTCTTGTTCCTCGGTTTTCTAAAGTAATTTTGAATTTCTTTATCGTGTCAGCTCATGTTTTTAGACCTAGTATAAAATAAATATTTCCTTCAGAAGGATAAAGGGACGGCGATAATTAAAGCATTCCAAATACATGTTTTATACGGTCGGTCATACTTTCTTTCCTTTTACTATTCCTACCAACAAAAAAACAAAAAAACTATTTAAAAGCATTTTTTGTGATGGCAAATTTTAATTATATATTAATCTATAATTGAATAACGTAATATTTTCATTACCATTTATTGAAATTCTGTAAATTTAGTAAATACACTTTTAAATATCCGTTATAAAGTAGTCACAAAATAAACGAGTATAAATTAACTCTTGAATTGATCTAAAACGCGTTATTATCTTAACGATTTGCAAATTATAGTTATAATCCCGATTTGTTATTAATGTTCACAGAAAAAACTATTTTCTATATTGTTATTATTCAGTAACCTTATATTTAAAACGATTGTCGTAACTATTGTACACGACTATCGTTAACTAATCACACACCCTAGTCTCACTGTAACCTAGAACCGTTAGCAATTATCTTTCTATGGTCTAATAAAAATACGAAAAAAATTTACTATCAAAATGTTTCTTTTTAAACAGCAGATTCTGTGTAGCTACAGTTCGAATTTCTTTTAATTTAATTGCAGATACTTTCCTATCTTTTCAATTTATATCCTAAAGATTTAATTTATTATATAATATTTTTCTTTTACTGACAATTTACAGAGAAAACAATCCAATGATATATGGTTCAGTTTTTACCTATGTAGAAAAGTTAAAATAAATCTTCTTTGGCAACAAGTACAAAGAACCACGCCAGAAAATAAACTTTATAGATAGTATACTGGCTCAGCTTTATATAATTCACAGCTATGGCATGAAGAAATCTTGCGATGGTTTAATAACGACATTATAGATGCCTGATCACATTGGCAAAACAATGGCTCTTGTGAACAATGTTATTTTCTATCATTTTCTTCCCTTTGTTACCGCTTGATATTATGATTGTAGAGTTCTCTATACATTTTTTGCATATGTATAGATTTCTGTTTTCAGTAATTCGCGTGTTTCTTCTCGAAACTTTGCACAATTATGTACACGTAAAGCTTTTAAAAATGATGTGAAAAATGAGAAATACAAAGCGTCTTATTATGTGATTAATAAGTGGAAGAAAGTTTGCTATAACAGCAAACATAATTGCCTTCAAAGTAAATGGGCTGAGTATTACAATAGTGGCAAATTTTGTACGTACATAAAAAACACTATTTGATAGAATTACTCCTAGAATATTATAGAAACTGTAGGCACGCAGACTATCAGATTATCAAATTATCGATGGTCGAAGTGTTTCCACAAAACTTACAGGTATTCCTCCAGTTACTGCTGTAAATTTCATAATAATAATTTTCCTCTTTATTTTTTAATCTATCTGAACAATAGGATGCGTATCTGCGTTTTGCAAGGTCTATGAAAGCAGCTTCGATCTATTCGGCCTTGTATGGCATGTTGCTTCACCTTCGTGCAGGATATGATGACTACAGAAAATAATACCCGAATTAAATACAAATGGAAAGGCATTTTTAAATGTTCTCAAATGACCGACGACATAATAGAAACTTCCGCTTTCGCTATTTTCCTAATCTTGCTTTGCAACAAATGGTTATAAACACCGAATCCAAAGCGTTGTCTGTCTACCTTTCTTCAGAGTCATGCGGTTTTGGATAAATCTTTACAGTATGACTCTCTAAATGAAATGACAACAGAACTTGAATGTGCAAAAGGTCTCCGCTACATTATGCTCTCGCAGAAAATAGGTGAGGTCTTTATTTACTTCTGTTATAAATGGCTTTTGTCGATCCAGACCATGTAACTCAGTTGATGAACTAATTTGGCCACGTTACGTGCAGTGAAAAATATTTAGACCATTATTTCACACATTTGTAAAAAGACACGAATGCAGAATAGCATGAATAATTTTTTACGCTCCTTTTCTGCTAACTTAATTTCTTCAAAATTTTAACTGCCAACAATTTTGAAAATTGTGCTGGCTAAACCTTTTTAGCCAAAATATTTTTCTCATAACTTAATAAACAAGTGAGGTCCTCGGTCTGTTGTAGAACGAGCCCTTTCTCAACAATCATTTGCAGAAGGTATTGCACGTCAATGTAAACCTTTCCGGTAATCATTCTTGAATGCTGTTTAATTAAACTTGAACAAACTGAAAACCCCATATCCTCAAAGGCATTATCAATTCCCCATGCTGCCACCAAATGTTTTACTGTATCAGTAACACAGAACAACTAATACTTCTTCCGCATTTTAGGTACAGAAACTGATACATTTTTCTACGGTTAGTGTTATGAATTTTGTATAAATTTGCCTTTTAAAGCATTTTTTCATTTAGTTGTAGACTTAAGTTGTAATTTATTGACATTGACACCCATTCAGATCACTAAATCAAGACGCATTTTCCACTGCTGTGAGAGCAAACTGGATTTTTTCTGGTAACATTCAATTCTATTGTAATTTTGAAAGATGAAAGTTACCAATTCTTCTTGTTTGATAAAGATTTGCATATATTTCACTGCCACAGATCATATTTTCTTTCATCCTGCTTGTTTTTTGTGTTTTTTCCAATGCGCTGATTCTTTTTTTTGCAATGTGCAATGAGCAAATAGTAAGATATCCCTAGTGTGTTTGCTATTCTTCTTCCAGGTAAATTGTCTTGCCTCAAAGAAGCAAAGGCTAGCACATGTTTCCAAAGAAACCTGTGGATAGTTTAAGTTGCCTTACTCGTGTCACTATTTTGTGACAATAGAAACTTTGTTGATAAAAAGAAAGTTTAGGTATATTTAAGGAAACCTTTTTCATTGTTTGTTATCTATCATCCATGTACTATTTCAGAAATGTATTTTTACTAATTAATTTCGATTATGACTCGCATAGGGGAATTGTTTTTCCACAAATTTTGTTTCTTCTACACATTTGACTGAAGTGTGTACAATGTGTGTGTAAATGTTTGGACATTTATGGTAGTCAAAATAGCATCCGTTCCTTTGTGAAAATCTTAAAGATAAAATAAATCTATAAGTATTTTTTTTTAAAAAAATTATTAATATGTCAAATATATCAAACCATTTACATAAATTAACCGACTATATAGAAAAAATTGCTTTATGTATAAATTTTTGTAAAGCAATGCAGAAATAAAAGTTCTATAATATAAAATTTCCAAAGAAATAAACATTAAACATCATATTTTACGGTTGTTAATTTTTTTCGTAAATATAGGAGAATGGTTTTACTTTGCATGTGTGGTTATCCGATGCAAAGAGATTTGTCTTTGTTCACATTTGATAAGCATAACGTTTTGAAAAGGAACTTACTTCACGCTTTCAACTAGAAACAGCTCTATTAAATATATATTAAAAAATAAAAATTAATTAATACAGCGAAATGTAAACAAGAAAACAAAATTACTTTATTTTTTATAATCTTACATATGTAGCGGGGGACTTGAGAAGTCTAGACAGAGATATAACGAGTTTATATCAATTCATAACAGAAATTTCACACATTCTAATCAATTATTAAATCAACATTTTGAAAGAGGGTGCCAGGGACAAGGCTAAATACTTTCGTATCTTACTAACTCGACATTCCGAGTATTAGTAACAAGACTTACTTTGACAGAACTCTCTGTTTAGTAGAAACTGTTTTTTTTTTTTATTTCTTCATTTAGGAAACCAGGTTTACAGATAAAAATTCCTAACTACTTTCCCCCTGATTATATTAATGCCGATATTCTGCATGATGGCTTTCTGAGGTATATTCATCTTCTGACTTATTTCTCACCTGTCGCGCTCACAGAAGTAATCACGGTTGGTATTAGCATTAGCTCTTCATCAATATCAGCCCTTCAGCTAGAGAGAGAGAGAGAGAGAGAGAGAGAGAGAGAGAGGACACACCCTCGCACGCTAGTCAACTGTAATCAATATCCACACATGCAAAGCTGTGGATTAATGGTGAAACGAAAAAACACGCCTGGAGCAATCCAATACACAAATTTCTGCTTAACTTGTAAATAGGGAAAGACGAGTTTTCCATCGCGGACCTTCGTTGCGTTTCAAGAGGGGGAAAAGCTAATTTCATTGGCTAGTGGCAACTATGCATTCCAAACCCAAACAGAAAATCGCAGGACAGGCTCTACTCTGTATTGCGTGCATGTTGCAGTGCTAAGACGTGAGGATAGTTCAATCGACTGGCTCTTCTGGTAATAGTGGATAGTCGTTAATGATGTCCTACGAAATTCACTGACGGTTTAATACCGTGATAAAGGGGGTCATACGTAATCTTGTGTAAACTTTAACTGCGATCGAACGCCACCACCAGGAAGTAATAGCGTTCATGGAAGAATTAAGCTATGTAGTGGAACTACACGAGAGTCTGTTTCACGGATAGACAGCAAATCCACCCAGGACGATGTCGCTCTTTCCTTGGATATTTCTCCCAATTTACACAGGTTAGTAGTGATCATTCCTTTCACGTTCGCATACATCATAGCATCCTGCATTTCAACTGTGTGTTAAGATTAAAACATACTAATGCGTTATGGATATCTTTGTACCGATATTGATAATTCTAAGCATCTGGAGACAGATTCTAATAAATCACATCGTCTGTCGTTCGTTTCATTTCTCTATACTTTCCTTAACATTATTTAATATCTTGAACGGCACAGGGTATATTTTCTCTCTCTCTATTGCTATTAATTTTATTTGTATAAACTTTATGTAAGCAGTACATTAAAATATATTAAATAAATTAGTATTATAAGTATTTCTACTCAAAATCCAGCATATGTACAAAAAAATATTTAATGATTCTCATTTAGTCAAAAAATTTAAAACCGATTTATAAAGAAAATCTTAACATTATCAGCAATGTTCCTTATTATTATTATTATTATTATTATTATTAGTATTATTATTATTATTATTATTATTATTATTATTATTATTATTATTATTATTATTTTATTATTATTATTATTATTATTATTATTATTATTATTATTATTATTATATTATTATTGTTTTGTTTGTTGTTGTTGTTGTTGTTGTTGTATTATTATTATTAGTTAAACAAATTTTAAAAAACACAAAAATACAGAGCGACTAGTGAAGAAAGTCACTTTAAACTTGCAAACATGCACTGAAATTCCATAGAAGCATCAAAATAAAATGTAGCATAGAAATAATTAACATTCAGTTTCACAAGATTTATTGTGATTGCATGTTTCAGGAACTTGCAAATATTTTGTATTGTGAATTGTACCTCTGTTGCTTACATTCAGTAAGACTATCTGTTGATATTGGCAAGTCCTCAAAACAAGCCGTTCAAAAGTGATTATCGCCGACAACGATTAGGAAACAAAGAGGCTTAATCGATCTAAAAGGTTTTGTTCATTATCGAACCTTGCTACAGAAACGTCATGTAAAAGAGGTGCACCAGATGATATAGCTAAATGTGCGTGTAAGTTATTATTTTTCTAAGGACGGATTACATTGCCTCGAATAATAATGCTACCCGCAGGTGCTTTATCAGTGCCAGGTGAATCAATAGCAAGCTCGCGGAACTTTTAAAAGCGCGAGTACTTTGTCACAAAGCCACTCAGTCATGATGGGACGAGGAGACAAAGATAAAGGAGAGTCTTATTGACTGCACTTGGAACGACTACTACTATAAACGTGGAGAGGCAAAGCGGAAAGGAATAAAAGAGCCGCTGGTATCACTGTTTGGCCTTTGTTGTAAAGATTTAAAAAAAACAGCCAGTAATGCGACCTGCACTAAGTATGTTTATGTTACTTTAAGGGGTGCTAAACCTGTGTATCAGGAGCAGTTAATCTTAGCTTAGTGCCTGCTGTCTGCCGGTTTTCTATTTCCAACACTAACGATCAACTACTCGCGTCACCTTCATACGTAAAAGACTCACAAACGACCAGCAAGCGCTTAAAGATGTAAAATTAATATAAATTACCAACTGAATAGTTGGTACATTATCTTTCTGCATTATAAATATCATCGCTAAAGTTTGAATTTCACCTGAACATTCCTGTATAGGGTGGATATGCAATATGAAAGAGTGAACTTTACTCGCTAGTCTGGTATTTATAATATAAGAACAGCCGCAGTACGGACCTTTACTGAATGAATTTCGTGTTTTGTTACAATTTTTTTTTTAGTCCTCTGTGATCAAGCGCTGGGGTTCATATTCAAAAAAGCAAAACCTGTGAGACTTCAACATAGCTTTTCTAGAGTTTTCCAGATATGAAGCAGGCAAAGTACGCATGATTATGCTTACGTAGTCTGAGCATTTAATATAATTTCCTGTGTTTGTTAAAAAAAAAATTTAAACTAACGGATATTTCTTTCTTTCCCAAGAAATACTCAATAAGCCATGATGGCTGCATGTCTTGTAATAACGAAACTAAATTTAATGTGTAGATGAAACATTTTATGTTATGGTAAAGCAAAAAGTTAAAATATAATATGGCTCACGGTACAGACAAATAAATGAAAATAAAGTAGACATGATTGCAGTATCGTTAAAAAAAAATTAATGATGCTACTAATCTGATACAAATCAAAGTGCAGTGTTATCGTTGACTGGTGTTAACCAAAATAATAACAAATAGAAATATTTAATGACAAAAATGAAGCTGTGGATAAGTCGAGTAAACATTTTGCTTGGTTGTTGTCATTTACACTATCTTCAATTAGACATTTTATAGAAGAAAATTGTTTACTAAATTATGCACCACCCAGTCGGATTTGCAGCCTGGGGGGGTCTATTCTGAGGACCACCGAGCTAATTAACCACGTAGATACATGCGTCAACATATGATATCTAAACATTCATCGTTTTCTTTTTTCTCGAAAACGACTTTCTCTATTGAAAGAACAAAAAAAGCAGGCACATGAATACGACTGCAATGCGATCTGTCAGAAGTAAACATACACACCACGATTATAATGAAGCCATTTTGGATGTAAGAATAATTCACGATGCTGTTGCAGTAAAAGGAAATATTCCGTGTTACGTATGGTTGAGATCATGCGCCTGTTAATTATCCTGACCTGATTTCCACTTGAGGAGTGTGGGGCCGCCTAGTTTGGTAGCGAGTGCGATTCCATCTCTCACAAAATCACCGACACTGACCAAAAAGCTGAGACCTTTCTCTGACTGGCACAACTACTAATTACACTAATAGTTTATTCAGTTCTAGAAACAGTGATGCTCATACCAATAAACGTGCAACCTCAGCAAAGAAAAAAAAAGCAGCAAAGAAACTAAATATCGTTTGGTAAGTAGTTATATTTTTCTGTTCAATGGAAAATATTGTTTTAAATAATACTAATAATATTAGCTCGGTGTTTATGCTACAAAACTCACTTCAATATCTACAAGTGAGTTAGTACTTTTTTGTCACAAGTATAATTATGTGTTGTATATATGTTTCCATTATCTCAAAATACTGTAGACAGTTAACCCTGATGCTGGGATTTGAACCAGGAATTTCCGGTTGCTCGATAGCATACATAAGTTAGCAACCGGGGATTTCTGGTTCAAATCCCAACGTCAGCGTTAGCTGTCTACATTATCTTGAAATAGTGAAAACATATACATATGTACAATAATATTAGCTTTCTTCAAACAAACCACTATAAGTTAGAATGGACACAGACCACTTTAGAAAGTGTAGTTCTATTCGGTTAAGAATATATTCCTCAACTATTCAGATTTCCTTTAATTACTCTAAAGATTTTACGTTTGTATCGCTTTAAAACAGAACGAAAAGAAGAAGCCATTCGATAAAATTGAATTGTTTTAATTTCTTGTCAGATGTCAGAACAAAAATGATAGAAAGTGTTTATAGTTGGCTATATAACACTATTAAAAACAATGAAGTGACTACTTGATTGCATTATAAGTAAAGTAAACTACGAGAGATGTGACTTGGATCTGCATAGGAAATTCTGGAGCTTTTCATCAGGCTTGAGACATATGGTATTAAGTGACGCGCCTATCCCTCGACCAGTGTGAAATAACATTCAGAGATCGAATGACATTTACATATAAATTATTCGTGTAACGCATCATCTTCGTGAAGTAATAGCTTTGCACTTATTTTTTTTATTTTTAACAGTTTTTGTCTTACTTTTACCACAAAGACTAATATTTGTGTGAAATGGCTGTATATTTAGTCCACACACTTGTGATGCAAAACCTATGAGTTTGGAGGCATAAATAGCTATGTTAATAAGAAAGTTAGTATATAACAGTCAACCTTCAACTTGTGCTGAGTAATACAGATTTGAAGGATTCTGAGGTGAAATATTACCTTGGATAGTATAAAAAAGATCCAGCACAGCATATTAAACTAAAAGATATTACCGAATGATTGTTTCACATAGGCAACATTCAATATATAAAGATAGGTTAATTTTTGTATGAGGATTTAAATGTATTTTTCAAATACAAAGAAAACGTAAATATTTCCTGATATATTTTCATAACATTTTGAAACATCAATTATTTCTAGACGGTCATAACAAAACAATTTTAACTTTGAGCCTTGACATATTAACCATTTTATTTTTTATATATTTTCCCACTGTTCTTTTCAGAAAAATAGATTATTTTTTGTAATTCTGAACTATTTTCCAATAATTTATTTAAATATCATCATCTTTGTTTTACTTATTTGTCATGAAAGTTGAGGTTGTAAATTACGATTAGAGAATCAATAGGGATAAGAAAGGCTGAAGATCACAGATTGTATAATAATTAAATCTAATCACTTAAACTTAAATGATCTACATTTTAAACGTTTCCCAGACTCTTAGTACTTTTCCCAGCTAAGATTATATAAATCTAAAACTGACCATGAGGCTGTACAAAATTTTTGTTGATTTTATGCTCATGAAATCAGTTTGGGCAGATTTCCCAATTCTCTTAAGACATTAATTTATTTAAGTAAATTAAAATTGTTATTGATTTTTCTAAAAACCCACGTTTTCAACCTGTTGTCATACATTAATGTAAAATCAAACTGTATTAGTGAAGGCTAGTAATACAAGGCATTCTTCCCTAAATGTAAAATAGTGTGAGAGAAAAAAAAAGAAAATTTTTTTAGCCCACGTAGACACTTTTGATTAAAAAAAAACGATTGTGCATTCTTATGTTTACGATACAAAAATCATACAGCATTACAGAAAGTAATAATGCAGATTTGGATGAGTCTTATATACCACCTGACGTTTCTTTTAAAATCGCACCATACGTGATCCCTGCTTTATTATCAATGCCATCAAAACTATTTCCTTTCCGCCTCGTAAGACCGAAGACCACATGATGCCAAGATATAGAGTCAACACTGATGAATTTGTTCCATGCTGTTCGCTCACGGTTCTTTTTAAGGTTTGTCCTGTTTTTATATTTTAAGGAAGCTTTCATATTTATGAGGAATGCGAGAGTTTTATATGCTATTTGCTTCACCAGTAACATTTTCCCCCTATTACAAAATCTACAAGAGAATTAAATCCATAATATAGTAGTTCTTTTCTTTTTTTTCATTTATTTAAAGTCGAATTTTATTCCGGTAGGTGCACGGACAGCAGCCGTACCTGCATCAAATAATATCATAAACCTTTATACACACCAAAGAATTTCGATACTATCTTAACGTTGAATAAATTTATTATAGATTTAGCATGCATGCTCTCTAACCTGTTAAGCCAGTGATGTCTGGGAATATTTGCAGCGTTGTCTCTATTTATTTAAGAAGTCAGGGTCAGCTAAATGCCAGCGAATCTTTATTTTTGTTACTTAAAGTGGCGATCGAATTGAATTACTGCGCAACAACAAATGTCAGAACAAAAAATGTTTTAAAAAAAGACAGAATAGAAAAAAGTCTTACGTTATACCTTGTTTAACGGCTCTTTGTAGGCGGCGGATAGCTATTGGGCAAACTACCTTATCATGGTTGAGAGGGCACTGGTTCGAATCTCGTCGGCATCTGGCGCGGTAACACATTTCACCAAAGAAATATGTAAAATTTAGAAAAATGTAAATTATTTTTGGTTTAACAACAAAGAAAAAAAATAGCTAGTGTTTAATCAGTTTCAGTTCTGCTAAAATATTTGTTGTGAAGAGCAAGGTTAAAATTTGTAGGCGTACTAATTTTTTAAAAGATTTTGGAAATTGAGAATAAGGTCTGGAAGTCACAGTCGAATGCAGTAAAATGGATATGTGAACAGAAATGTGGGTTCCTGAGTTATGGATAGAATTTCAAGAGAGTAAAGATATTGTACATAAACAAGTTCAAGATCTACCACGGTTCAAAACGACAGCAGATGAAAACTATCTGTTACTTTTGATTCTGCAAAGTAGACCGTCAACACCGATCCAGGTTGCTTCTGATCTCTCTGAGCCACAAAGAGGTTTGGTATCAGTCTAAACTATATTAGCGAGACTATATAAAAGAGGAATCCATGTGAGATGACCATAGGTGTGTATCCCTTGACCCACTGCTATAAACAGAAGCGGCTACACCGATGTCGTAAACATGTCGCTTGGACATTCCATGACTGGAGCCAAGTCTTCTTACAAGTGAGTCACTATTTAACCTTTAGTGTTATTCACTGCGCGTACTCATCTCAAAGGAACCTGGAACGGGTGACCAGTCCACATTCATCATGAAAAGGGGTCACTACTGCGGCGAGGGTGTGATAGTCTAAGAATGAATTTCATTGGGTTCGTGTAAAGATGTGCGTGCGTTTCAGGGAAGTGCCAGACTGTTGAGAGGCATAAGTACGAGATACTCAAACTCTTTATCAGGCATTGCGCTGGTATAATTAGAAATAACTTTATTTTAATGGACGATGACGTTCGTCCAGAAATGACATGTGTAATTGAACAGCATCTTCAAGACCAAACCATTATCTGTGTGAGATAGCCAGCAGGTTTCCCAAAGCAAAATGCTAATGTGAATGTTTGTGATGCTTTAAGAAGGCTTATTTCATCCCTCAAACTCTTTTCAAATCAGTCCAAAATCTCCAAATATCACTGATGAGACAGTGGACTTTCTTACAATTGTTCTCTCTGATAGGTTTTTAGCAAGCATGTAGCGTTTCTGTGAGTCATTTATTACCCTCAGGGAAACTCTTCTTTTATTGATTACCTTCAATTAATTTTAATTTGCATGCCTAATTCTAGAATTCCTTGTTTTATAATTTAGCCATTTTTGTTTTCTTTTATTCCTCTAAAGATTATTTGTAATTTCCATATTTTTATGATAAAAGTTGTCACAATAAAAGGAATTATCTTGATCATTTTGTGAATATATTTCGAACAATTTCGATAATACATTTGATTCTTTGTTTGATGTTTACATAAAAAATCATAGTATCTGTTTAAAGGAAACAGTAAATTATCTTGAGAATATTCTTAAACAAATGTTTAAATTAAATTGATTTCTGTATTATGTATATGTAACTACGTGCAAGACTAGTAACCGGCAAAGTATATAAGTAATTTTATTTAAAGGGATTTAATTGGTAAAAAATGTTTTATTCTTTAATCAAATATAATTCGATTAACTTCACTACTAATATTTAACGTACCATAATTTATTCGTATAAGAGCTGGAGGAACAAGGAAATAACCAAACATTTAAATTTTGACAGAAATATTGTGGATTACATTAGTAGCATTAAAATTTCTTTTCGTTGTCTAATTCTTTTAATTACTCCATGTAAAGGCGTAAAACAATCTTTTTTATTATTTGATAAGCTTTGTTATTATTTGTATATATGCATAAAATATCATAAGAAATAAATTAATGGGACAAATCACGGCATATATTCTATCCTAATTAACCTAAAAGCTACATGTGATGTACCGTTTATGCGTTTTAAAGTACACGGTCTCTTTCATGAGGAATTAATAAAGTTATATTCGATTTTTTCTCCTCCAATGTCGACACGGACTAGACTGCAGTGAAAACAACAGCAACGCTTCCAGTATCACCTATTTTAGCTGAAGATGGCATTTCCAATTGGAAATTTTCCACACATCCAATGATTGCTGTATTTTTCATACTGCTGCTGTAGTAATAGTAGTAATATCCTCGGTTGTATGTAACGCTAGACTTCAGTAGAGCATCAGACATCGTGTGGTCTAAAGCACATCCTAACCGGTTAGCCAGTAGTCCAAAGGATAGTCTACAGGGTTGCAAGGACTTGTGGTCTAAGTCTGATTCCAGGTCGTGATTATGTTAATTTTCCGTTCTTGATATGATTTTTTTTCACCAATCGATCGTGAGTTTCTTTCAGACAGGGTTTTTTTACTTCTCAAAGTGGAGACTTCTAGTGGGGATTTTTATCGGCCAACCACGGTACTACGCTCCCTCGAGAGAGTTATCTCCCTTATAAATATGTGTGAGCTACAAAAACAAACGTGTTGAGCGATGTCGATCAAGACTATTTCTTGAAGGTAACTGCGTTGAAAGGTTAAATGTGACAGCACACGTGTTTTATTGCAGTGTTGTTCCGCGCCGATTATAGACGTTTCATTGTGTGTTAGTGTAGCATTGTTTGGTGTCAAAGTAAAAAAATATTTACTGAAACCAAAAGAATCAAAAATACATATGAAACCATTCTCTCAATCTAGACAAAATACTATTATTTTAACAGACTTCACGCACGGTTATGTTCCAGATATTTTATGACCGACTTATTAGGAATAATTAAATTAATGTTTTCACAAGCTAGTAATTGATACTGTAAATCACAGCACTTCTTGATTGAAGTCGCATTTTTACAGAATTAATGTACTTCAATCTTTTCAGTAAACGTTACCGGCTGTAGTTTTAAAGTACTTTTATTTTCAAAATGTGGGAAATGTAGAGTTTTGTGGCACAAACGTCAGCTATATGATAAAGTGTCGATGAGAGATCACAGACGTTTTAACACTATTTTCTAATCTTTAGTGCGAAGACTATTTTCCCCCTTCTGCGCATTCTTGTTCATGTCACACACACACACACACACACACACACACACACACACACACACAGTGTGTGCATGCATTGCGCCGCTGTCACTGTTTAAAATGACATTATATTTTTTCTCTTTATTAATTTTTATCTAGCTTTATTCTTGGGATCATCTACGAGGTAAACCACACAACAACTACGACTATTATTTATTAACATTTGGAAAATAGCAGACAAACCAGAAATTTTGACGAGAAATCCGCCAAAAAATCAAACGGACTGATTTCCAAATGACTTCTGTAAAGTTAGGTTTCTATGGTATAGAACAAACTTTTGCACAGCTCGGTTTCCAATCACTGAAATGTGATTACGATGCTGGTACACGCACTATCAACATAATCGATTGGATCGAAGATGCTTGCTATATACTATTTTACCTTTAGCTATAATAAACGCTACCAATGACAACATGCAGTAAACGTTGCTTTTTCCGTTTGATGCAGCTACACATGCACAACCATACTTTCTTCTTGTGTAGTTGTTAGTATTCGTGCCATGCGTTCTTAAAGTATCTTTACTCATCGTCTGGAGTAAACAAAGCATGAAGCATATTTTATTTTATTCATTTTCATCATGCTTTACTTAAAGCACTGTTTCTCCCTCAAAGCGATAATTACAATACCGTATTTGAGTAGATTTATGAAATATTCTTTTACTCGTCGTTGTTTCCTTATACCTGCTCAGGCTTAGATAACAGAATGCAATATACTTAACAATCTATTCAGAAAAGAGCCAAAAATGATGCTGAGCATAAGGGAAAGAGTACTGAAATATACATGAACTAAATACGCTGTAAAGCAGGTTATTTTTTTCCATTATTTGAACGTTGTACGTTGTTTTGCAAAAAAAAAAGGGATGCAAATATCGATTTAGCTTTTATTAGAATCTAAGGCTGCTAAGAATGCTAGCGCATCGAGTTCAAAGGCTTGCCAGTATGATGAAATAAAATGCAAGAAAAATCAGTCTAGTCAACAAACTTTAGTTTAAAATTATTCCTGGAAAAGCAATTTAAACATCAAGATTAGAAATTAATGAAAAAGTTCACATATTTTCGCAGTCATGGGCGATAAAGTAAAATTTAAAGGGTCATACGCAAAAATAAATGTTCACTGAAAACAACAATATGGGGGAAAATGGAGTTATGCACATTTTATCTATTCGAATATTAACGTTGTAAAAAAAAATGAGTATACACTTTATTTGTTCTGTTAACTGAATCCAAGTTTCTGATATTGGTAGTGTAGACCGGTTTAAAAATCAAATTAATAGGCAGTTTTCCCTGTAAAACTAATTCTTCTATAAGCCATAATGGCAACTCTGTTAGTAACTAGTAAACTAAAATGCATCTGTCATCCTATACATTTTAAAATAAATTTCGTTGAATAAACTATTTTCCTAGATAATTAAGTGGCTTCTAGATAAGTAGTCGTAAATATAATTAGAACAATAAATAATTTATTTGATAAGTCTATTTTTTATCTAAGTTTATATTTATATTTCGTATTTTTTCATGGGCTATTACATTTATCTCACTTAATTTTTGCGTTCGTCTTGCGCATGATGTCTGAGGCAACATTTATTTATAGATTTACTTATCCATTTTTATTTTTGATTACACGCGGTAAAACGGGACTATAATTATAAAACATTTGGACAGATAAGGCTGTATTATTTTTTTATGAAAAGGCATCAAAAGAAAGATAACGTGTTCATGCACAACAATGTTTGTGATTTAAAGCAAGTGAGGCAGGTTCAGCTTCCTACATAGACTGGATAAGAAATGAAAAAAAACAAACAAACACGAAAAGGCCATTAACTTTTTCAACGAAATGTTCATGACGGAGGAAAGAAATTAATTTCTGATCTAACCCTTGACTTTTTAATCACAACTTTCTTTGGTTTGTGAACATATTGCTTACTCTTTGATCCATTATGTATATACATTTTCATAAAATAATGAAATGATACTCAATAGAGAAAATCCGACAACAAACAAAAAAACAAGTTAAGCGTCAGTAATTAATGTGAATACTATGTAAAGCACCAAAAAGTCTGTTTTGTAGACTTTTAATGGAGTTGTCTGCGTCTCTAGAAGTATTAATAAACAAACTATCTAGTTAACTGGAAAGAAAACTAACCAAATAGTACTTGACACAACTATCGTACAGAGAACATGTTTTGTTAGTAAAAGCGAGTAAATGATGCATAAAAATGTATTCAATATATTTAACGAATCATTAATTTTAAAAGTCTGTCTCAATTTTGTCCTTTTTCAAAGAAGAATATTGGAAAGTAAACCATACGTCTCCAAATAATACTAAAAAATATGCAGACGAAGGATACTTTTCTGCTAAGTTAGATTTTAACTAATTTTATTTTTGTTAATATCTATTTAATCGATACAGTAATTTAATATAGGTTGCATGACATATGCCAATATTACTTGTTTTCTGTATTTTTCTCGTATTTGTATGCTACCCTCTGTAAAAGGACAGTACGTAAACTGACTTAATCGTAGCAGTTACTCAGTTGTAGTCATGACGCAATTGAGGACTGGTCTAATTTTGTTTTAAATGTGTTTAAAAGTTGTCATTAAAATGATTAAAAAATATATATGTTGTTGACAAATATTTTGAAAATCACGAAAAGTATCAACTAAATAAAATTTTGGTAAATCTAAATGTGGTTTTAAAAATTTTAAAGATGATTTAATTTATAATTAAATAAAGTTAACACGAAAAGAAATGTGTTGAATCTTTCTATAAAATCAATTATTATTTTTCTTAAACTGCTGAAATCTCAACAGCGATTTAATTTTACTTTATTATATTTTTCATTTTAGATAACTTAATTTAAAACTGGTACATCCTCTTAAGTTTTAAATACATTATTCACTTTATTTCTTATTTAACAAGTAAACTATATTAACTTTTAAATTCGTTAGATTTAAAAGAAATTAAACCTTATTTAGGGTTTTTTACTTATTCTAGAAATTCTCGTTTAAGTTGCAAGATTCTTTCTTATTTTATGATATATATTTATTACTGATGGCTGAAATTTAGTTAGGGTAATCGAGTGTGCAATAAATCTGTTATTGATTAAAATAAATACTCTTCCTCAGGTGTATTCCTCTCCTCATGATTATGGGTAATATCTTGATTTCTAATCGTTATTTATTCCAGCCCTTTGCTTTAAATTTTATATTACTATCTATATCTTTATATAAAAATGCGTTTATTTCTGTATAACTTTCCTTGCCTTTATTTGTGTTTTATACATGGATAATGTTTTCATGTCCCATTTTGCATACAAAATAATAAATAAATTAAATATTCTTGAGTAAGTTATCGCTCATATAATATCGAACCCATTTCTTCATTTCGTTTTATTTATTAGTGTAATAATTAAAGTTAAATTATTATTATTATATTATTATTATTTTTTGTTGTTTATGATGCGATAAGTATTGATAATATTGGCGTTAGTTATTGATTTTATCAAAAAATAAATAAAAGCCAACCTATAAATTATGAATTAATTACATATCAGATGGCTAGGGGGGTATCTGATCACACGATAGAAAGATGTCTCGAGAAACAAAATTATAATCTTGACTATGGACAGACCTCTCGAGCATTAAATGGATCATTAACGTTGCCGCGACATGCGAAATTTAGATTGCATACACTGGATATGACACTCAAATTGTTCCTTAAAATCAGTGGATTGGACAGAAATCCAGCAACGGCTGTCTATAAAGCCTGAAGTAAATACATTTAATGATGAAGCAGAAAAATATCATAACGTATGTAGTATTCGAATGGCTCCATATAAAGTGTCGTATTATAGCTTTGCTATGTTCTGAGTCATGCAATGGAAAGATGCAATTCTTCGTAGTTTGTCAATCTTTTGTTCAATGAGACAACCTTTTTTGTATGTGCCATCTATTCGCAGGACCTTGATTATTACAAGGATGTTGACTGGTTTCCTGAAGAAAGCTAGGTTTGTAGAATTCGTTCGGTTTTTGAATTCACAGTTAGCTACCTTCCTGTTTAAGCACACAAAATATTAAGAAAGGCAGTTAGAATAAGTATTTAATATCAGATTTAAAAGATTTTATTTAAACTAATCATTTTTTTCCAAAACAATTTCACAAAAAAACCCGCAGTTTAATGCCACTTTTATATCATAATTCTAAAAAAAAAACTATCTAAAATAGAGATACTCACAACAAATTAACATTAAAGAAAATTACATATATATATTTTATAACATGTAGCACTAAGGCTATTATTTGCTACTTTTAAATAATGAAACAGGCTGATAATGTGGAGCTAATTGATGAAATATGAGAATCTGATTGTAGATAATTAAGATTGCGTATTTTGTAGCCATTGGTATTGATTTTGAAGTGATAAAACAATAATCCCAGGAGGCCATCAGCTAAATAAATCCACCAGATATCGAGCCCATACGAAACCGAAATAAATGACACAACTGCAGTATTAAAGTTAAAACTCAGATGTAAAATTAATCTCGGCGCATTTATACCACTGTTACATAATCGTGAAAGGTCAATGGTCCTTGTTGCGAATAGATAGAAGACAAGAGAATTATTTCGAATAAAATATCTTTACGGGTGAAAACAAGACGAACAACAGAAAAAGCAAATAAACAAACATGGATCTGTAATGAAGGCCAACAATGCAGACAACCTAACCCAAAACGGTGGTCCACAATCATAAGGGCTCTTGTCCGTTTAGCTCCACAATGAAGCGTCTAACCTTAGAAACTGTATAACGATGACAAAAGACCAAAGTGTAAAACAAAGCTAAATTAATCAAATCAAAAATTTATAAATTTTTGTATAAATTAGTATGATACACATATACTGAGCTTTTTCAGAAGAAAATGAGAGCCCCTGAGACAGATAAATATTATTATAACATGCTTTATACTGAGGACTTAGACAAAATATCAGAAAACATTAGTAATGTCTAGTAGATTTTCCATGTGCATTTCGAAGAGGTAGTGGATGGTGTGGCGTGGATGCTGTGAGATTTTGTATGACATTAAAGTCAAAATTTTCCAATGCACATTCGATATTACAAATTATGTTCGTATTCAATCAGTACATCCTTCAGATCTGCCATAGCTACGCGATTTTTTTTTGTTTTTCGCCGTTGGGGACCAAGGTGCGCTCAATGGATTCAGTTGGATTTATGTCAGCATTCTTAAGTGCCAGGGAATAAAAAGCTGCAGGTTCTTGCGTCTCTTCTACAATCTGGTGGTCTTGAAACTGTGACGAGACTTAGAATTTTTTGCCGAAAATGTTTTGAACTGGAAAACCCCTTATTCCAAAAGTGGCGTAATCTGATTATCTGGAATAGATATGTTTGCATAGAAACCAGAGATTCCTTTATACATATTACCTCCGTTTTTCTTGCTTTCCTCACATTGTGAGCTACAAGCAGGTTCCCTGGAATGCTGGACTAATCTTTCTTCATATTCAATTTTATCTATTCCACATAAATTGACAACTAATTTTAAATAAAATGCTAATATAATTTTTTTTAGTAAATCATAAATTAAAATCAAAAATGCAGCATAGAGAAGGGATAGTCAACTTTTTATGGTTTATGTCACGAAATGCATTTCGATTTCCCAGTTTTGAAGTTATGCGTGTCGGTGGAAGTCTGACTACATTGACTACATTTTGCGAGCAGAAAATACAAATAATCCGCTAGTTGAAGGCACATCAAGTTCAAAGCATTTTGAAATAATAATGCTACATATACTTATGCTGCTATGCATACCTCTTTAAAAGATTACGTAGTTAGATTTGTAAGTCCTGGCATATTGTTACTTGGATCCTTGCCGTCTATCTTTCCTATGTCAGGCTTTGACTGTTGGATGTCTACTTGAACACTTTCAACTGCAGACGTGTTTCTGGATGAACATTTGGCTGCATAGAAGGATAAACAGAAAATTTCATCATTGAAAATAGCTGTTCACAAAGGCATGTGGATCCTGAGGTTACAAGCACAGCGAAGGAAACTTTATGAAAACAGTTTTATTGTGAGGGAGTGAAGTTAAGCAGGCCAAAATTGAGCCCAAATATTATTTTGATAATTTTAAATGTTCAATTTGTAGATTTGTAAAATTTATGACCACAAATCTGAGAATTTTTAAAAATCTATGAGCTTCATTTCAAAATCTTTATTGTTGATTCGTTGAAGCAATGATATGTCCAGGTAATCTATCGTTAAAACGGTCAGGTTTATCGAAGAATGGAGACACTGGTCCCGAATAATGGAAATCGTGAAATCTCTTAGATTCACTTCTCAACTTGCGCAGAACAAATTAATCGTATTGATATGAACAGTGGAACATGATGCTAGATCTTTGAGATAATGGAAAATAGCGAATATCCCAGGGAATTTCCTAGTTTTACAACAAATATCTTCAAGATGTACAAATGAATAACTGTTTCTCTTGGCCTTAGTAGACGAACGCTAAGTTCGTTTAAGAGTTTGTTTAAGTGAATGTAATGCCAGTCAGAAACATCACCTTCCCCAGTCATTTGTTACCATCTATTTCAGGGTATTTTTTATTTCTGCATAAAATCTAATTGATGGCATCAAGGGATCTTACAAAGTGATCTAACATTTTTTAAACAGCACAGCTACGCCAGCGATCATTACTGTGTAAATAAATATATGCACAGGCACAGTCTATTTTTGTCACAAAGTTTTCAATTTTGTGACAATGTGTTGAAATAAAATCAAAAAATACTTACAATCTTTCACACCACAAAACCCACAACAAGTTGGAGGTTTTGAACTTTTGCATCAATGTTCTTTTGGCGAATTCTACAGTGAAAATTAATACTATTGTTGTCAATATACTGTTCTAGAGCTGCAAAATCCCCTATTCTACCTCATTATTTCATCTTAATCATCACTATTTTCACAACTTTTCTCTGTTAAAATTATTTGTTGAAAGCTTTCATTATGTCTTCAACTTTCGCTGTTTCATGTAGCGGTTCCAGCCAACAAGTTTCTATTTTATTTGGTTCTTAAGCACATTATCTCTAAATAATGGAAAGACGAACAATATAATTAATTTGAATACTTTTTTCCAGTGCAAGCCTGAAAATTTCAGTATTTTTAATTGTCACGTTTATCTGATCTCTGACATCCTTTGCAATTTCCCTCATACGCCTTCAACATTTTTCTTGCAGAGATTGTAATTCCTTTCATTGAAGACAATATCCTTCTTATATGGCAAAATTATGAAACAAAAGCTAATAGCTATGTAAAAATTCTTTTAAATACTTTCCTTCTGCAAAATATTTACCATGCTACGCAATGCACATTGAAATACTAAAATACTCCTTTGGTTTACGTATGCAGTTACTGCTTTTTATTTGCTTATTTTGTCAGATGTTTTTGTCTTTTCATGTTTGGTTGGAAAATGTCTTTCTATAGTTGATATACGACACAGAACATACAGCAGAGAGTAACTCACGCTATACTTAGCAGAAACAATTACAACTAGCGTTATCCATGCAGTTGGAAATGAACGAATATCCTATGAAACGTTTTTGTGTAACTTATGCACACTGCTTTTGTCAGGTAGCTGGACGAATACACAGAATAAAACATACGGGCAAAGCATAACGATATAGAGAACACGAACAAGAAATATGAAAAAAACTCGGGTCGTTTAAAGGTGAAAAGTCGCCGTCAACCGCTTGTATGGTCATTATATACCTTGCAGATGTCAGGTTTCCAACCCTGCTTTGACCATTCGCACTGGACCTCCATTTTTATTGTTAATCTGCGATAGAGGGTCGTCAGTGTGCCATCTGTTCGGTTACTGGCCACTGACTGATATAAATAATCACAGGTCAAAACTGTGTATCACTCAGCTTTTCTGCTGTCTGTTCACATGATTCATCACATCTCAGTCCAACTAAGCAATCAGTAATTGTGTAGTATTTCAAAACTTGATCCTGATTAAGCAGCCAATCTGCATGATATGCAAAACCTGCCCGGATGTCGTCTTTGGCACGCGTGATATAGGTTTCCGGACTGTATCCAAAGCTGTCAGAAAGCAGCAAGAAATTGTACTCCTGCCCAGTTATAGATGTCATATCTAAGATCCAGTAACAGAAAAAGACCATGGTTTAAACAAAAAAGTTCTTAATGTACTAGTAAACATCGCATAAAGTTAGTCTTTATCAATAAATGCTATGTAATATCGACTTTATTATCTTTAAAAATCAGTAAGTATGAAATTTTAAACCAAGAGTAAGTACCTTTACAATTGCTCAGTATGCAGAACATTTTATTTAAAGAAATTCTGCTGTCAATTCAACTGGGAAGACGAATGGTAGTCTATTGAACTTTATATTTAGAGCTAAAAATCTTGTTTACTGAGGATCAGCACCAAAATATCACTACTTACATAGAGTAAAAACAGAAAGTTGTGCTTTTCTGCATGTTTATCAGACATTTTGAGTACAAGAAATGTATCCTTAGAGAACATTCCTTTCCTGAAGATGATTACCTCCTTTCCGATTTAGAAACTAGAAAGAGATATAGTTCAAATCCTGAACGGCGAATCTATCCAGATGGGAAAAGACGCGTCCGTTTTGGCCAGAAAGTCCATACTACAACTTTCCATTTTTGGATGTGGACGATAACCATGTTCCTCGCAGGAAATTCAGATGACCAGTTGGAAAATAAAACCAAGTAGAAACCATGTCAAAGAAGGACGCCAAAAAAGACGTTCCCGGTCAAATGAAATGCTTGCACAGACTTTTAATTACATTTAAACTTTCTACTCTACGGCAGGTTAAAATTTTTGAACTCGGCTAACCTCCGCACTCCGTTCACCAATTGTTTCAGGAAATTGGAACAAAGGACTTTCTTTTGTTGGATGGCTTGTGTGCCAATTTTGGCCTGCGGGTTAAAAATAAATAGGCAAATAACACTAAATTGAAGACTAGTTTCCTTTAAAAAATTAGACAAAATCTGGATCTATGGTGATTTACGCAATGCGGAATTCAAACACTGTATAATATCCAACTGGTTTCCATAATAGAAACTTCATATTCCATGCTATGCAATTCTGTCGTTTTACTTATTAGAATATGCAAGTAAAATCTCGGTGTTAGCCAGTTACATTGCGGATGAGTACTAATATACAAAGGTAGTGCTTGCTTATAACAAGATCACTAAACTGAATAAATTACTGTTATATTCCCAAAATTGAACATATAATTTAGTATTTAATATATTTTTGAGGTTTCTTTTGTTAAGTGTTTTGCTAGAATAAATGAATCAGAAGTTCCGAAATTTATTTATATTATCTGCATATAAAACATAATTTATATCTTATTTTCTTGAACCTTTTTTAGTACTCTAATTTTTATTTTGTGTTCGTCTTTCTAGATGTCCTGTGGGCAAACGCGCTAGATTTAAAGAAACGAATGGAGGCCTTACTAGTAATTAAATGAAGATATCTAATAACAACGCAAACTGATTAAATGGAATGTTATTTCCACATGAACCCTGAAGCGACAAAATTAATCTTCTTATCGTATTTGATAAAAGAGATCATTTGTAGTTATTAATAAGATATAAGTTATTTTAAGTACAAAATCTAAAATGCCTATGAATAAAAAAGTAATATCACTTTTGCCAAATTAAAGGTATTGATAGCTTCAGGAAAAGAAATAAAATTTGAAATTTGTGTTATAAATTTTATTTTAAAACGTTCTCATTTTTAAAAAGCACACTATATATTATCCTTACACGACAACATGGTGTAGCCCTGAGTACAGACAGCATTCCTAAGAAAGTGCGGTTTCAAGATAGTTCTCTCGTAACGGAAATTAGATTGTTTTAACATTCAAAATAGATTCTGCTATCGCGAACTATACATTTCATGCATTAATTAGATTGAACTGCGTAGGTTTTTTTAAAGGCCAACAAAAAGTTTTAACTTTTCTATTCGTTAAGAAATGATGCGATTTGACACCTTGAGATTTTGAATGCTAAAGAAAGCATCGATGGCGTTAGGAATTTTTTATCCCTGATATTTGAGACCCTTGAGACAACAAATCCTTATCGTGTGTGTCCAAATGTAGCTGCTGGACAAAGAGTTTTTCTACGGACCGTCGACAGTGCAGCTCGTTGATCGATCGGGGTGCAGATCTGATCTTTCAATCCAATTAAACACACGAGCATTTTCGTTCTTTCAGAAACACTTCTGTGATGCATGCGTTGGGCAATCATAGATAATTCTATGGGAATTAATTCAAATCTATTGCCTTTTATTGGTTTAAAAGAAAAACATGCTACGTAAGGCAATATTTATCTTTGAACTTGTGTGACATGTGAAATGAAATCCAGAAATGTAAAATAGGCGTTATCGGCGGTCGGAAAACAACGGCGTGAAACATAAATATCTGACTCCGATGATGGAACCAACAATATAACTCTTTTTACCACGGAAATACAAAGAAAGCTCCTACAGTTCAATGTGAAAAAGTTTTATTCTGCATTGATGTTCAGTGTAAGGTCGCAGGGCGTTTACGTCAGCCTTACTTCATTTACTCCAACATTGCATCTTATATGAAAATATTTACAGTAATGTGAATAACGGTGTCTTAAGACTCAGACGGAATGCATTAATATTTTTAATCTTTCAACACAGTTTACAGTACACTACTATAATTTTCACCATAAACAATCTTATGAAGTAACGCGCTCTTATCGCCTCGCTTTTACAAATATTGAGAGTAATATTTATAACTGAGGCGGTAGTAGTCTTTTAGGAATGAATAGAGCCTAGCGTACTTCTAGCAAATCTAAAGCCATAATGAATGATATAGTGTTTAATTTCTGATAGAAGCTATACTATAAACTTATTTTATGTGTTGCAAAATAAATAATAATTTAGATTTTTGTGTAATTCCACAACTCCTATTGTCACTATAAAATTTTTGTAATAAAAGTGAATACGGTATTACTGGCCGTGCTTTATTTTTAGAATTGTATCCAAAGTTTCTTTTCAATTTCTGGTTTATAAATTACCTGACTTTAGCTGTGCACTATACTTTAATTAAGGAGAAAATTACGTTGTCTTCTGCACCGCTCTGCGAGATGTAAACATTAGATCCTCCAATAAATTATTAAAATGTCAGACTGGCTGAGATAAGATTTAAATCACTAATTTTGGTCAGTTTAAATAGCATGAAAACAGAATGATGTTGATTGTTTTAACATAGGTGTAGTATCAAGCTCCTTGTTCAGTCCGTACTAGATTTTTCTAAAAAAAATTTCAATGATTTAAAGCTCTTTTGTATTATACCTATTCCCGCATATTTTAAATTAACATTCCGATACATTTTAAAACGAACTGGGGAGTTTTAAAATTCTTTATCGATGTTGACTCCGTTCCCTTTTGATAAATTACGATCGATACAAAACCTAGTAAATGACTTGAAGGAAACAGGTCGTGTTTTATTGAGATGCATTTTCAGAGTTAACCAGAGTAAACCGAGGGTAAATTAATCAGGGCTGGGGTTTTGTTGAAAACTGTTAATGCAGTGGAAATAATCACGGAGAGAAAAATTAATTAAAGAAAACAAACAAATTATTTGTTTCCTATTTTTTAAAAAATATTTCAATTATTATTATTATTATTATTATTATTATTATTATTATTATTATTATTATTATTATTATTATTATTATTATTATTATTATTATTATTATTATTATTATTATTATTATTATTATTATTGTTGTTGTTGTTGTTGTTGTTGTTGTTGTTGTTGTTGTTTAATTTTAAATATCTCGGAAATTATCAAGCCTGCTAACCTTTCCAACTATTTAACAAATAAAAACAAATATTTTTTATTTTACATTAAAATAAGCAGAAGTGGGTGGATATTTATAAATTTAACTGCTTTTTATAATTTTAATAATTTATTTCCTTCCTTGATAAGAAATATCCAAGGCGCTGGACATAAACTAAATGATTCAATAAAAGCCAAAGTTTATTTTTAATTATCATGCTATTAAGATTTTATTTTTTAAATGTTTATTTGAATATGTAAATACGTACAATTAAATTACGTATTATTATATCTTTTGCTTAATTAATTAAATAGGAAACGATTGATATAATTGTTATAGATGTAAAATAATAAAACGAGCAAAACTTGTTTATGTAAAAACGCCGTAGTATCAGAAAATTCATAACTAAAAAAAGACATTCGATCTAAAATTCCAGATTTTTACTTGAGAATCCTTGCTCTCGGTATACAGCTTTAATCAGTATATTTTTCAGTATTATTGGTAACTTTAATGTATCATGCCTTAGACATACAGACGTTGTTTTGCATAAATTTACTACGTCTATAAACCTTGAAGAGGCTAAACTCTGAAGAAATGTCGGTTTGCATTACTCTTCTTTGTCTCCGCGGGGATGCCAACAAAACCAATTTTTTTTACGCGCTGCTTCGTTATACTATCTTCCGTTGTGTGGTCTGAAATGAGTTAGTTTCTAAGGGCTTTTATATGTAAAACCGATTCTGCAGAGTAGTAAATCAAAGCAACCGAAAGAAACCCGCAGACTTTAAAACACCAGCAAATATTTTTTAAAGACTCTTTTGCTTCCTGAACATCATTTTACGAGACACACACACACACGCGCACGCACACACATATCAACATATGCCATCGCCCATTCGGGGATCTACAGTATTAAATCATATGTATCTCATCAGCTCCAAAGTTAAAGATGTATTCAAAATTGTATTGAAGAGGTAGAAAGCACCGCCACTTGTGTTACAGTGTTGCCTGAAATCAGCTTATGTGTATTTCATACTGTAGGATTTGTTGACATACATTTTATTCTTATTTAATGTCATTAAAAACCTGCCGAATAGTTTAATGGTTTGTTAAAATTCAGATAAAATACGCTATTATTTTAAAGATTTAAAGTCATAGTCATGTGTTACAGTTGTCATAAAAAGAATATACTGGATAGTTACAGAAATTAAATATAAAATCGCACACCCCGCTTTTTTTTTGTACATCAATAACTACAAGAGAAACAACCCTGGTAAGCAAACGTAGTGCCTTTATTGTCCGTTAAGAACCGTTGCGAATCTGACGCCAGATGGAGGCAAGTATTTCCGAGTTCAGCAGGAAAAATCTATGCTAGAAATCTTTAGTTTTTAGATGTGGGAGAAAAACGTTTATCTGGAGAAACTCATAAAGAACATATTTCGATATCTTCTAAATTAGATTTGAACCAACTATCTTTAATGCGAAATCAACAAACAATATTTTAGTGAATATGAAACAGATGTGGTTGACAAGCTGAATATTTTTATTAGTTTCTATTTTACGTTTACCACTTATTTAATTATAAGTTCTAACGTTTTAGAAATATGCCAGAATAAAGAAACCTTTGTAGCTAGCTTACTGAATTCATAATCTTATTATGGAGACAAGAATCTTGTTAGATCGAAATGTCGCGAACCTAGCACAACTAAATGAATAAAAATGATATCGTCTTCATATAATCACACATTACGTTCCAGATAAGCGAACTATTTCTGCTTGTAATATCGTAATGTGTAATTTGTTTACATACAAGAGAATGCCAGCAATAAATGATTTATAAGTGCAATATGATAATTTTTGCATAGAGTTAATTAAAATATAATATTTTTAATTTGTTTTTATTCCTTTTATTTTAAAATTCTTTGATTCGGTTTTTAGATGTATCTAATAGTTTATTGAAATTATGTTCTAACTGGTTAAGTTATTGTACTAACATTATTTACTTGGATTCCTAAAATCTAAATCTTTTTACGCCGAATGTCAGAAAATTTAGTCATTTAATATTATTTTCTAAACAAATTAAACAAATTTCTTTCATATACTTTTGTTGGTAATTAACGAACTATGCTAATTTCTTTGAAAAAAGAAAACATCACCTAATTGCATTTGACTGTTTAACCCGTCGTTATTTTAAATATCCCCGCAGTTAATAAATAACTTTGTCGACTTGCACAATAATGGATTAACTTATTTATTTTGTCACATGGAAAAACAACTACTCTTACATAACAAACTCTATAGAGCAAAAAATCAAACGAAAACACATTTTATTAAAATTCTTCGCGAAAATCGAATTAATTACTATTAAAGAAAATATAAGATAATAGGGATCAGTTAAACAATAAATAGCGCTACATATACATACACACTTCTTAGTTGCACATTTATTTTGAGGAATACATTTTGTGCTGCAAAATTAACAATTTTTTTAAAATTCCTAAATATTAACAATTTAGTAGTAACCAAGATATCTTTTTTGAAGAGGTGCTATTAATATTAATGTCAAAATGTACATGCTAAGTGATTTATTTATTTGTTGAAATTCTCATTAAATGTAGAAAGAAAACTCCCCAACCACCTTAAATTAAACAGTCTCAGACAGCAGCTTTTAAAATTGCACATCTTGTCAATGATAAGAAATTTTATTTTAAAAATCAATTAAAACTTAATGGATATTTTTCTAAATCATTTTTTTACCTTCAGAGTCATCAGAAAGTTAAAGTTTAATTTCCATTACTAAAAACTGATATTTGAAAACCTAATTAGTATTTTCATTATTTAAAGAAGTTGGTAATTGTTAAAAGCAAGTTCAATTTTAGAGAAAAAACCTCCTTAATTATATTTTGTACTGCCTTTATCAAATGACAACTGGGTTTTCCTGTTATTATTAGATGTAGTTATTTTTACATCAATATGCGAAAAATATCTCTTAGAACTGGAATAAAGTCGCAGAGGACCATACATAAACTGGTATTTAAAAGAGATTAAATACTTTTAAAAAATAGTAAATTTCATGTAAATTTCATGTAAACACTACATGAAGATAGTACTTTTGGACTTAATGTTATTAAAGATGAAAAGCACATGACGTTTTCCTCCAGTGACTATTTGGTTAGTTCACAATTAGATTTCACTCATTCGCCAGTAATACTGATCTTTAGAAATTTCTACTTCTGTTTTCTATAGAAATACTTCTTCTTAGCAGAAATAAAGAACTTCAATATTTCAATGTGTTTATTAATATGTATTTTTTCTCATTTCTAAAATTAATAATAACTCACGTTTATTCTCTTGCAGCAGAATGGCTTATTGTATCTTTATAGTAACGATTGAAAGTGCAAATACATAATTAAATTCATTAGTTAGTGTTTAAATGTCTATCTTCCGGTGTAGAGAAAATAAATCAACTAAATTTTTTTCTTTTCAGACAGTTTATAATCATTTAATGCTGGTTGACAAAAGAACTTGCAACTTTTACCTCTCTTTCTCCCTATTAGTGTTTTGAATCTGTCATTATTCTATCTTCTATACCCTCCCTATATCAACATTAAAAGGCAAAATATCACACCTGGTATTATATATTCAACCCATAGCATAGTTTATCTAAATAATTTGTAAATTTATTTCGAGAAAAAAAAGTGAGTAATTATTTTTTTGTTTTTGTTTTCAACCTATATAATATTTCAGTCTTGTTAAAATTGTCATATTATTTTAAAAAGTTGCTTATCAGATACAACTATTAAAATACTTGAAATAAATTTTTACTGTTTCAAGTTTTATGTTTGGCATTAATTCTGTTAAGGCTATGAACCAGAGCGGAATAACCGCGTAGTGTCGCTCACAAGAAAATGCAAGTACATAAATAAACTTTGCAGAAACAGATAACTGAAGGATAGTGGAAAATTCTATATTTGCTAAGCATGGACAGACTAAAGGGATATAATAAACGTGCAGTTTTGTTAGTTGGATAAAAGTAGAACTTATTGTGACAATTTTATTAGAAGGAAAAGGCAATAAAACAAGCAAATGTAATACACTTCATTTCAGCCTCTCTTATTAACACATATTATACTTCATTGTGCCTGACCAAATTTTCAACATTTCCGTTGACTGAAATACAGAAGAAAGAAAAGACAGAATAAGCTGAAAGAAAGAGATAGTCGTAGGGCTTCGGCACAAAAGGTATAAGCAACTTTTTAAGTGATTTATTTAAAAGTTACAATAAAAGGACTGACTATTAGTAATATAATCTAAATAAAGTACTTGAATTGATGACTTCCGCAAATATATTAGCATAGTCTAATCATGTTTAATTTATGTCAAGTGAAAAAATACAAAAATAAAGAAATTGGTGCAAGACATTTTGTTCTCTCAAAAATTGAAGTTCATGAGATATAATTGTCGTTTCAGTACCGGATGAATGCATGAAGTTTACACACAACTAACTGCATTTATAAAGCTGTTAAATTAATAACATTTTCTGCATATTTAATTTGTTTTTTAATCTTAGAGAAGAATTTTCTACGCTATTTCTTTCTCATTGTTTTTCTATATCTTGGTTGATTTTCCACATGCCACAATTAGAGACGACATTTTATGCTGTTCGTATTTTATACCGATCTGATTTAGATTGCCGAAACTCCTCGCCGTCTGTTGCTTCCGACAACTGTTGACCATCCGGATAGACGTTGACTGAAGAATTCACTGACTGGTAGTGTGAACTCGAGCAACAACTTGGCGCTTCTCATCCAGGCTACGTACTCTGATTCGCTGGTTAAATGACACGGCCAAATACAGGACGAACATTCATCAATTAAATCGGCTTCACTAACGACAGTTGTGCTCAAGATGCGGGTTTCAGCTAGAGCATTAATCAACCCTTGCCCTTTGCCAATGTAAGTTTTCCACGCTTGACCAGCTAGGTCAAAGAGCTTGCCGTCTGCAGCCTTTACATTGATTAAGAGAAATGAGCTTTTATAGCGGATGGAGCAAAAAGTTGGCAAGTAACTCAAGTAAGAACTATCAGTTAACTGCGCTGCCGTGTAGAAAAGATGCAGGGGGCAAATGGCTATTTGATGAACATTTTACAGGTGATGATGACACAATTTAAGCAAAATTAATTCTTATAAAATATTATACAGGCATTAACTGATCTTGAGAATATCATTTTAAATGTTGATATTACTTTCTTAAAGGTTTTTCATCAGCAAAATAAGAGTGAAATTTTGACTATACTTTCAACAAAAACTTGCAATGCCATTTAAAAGCCAAATTTTGGCAAAATGTTATTACATTATACTGACAGAAGATACCGATGTGTTAAAGATTGAACAGTCAAAATAGAACCGTGAACCGTTTGGAAAAATAAGCCAAATGAGCCGAATCCCTTAAAAACGTGACCGGTTTACGGTTCGGATTCTTCTGTTGGTTTTTCCCGCTAACCCGGAAAAGATCATGTGTTAGTTTCTTCAAACACTGCTGCTTGTGTTATTGCAAGATTTGCTTCATTAACACGTAATGGGGTAGAGTTGGGACAAAATCCTCATTAATTACTTTCCCTAGAGGTTGGCTGTAGTGTAATTGTGAAGATAGTCATTAATCAAATCTCCCCTAAAGGTTGGCTGGCTAGTTAAAAGTGGTTAGAAAAGACAATTATCTCAAGAAAGGAAGACAACAAACTTGAACTTTTTCAGGAAAAAGAATTTGGTTAAAAAACGGTCATTTTTTCATGAATTTGTGTCGAAAAATAACATTGGTACGATTTTGTATCCAGAAACTTCCGACCAAACTAAAATTAAAATATTTTTTTAAATGCTGACATCAGCAAAGGAACGATCAACTTGAACTTTCTAAACTGGCTAAAGTCACACTGGATGTACCTTCAACATAAGTTAAGTTAATGTAGATCTTCCATTTTAAAGTGTGTTATGCCATAAATATCAAATATGACAGAGATCCTGGAAAACATTATGATGATCGGTTGCTGCAGTATTTTGAAAGGACGAATGTGATTTCTTTTTCTTTAGATGGTTACGCTTACTGTTTTATACAAAGTTTGTTTTCTACCACGGTGATCGGAGCAGACGATCTTTTAATGTCGTTTCACTTTCGGAAAAACATTTCTTTAGAAGGTACAAGTAGTCTATATATATACTATATATCTGCATAAGAGCTGTCTATCTTTCTCTTGTTTTCTCTGACCAAATTTTAGAAAGTTTATTTGAAATATGCAAACCATTTTGGTAGAAAAGGGAATCCAGCCTTTTCACCATCAATTTATTATATATAATATGATACTGGTCACATCTTTTTGAATTTCAGATTAAAATTCAAATATTTGGCCCTCTTTTTAAAGAAAACAGTTACGTTACTTTTCTTTCGGCTTTAATGAGGTGTTTTTTTTCCTTTTCTTCTAAGTCTGTATATTTAGCATCACTTTCTAAAAGTTTTGTGCTATGTATGTTTTCTGTATTTATGTCATAGTTGGTTTTCCTACGTTGAGAATAAATTCTGAAAAAAATTCAATTATTTATTTACGTTTGGTATACATTAATTTATATCACCTTACTATGTCGTTGAGTTTCGTTTCTTTTTGTTAGAATTAAAGAAGGTTGCTTCTAGTTTGACTGTTAATTAATTTTTAAGTAATATAAAAATAAACGTATAACATTCATCAATTAATAAGTATTTTAAATATCAGTTGCAACTAATATTTATTTTAATAGAATATATACATGCAGATGCATAGAGAAACATTTATTCCATTGAATTCTATTGGTTTTATGACAATATAAAGAAAATATCCTTTTGAAAACGTATAGATGTTTACTTTATTTTTCAAACTAAATATAGACATGCATATATATTTAAATTTGACCTCTCCACTAATGATCATTTATTTGCATATGTATAAAGCAAGAAAATAATCTGGTATGGTGACGCTTTTAAACAAAATGCATGTGCTTATTGTATGTTTATATGGTTCATTTGTTGACGTAATATATACCACAGAAATTCTCAAGAGAGAACGCAGAAGGGATTAACTTTATTGCATTCTCTGCTTCATTAACGTTTTGCCAGTCTATTAAAACGTTAAAAAATACCTTAGGGATGAGTTGTCATTTAAACACAAAAAACTCCAGCATCCTTTGTACGGCTTAAGAAACTTGGAAGATCAAATATTTACGCCAGTAGGGATGGAGTTTTAAATATCAAATATTTAAATTTTGCAAACTCTTTATTTGATTTAATTTTAATTTCACATAGCTCTAAGATTGTGTGCATTAGTATTAAAGTTCTTTTCATTATACGCATTGTCATTAGAAAAAAAACATCTATACTTCATCTTTAATGACTGCTGTAAAGAACCAAAAGTTTAAAGCTACATGATATTTATACAACTTTAATATTAAAGATAGTGAATAACCGATGGATACCGCAAAACTTAGTATTTTTTTTTGTTTATATGGCACTAGTTTATTATTTCCTAATTCTAAATCTTTTTAGCAGAAGACAATTTTTTTCAAGTATTTATCTGCTATTTCATTTAAGTCTAAATATATTTGTATTCATTAATTTAACCACCGTCTCTTTAAAGTAATGCATTTGTTAATGGTTTTAATATAATAATAAATTAATTGTTATTCATAATTTTGTAAAAATCTGAAATTATTCATAATCAAACTCTTATCCGCCATGATAGTTTTGATATCATTCTTAATAATATTTTTTTCAAATGTTGAGAGACATTGTCGAAATAAGTTGTAGTGCCAATTTTAAAGCTAATAATTCTTTAAACAGTGTTACCATGTCAAGTCGTGTAGCCACAGAACTATGTTTTTTCCGAAGTTTTTTTGCTTGGTAATACGCCAGGGTGTATGCAATGATTTTTAAAACTAAATGTGTTGTTATACATGATTGCAATTCGTAAATATCAGATATTGGCTAGCATCAAAATAAACATTCACGGGTTTAACTTCCGTCAGCGATCTGAGATTAAACAAACTCTTGTCTACTACTGTTTATTTTTTCTTTTTTTTAAATCATTCATCCAAAATACATTTGTTTCGCTTGTTTCAGATTATCACCAGCATCTGCCAATACCTAATCATGTAGCTGCACCGCATGACAAGTCTGATCTTGGCATTATTATCTCGCGAGTATTTCGGAAAAATTGAAAATGCTGAAAAACAAATCTTAATAATCAGCAATCTAATGAGGTTTCACGTAAAAAGAAATATTATAAAATACGCTAAACGCTATAATTGTTATCTAATCTATAAAAGTAAGTATGTATCATACACACAAGTTTATTTGTGCAATAAATATAAGCAGAGGACTGTTAAAAATTCTACTTATGTTAAAAAAGAAAAAAATGTTGATTTTCAGACTTGTCACACAAGATATTTTTCTTCTAAATAATATTCTTTATGTTTCATGAAATGTTTTATTATTCAGTTCATAATGGCCTCCATTGTATAAGCAGTATATTATCATGCAGCTTTCCTTTACTCTAATACACGAATCGAGTAGTTTTAGAGTCAATTAAATACAAGAGAGTATTAATTTCGTTACGGCATAAAGATTAAAAAAAAACAAAAACAAAATCTTTTTAAACTCAGATTAGAATTATAGATACAATTCCGGACAAAAGAGTTGAGACACTTGCTGTGAAATTGATATTTGAGCTCCCTCGTATTAACAAACGCATTTAAATATCCATCACATTGTTTATTATGTGAACAAAACAAGCCTTTACAATGTATAAAAGCAACACATGCTATTTATTTATATATTCTCTGGAAAAAATATTTGAATCGGCAATGTCCGATTTGTACCGCGACAAAAGAATTGGGACAGTGAGCAAAACCATAAATATTTTTCAACATTCTAAATTACAATTGAACAAGTGCATGGAAATGATCAATTGACTATTAGTGGTTGGCGTATCCGTGATTTTTTTATCACTTCTCGACAAAGACTGGGCATGGATTCGACCAAACGAAGTCAGTCGGAATTGACCATTTCCTACCAGAATTGGACTTGGTTGAGATTCTTGTGTTTGGCCACCTTGGCTTTCAGCAGCTTCCAGGCATTTGCGATTGGGTTGAAATCCGGACTTTGGGGCGGCCAGCGCATGAAAACCATACCTAGTAGGTTAGTGAGGGAAGTGACGACTTTGGCGGTGTGGATCGGAGCATTGTCGTGATGGAAGATGGCAGTGACTGGCATGTTCTCGTCGATTTAGTCGACGACGGCATCCCTCAGTAAATTGCAGTAGGTCTGTGTGGTCGTTCTGCCCCTGATCAACTTGAAAGGGCCTGGTCCCGCCGCGCTCATACATCCCTAGACTATCAACGATCCTCATCGGTCCTGTACCGTCGGACGGGTGCACTTTGTATTGTATTTTTCTCCATGGTAACGTTGAACATATACTCGGCCAGCACTGAGAATGCGCATGATCACCGTTTCGTCGGAAAAGAGAACTCTAGCCCATTGAACTTTGGTCCAGTTTTTGTGAGCTTTAGCCCATGCTATGCGGATGCGCCTGTACTTGTTGCTGATCAATGGCTTCTCCTGGGCGATTCGATGAAGGAGATTCCCCTCCCGTAGATGACGTTGAATAGTGCAACTGCAGACATTTACTCCATTCAGGGATGTTCGAATTGCCGTCGAGGTCATGAAACACTTGGCCCTGGATTTTCCACAAATGAGTTGATCCATTTATTTATAATATTTTCGCGGTCTTCTGATTCGCATTTATGGTTTTGTGTTTCCGGTCTCCTTGTACTGCTTCAGAATGCGGTTTACAGTGCTTTTCGGGTAATTGACTCGATCGGCTATCTCCCGACAAGACAGATTTTCTTGGTGGTGCTCAACTATCAAGTCTCTGATTTCAGATGACGTTGTCTTGCCAGATATGGTGAAAAATGTTCTTAAATGGTCTCAGATGATGTGATTCTATTCATTTGATTCTTTAAAAAATGAATATATTCATGGGAATAAATGTATGCACAGATTTTGTTTACTGTCCCAACTCATTTGTCGCGGTACAAATTTGATTATACTAATTCAAATATTTTTTCATGACAATAGATACACATATGACATTCGTTGTTTTTACACATTTTAAAGGCATGTTTTAGACAACTTATGGTCATTAGGATGGCTATCTCTATGCAAGTGTAAAAACAAATATCAATTTCACAGCAAGAATCCAAACTCTTTTGTCCGGCACTGTATTAGTTATCGTGCTTAGTGGTAGGGTTGAAATGCATCTAATTAATGATAAATGCTTTACACAATAATAAAATTTTGTACTGCTATTAAATATAATAATAATCATCATAATTTAAATACAAAATTAAAATAAAAGATAAATTACTAAAGCAGTTTCAAATTTCAGATACACGATCCCGACATCAAATTACAACAAAAGATCAGCACCCAGTAATTTATGTTCCCTGATACAGATGGAAAACCAAATTCATTAGACAAAAAGACATTTCTGCTTATGCACTGAAGAAGCAAAATAATATTTTACGTGGTCTTTACATGACTGTAAATATAATGGATATGAAATGCATTATATAATTTCCGCACAAAGATTGGTTTTGCTGTTTTTAGTCATTAACTCAAATAAAGCATTTTTATTCTGTGAGATCAAAGAATATTGTTTCTTGATGTGAAGAGACAGCTCTGAAATGATGTTAAGTATGTCATCAGTTGCTATACCACAATCATTAACTCTTCCCCACCAACCTATGTCAATGGTTATGTCGCTATGTCAGACTGGTACTGACGCTTATCCTACCTGAATCCAAGAATCTTAATCGTCTTCTCAACGTTATCGGAATAGGTATGCCTAGACATCAACCACTACTACAGCAAGATTCTGCCTATTTGATTTCTACTGCTGAACCCAGATTGCGGCTCAATAACGTCGATTAACTCAGCAGTAGCTAGAGAAAGAAAGGCGATAGAGTTGCTGCAGGATCATTTGTTTGATGTCAAAACTACGTTCGGCTTTTCGTATTTTCGAGGAATCTTTTCCCCGTCAATGTAATCATTGCGCCAGGACTATTTAGGTATAATAATTTTTGCATGGGTTTTATACTTTCATTTGTATTATACGTTACGTTTTCATCATCATTTAAAAAAAATTTTTTTAAAGAGTTTTTCTTTGTGGTTTTCAATCTTGAATCTCTTTACCTTCCATTTGCAGCAGAAGCATAAACGGTGAATGAATTTTAGATAACGATGGACTGCGACGAATATGGTTGATCCCGCATATCTGCGCTATTCAGTCGAACTATCGGCTCATTGCGAGAGCTAAGCACCTAAGAAAGTGTCAGAATAATTAAATCGCACAAATATAAGAACACGAAAAAAATAATTAATTTTCAAGTAGCGCAAGCCACAGGAAATTCTGGTCCGGAATAGCATCTGCTGTGTGCCATATTTTGAATTAAACTAAATATATTGTAATTAAGAAAATTCCAAGATAGCATGACAGTTTTTTTCCGAATCTAGGAAGATAATATACTTCGAAATTGGAACTCTTGTCGTTCTTTCTCTAATAAATCAATAACATCTATTCACGTACGGAAATTTAAAACTTGTGTTCACACGAAGCTGATGAGTACAAACAATCTTTAATTTTTTTTATTATTATTATTAGACAAAATAATTCTCCTATCACTCCACCGACTTTTTTGTTCGCAAATTTATTTGAAATCGCTTTTTCCTTCTTTTACCCTTTAGTATTTAACAACGTGCGAAGTCAGTAGCTTATTGATTTCTTTGATTTTTTTAAAGCAAACAGTAACAGTATCATTAAAGGAAATAAAAGTTAAACTTTAGGTAAAAGTGTTTCTTTGTATTCTTCTGCAATCAGGAACGCCTTCCTACTGAGTTTGTGAAGCACTATGATTTCAGGTCATGTGCGTCAAATAAGACGGAATGTGTCGACCAGAACTCTCTGTATATGTGAGAGGAAACCGAGGTGTCTGGAAGAACCCAAATCCAATCGGCTTGTAAAAACGAGAGGAAGTCATGATATGGGAGGCTAGCCAAATCAAGTCAATAACCTCGGAGATCAAACTCGAAACGTCTGCAATAACCTAAGTTGTAGCGAAAATACTAACTTCCAGAAAACAGTTCATGTGGTACGCAAAAAGATTAAATATATACGTCATTTGCACTCAACCTGTTTCCTTTGCTTAATGTACTTACTTTATCTAAATCATTCATGTCTCTTAGATTAAGTAAAGCTGCGAGTTTCTTGGTGTTGTTTGCATTAGGAAACTTAAATTTCAAAACAGAGTTAGTAACGGGATTAGTGAATAAATAAGTACATAATAAAACGATTTTTTTCAAAAACTTAGCTACAGCGCTATTGAAATATTAGAAATACTTCAGCAGAGATCCATTGCAGTATTTCTAGATTTAAACCACGCTGGACGATTAAATATATTACATTAACCTATTATGGAAGCTAGATCCACGAGAAAAAATCTGAGTGAGGTTATCAAAATTATTAAAAGTTTTAAATGTAAGGAAAGAAAATTTCTTCTGTCTGCCCACACTTAAAATTACTTTTGGTAATAACTATAGATTGATCAAATTGTCAGCAAAATTAATTTATACATATGTATATAAGTTATTGTAATGGCCAATTTAATTAAACTTATCTATACCAATCACACTACTACTACTACTACTACTACTACTACTACTACTACTACTACTACTACTAATAATAATAATAATAATAATAATAATAATAATAATAATAATAATAATAATAATAATATAATAATTTGACGTTCATATTCGTCATCTGCATTAAGTATAGGGGCGAGCCATTTAGTATCAGGTTCTGACTGAAGTAAAATAATTCATTAATTGCTTTTTTAAAAAAAAATTATAAAACCCTAAAACTTGTACTAAAATTTCATGCACCATCTTAGATATTTTTAGTTTACTTAAAAGAAACGTAAAAATTGAAATAAAATTATTTTTGCATGATGTTAAAGCGAGATTCCTCTACTATTTTGATTGTTTCTTTTGTTGTTAAAGCGCCTTTGTCAAAGTGAAAACAGAAACGTAGTAGACTTTTGGATTCATTTGAGTTAAATGCTTTATAATACACAGACAAAATGTAAAACCTTTTGGCTACCTTCGTGTAGCACACGCGCAAATAACACGTTTCTTCCAAAGAAATCTATTTTTCATTAACTGCATCTGTTGCCGTTAGTTATTAATTTAAATGATTTAAAAATTCCCATGTTTCTAAAGTTGAGAAATCTGATCAATCAACATTTTGAAAAAAATATCTTAATCAATGAAAAAACATACTGGATCCAGGTGCAGCATTCGTGTCTTTAATTTCCACTGATTCCCAAAAATCAACCCAAAAAATACTTTTTTATCAGATATTTTTCTCATAAACAAGTGCATATACTTAAAATTATTGCCTTTAATTATTCGTTTAAAATATTTTACCTTTCAAAAAATTTATAATTTATCTTACGAATTTTTTTTTAATTTAAGGAAGAAAATGTTAATCTTTCATCACATAACCATATATAAATACAAAGCAAAATAGGCGTGTGTATGTGTGTGGGTGTTGATATGGATGTGCGTGTGACTGTGTTGATATGTGGGTGTGTGTTGGTATGTGTAACTGTTTGTGTCTGCTGTTTAGATAAAATAATAAATAAAACTATTTTAGCAACATATTTGAAGCACTCGTAAATTAAAATAAATCAGACCAGCAATCACAACCAACAGAAAATAAATTTATTTTTAAATGTGTTTATATTTATTAAACATTTTTTAAAAATATATGTATTTTAAGATTTTACAAATTTTATTATACATAGTAAATAATAAACACATTTGCAATTTATTTATGTATGACTTTTCCAGTTCAAAAACTTTATAATTATTTTCTCACATGAATTAGGAAGAGAAAGGCGAGTAGTTAATCAGTGGTTAGGGCTGTCAGCAGCAGTAAAATCTTTACCAAAGATTCTTCTTTTGGTGGTGCCTGTAATGGTTCATTTAACTATGTCCAATTAAAAACTTAGTGAAACGTTTCACCGGATGTTTACATTGAAATATAACACAGCCGTTTAAAAGATATGAGTTAACATAAAAAAGGAACGTCTGATGAAAACCGCATTATTGTCGGAGCAAGAATAGCAAACATTTTGATGTTTTCGTAATCCTTTATAGACTAATGTTGACACGTATGTTTTGATTTATATTTTCTTTTACAATGGCCATCGTTCGGTTGCGGTGCTATTTCAAGAGCAAGCCAACAAAGTTATTTAAAGATGGTCAGGAATTTAAAAATAAATATTATATTATATGTGAGGTTTAATGAAACACACCTTGGCGATCACAATCGTTGTAGAAATCGCACTGAGGCTGAGAAATAAACTTTTCAATATCATGATGTAGTCGAGCATAAAAACAAGAAAAATCGAACAATATTAAGTTCTTTGATTTTTTTGCTGTTGTTGTCATATTTCAAGAGATTTCTATTAACTAGTGAGATCAGCAGATACTCAATTAACGTGCAGGTGCATCGCGAATATGGAAAAGAAATTTCTTTTTTAACTGCTCTTTTTTGCATTTGTGCGGAAAGATGACGAACAAATATTCACCAATGAAGAAGGAAATTGTAGGCAACTCAGTCTAACCGAATTTTTCTATAGGATTATTTCACTTTTTCCAAAAAAACCCATGGCATTGTAAAAGGATTTATCTATTGATACATATGGACGTCAGTAAAATGATAAAGTTCTGACAGGCGGAATCGATATGAGTAGGAGCTAACAGCTTCAAGCTGTCTCTTCAGTGTTAAAAGAAATTTATCTTTAATAAAAGTATATATATATATATATATATATATATATATATATATATATATATCAGAATAAGTTGTAGCTTGTGCTGTTTAGGTGCTTAATTATATTAACTACAATCTATATTACTTTATGGATGGATGCTGCTTTCAGACGCATAAACTCTACTATATTGTTACATTTTATTATAGGAAAAACTCAAAAACATGGAAATGTTGACAGCTACACGTTTGTTGATAGGAAGAGATCAAATAAAATGTAGAAAGCACATACGTTTCTATGTACGATGATATTACACACATTTTACACTATCCAAATATTATAGTTAGCACTATTTTAGTCTAATATCTCAGAACTAATTCCGTCTACATATATCACAATGTAATATTTTTATAACATTGCGTAATATTCACATTGAAATATCAAGAAAAGCAAACAGTCGTATAAACTTTTCAAAATAAATCCAGTCATATTTTAGCAAGTTGAAAATCATAATTGCAGAGAACACTACTGTATCATAGCTGTCAGTTGATAGCACTTACTTTACATAGTATATATTAATGATTCATTTTTCCTCTTTATTATATAAAAATTGTACATTTTAAAATACTTTAACGACAATAAAGGAAATCTGCCAACCTTTCTTACAGCGCGCAGAATCTAGTATTTACTAATCCAGAAATAAAAAAATCAATTTTATATGACATTTACTGGCATTTACTAATTAAAGATTAACTCTATGATATTTACGAATTACTTTTGTTTATTGTTATTTATTACTTAAAGAGAACTTGATTTGCTTATAAAATATATAATTAAGCCCGTTAAATGATATTTTAAATAATGCAATTGTCATGAATGTTCATGTTTGTCTGTCACGTGATGCCTTTAAACGTCCTTCAACCAATTTAGGAGGATATGGAAGAAATCCGAACAGTGTACGCAATAAAAATAGCAGAGTTCTTAGTGACAAATCTTCTCATGAAGATTTGAATTTTAAAAGATCGCAATATATCTTTAGGCAGTTTTCCTCTCCTGCCCAAAGAAATCAATGCAATAATATTTCAGTAGACTGGAAGGGAACGAATACATTCTTAAGGCATCTACTGTACGCTCCCGTGTAGTGGTTTAGCCCGCAGACACAGATGGAACAAACTTTCGTTTCAAAACACTTTAAGTGATGCGACTCCTAAAGAATTTAAAAAAAAAAATTCTCTGCTTCCAGGAGTTTCTAGAATACTCATTCTTAAAATTTTCTATTAACGGATAGCAATTACTTTTTAAAATTAATAAAAGGGACAATGAATAAAATAAATGTTAACATAACTTAGAGAAATGATGATGGGTGTTAAAATCCCTTGCCAATTTTAAATACATTTTTAAATAAATTTATAAGTAATTAAATATTTTAACCTAAATCAAGTAAAAAGGTATACAATGAATAAACTAATATAAGTTGGAATCTGTGACCAGACTCAATATACAATATAATAATCTGACTCATTTAACTTTAACATTTATTTATTTACAAATTAAAATATTTTAATTATTCTTCGTTATAATTCATTTCTGCACAGATTAAATTAAGTATTCAATTAAAAATTAATTGCAAATAAAAAATAATTTAGTTAATGTGATAATTTAATTTATAAAAAATAATCATGCATTTGTAATTAATTTTAATGCAATTAATCTTTTATTCCTGAAAGTATTTGGGTCTGTAATTCTTTTCTTGGCAACTTCAGATTATCACTCCCTGATAAATTAGACTTTAAATAATTAAAAAAAAAATAGTTCAGATGAAAATTATTTCGGACACTAAGGCTGAAATGCCTAATTAATTTGAGCACAAGGTAGTATGTGTTTAGTTCAAATCTGCAATGCTGAAATGTTCGTGCGCGCGCGAACGTGAGTTTAGCAAAGGCAAATAAGCGTAGAAAATGAAAGAAAATTGCCGCTTAAAATAAAAGCGAAGCTAAAGGAATCTTTCAGATTTCATTAAAAAGTAGCCAAATTATTTTCCTATGCATTCTCATGCAGTGAATTAATAAATGGATTTTAAAAAAAAACATGCGAGACTTACTTCTGTGATAAAAGCGAAACCGTGTATAATTTCAGCAACAACAACAAAAACAAAATTAATCTAAAGAGATTAATTTTATTCTCAGGAGGAAACAGATTGAAACATGTTTTCTTACGTAGCACTAGTGATATTTTATCTGTATTCTCCAAGGATCGGTCATGAAATTACGTTAGATATTTTATCATTTTTCAAGTGGCGTTTTCCATAAGTCATCATTTCAAATCACAGTGCGCGATATTACACAAGTTATACTAAAAAATCTTTTATTATACCTAGTTATAAATTAATAAAACTATATTTGAGTATATTCTGTAAGTAAAATGGATAAAACGAATACAATTTTCTTTAAAAAATAGAATAAACAAAACATATAGAATAGATTCAATTTATATTTTATAGGACTACAGCGTGTTTATTGAGATCTGAAGGGGGTTCAGTGTAATTTTTTAATTCATTGAAATAAATAAAAAAAATAAGTGCTATTATAAATACCCATGCTTCACTTTTATTAAGGTTTTGGGGTTTTTTGGTTCCAACTGCGGGTAATCCAGAATGGCGACATTTAGGAGAAGGTTAACTGCGTGTTTTAGCTGCTCAATTAAAGTGGCCTACTGTCATGAAACAAAGTTTGCGAAACATTTCAGGAAGAAACAACGCTATGACAACTTCAGTAGACGCTTGCCGAAGTTAAGTTAATGAGATAAAAAGTTCTAGTAGACCGTAGTAGTTTCAAAGAATTTTTTACGACGCCCGCAGAAATCACTTCAATGGGCCTCGCAAGAACTGGTACAATTATGGAAGTGAGGTTACATCATCGAATACACCACTCAAGCCGCCCGACCATGTGTACAAGATGGCGCCATATAAGAATGAACGTTGTATCACAAAAAATGGCAGCTATGCATAAGTTTAAGATTTGTTGTATTTATTATTAATCGTTAAGCATGTTGCTTTTTCTTACTTTTGTTTTCTTAAAACTTAAAAAAAAACGGGAATTTGTTTTGAAATGTTTATGGGTTTGCCATATTTAGATGTTTACGTGGCCACAGTTACTCCACTTCTTATCAAATGGCGAGAGTAAACTGATTCAAATGAACAATATGTACCTCAATAACTTCTGTCTGAAATGCCACGCTTGTTAAAATAAAAACACACACACATGCAGCAGAGATATCGTTTACACGTTTATTTTTCTTAAATTATGCTTTAGACCATAAATCTCGCGAAATTATTCAATTAATTTAACTTATTATGAATTTTTAACTGATCTGGCTAAAAGTTAAATAACCACTGTAGTGCAAAAATCATCACTGCTTTAGAAATGACACTGGGTGTTTGACTCTCTCGCTTCCTAGTCTCATTTTATGTTTTCACCGTATATAGATTAGTTATGTCAGAGCTGTTATTACATGAGACTAAGAATTTACATGGAGTCAGTCCATTTTTCAAACCACTGGAAATGTAAATTTCTTGGATACAAAACAAAAAAAAAACTAATAATCTGATTAAAAAAGTTAACTTGAACAGTTTTAGCTCTATTCAAATTATAAATCATTGGTCGTTAGTTAAATCCTGTTGTAAGGTACAATTTTATCACTTGATCTTAAATTATTAGGTAAACCCAGATTAAATTTAGACATTCGACAAGAAATATGAGCTGTGCTTTTCAAGATAGTTACAGATTTTGAGCGTTTAAAAGTAAACAATTCTTTATGTTATCCACAGTTTCCAGTGTTAAGGTTATCAGCATAATCTGATATTCGAAAACATCTTTTTAATTAAAAGGATAGTACATTAATGGAATAAACCTTCGACATTGGTGGATTAGAATAGCATCGTAAATTAATTTGAAAATCTTATTAAAAACATTTTTCCTTTGTCTAAGTTTTGATTATTCCACGATTTCTTATAATAATTAAATTACTCAAAATATAAGGTATCAGTTTGTGACCTGTCATGTTAATGGGAAACAGATTAAAACAAAATAATTTAAACATTACATTTTACTTTGAATATTTTAGGAATGCATTCATATGAAATAAAATTTATGATGTATAAATAAGTTGCCATTGATATGTTACCAACCAAAAAAAAAATTTCACACTATAGTTCTGATGGTAATATCATACTGGATCTCATAATTATAGACTTACAAATAAAATATCCTAGATAGATAGTTTGACTAAAGAATGTTACGTCGAAGAACAAATCGGCAGCATTCATAAACCAAACGGATTTCAGATGTAATACCTGCAGTCAGTATCGTGGCTTCAGAATAAGAAAGGTAAATAAGCCATAGAAGAAAAAATACTGAACCCCACGTAAGTTGTTTTCACGGAATAGCGCTAATTTACTTGCAGCTTCACAACTATCATCATCATCTTTATGACATAAAATTTTTTTATTCATTAATATTTCATCTTAAAAATATGTGAATAACTGATACTACACAGAACATACTTCGGTATTCCCAGTATTTATATGTTAAAATATTTTGTTTATTTCCTTCAAAATTTATCATAGTTTTCAGGCATTTTACTTATAAGGGATACCAAATATTACATTATTCCTATATGTTAATTTTTTCAAAAAGTGTTGATCTGAGAAATACTTAAAATTTAATTCTTTTTTCAAGGATTGTAATGACCAAAATTATAATTTTTTGTCAAACAGCACCACTAGACTCGTTTAGTTTTACCTTTCATTTGCTCTCACAGCGATTTCCCTGTCTAGCTGTACTTTTATATTGATCGCCTGGATGCCAGTTTTCGCGTCGCCGGGGAACGAACTGCTTAACAAAATTAGTACCGGCAGTATGCTGTTCTTGCACTTTAATTGCTGTTTTTCTTTAAAGTTATAGCTAGGTAGTAAATGGCAGAATAAGTTACCATTTTGTCCATCCTTAAGAACTAACTGCACGACAGACAAATATAAAATCTAATTTTTTTTATTAAAGTAAATTTATTCACGAACAATTCTTAGATGTTTTTTTTTCGTTCTTTTTACAGCTAACTCGTTCTCATTCGCTATGCTTGTGATATCGATAAAAACAACAAAATGTCATAATTTAAGCAGAAAAGGAAAAAAATATCTTAATAAACAGTTCTTACAGAGATTTTGCCTTTTCTTTGACAGATGTCGACGTGAAACAGTCTTAAAGACCATTGCAAATTTAATGCATGATATTTATAAATGAACTACCACTGCATTCGTAAAGAGAAAATGGAAACCATTGTTATAGAGAACCACAGATATTCATAATATATATATATATAAAAAATTAATCTTCAAAATAAAGACTCTTTATGACCTCCATATAATTCATTTATAGGAAATATGTGTGTTACTCCTAGTTGAGAGACCCGAGTTTTAATCTAGCTCGAAAAAGGCCCAGCTTGTAAACCTTCGTGGCATGATTTCTTCCGTCTCTTCTTCAGAGCTGGCCTCGTAGAAATCTTGCCAGATGTAAGATGGAAGCGTGATTAAAGAGTTCCATGGTCACCGTGGAAGAAAAGTTCATATAATTCCGATTGAAAGGAGGCTTACTTTCTGCACATTAAATATATCTTAGTAAAAATATAAATTTGGTAACATTTGTCATAAAATATGCTTACAAACACTTTGTAAATAAATATCTAATTAGGTAAATAAATCAACAGTATATAAATACGCTTATAGGTCAGCATAAAATTCCGTAACTATATCGGCTGACTTCTCACATTTATTTCTTAAATTTAAGAAACAGTTTTATCTTTAAAAAAGAACAAGAAAAACCGTGATAATTTTTGAAAATCAACGATAAATAACGTGCTGCTAAAACTTTACCTCATCAAGATCGCTGCTATCAGATGTACTGAAGAAATCTGTTGTTTTTAAATTGGCTACATAAAAAAGCAGATGAGTTATCTGTTATATACTGGTAACAACAAAGCTTGCCTTAGAGAAAGAAATTGCTGAAAACTGTTTACTAATCATTTGGATTGATCTACTTTTATTTGACTGAAAGCGGTAGTATAAAAAGAAAACGTGAATCATTATGATCGTGGTATAAACTACACTTGTGGCTGTGAATAGGTATTTACCTTAATAGATATGAATAATACGAGACAACATGCATTAATTAACAGTTTTATATTCCTTTTTATTTGCTTGGTGTAAAAATTACACGGTTTCTGTAATATAAACTATCATTATTCGATCAGTGAGAGTACCGACGAAGATGATGCTATACATGAACATACAAACATTTGACTTTATTGTCGTCAGTGTGTAATGTAATTCAAATCAAAATTACTTTTTATATATTACATTACTTTATCCTTTTATGACAATTCTAAAATTTTAAATATACATACAGTTGTCCCCCGATATTCGCGGGGGTTACGTTCCTAGAGCACCCGCGAAGAGTGAAAAACCGCGAATATTGGACGTGGTCCATAAAATGCCTATAAATGCCTATAAACGTCAAAATATAACGTAGCATATAATAAAAAAATATAAGTAAATATATAATAATAATTTAATAAAAAAAACACTTAGAGAAACACTCAGCGAAACACTCGAGATAGCTACACGCGGTAAACCGGGATGATGCGAGGCTGCTTGGCTGCATCTGCCTGAGACAGCGCCTCGTGGGCAGCAGCCAATCAGCAGCAAGGAGAAATGAATAACACTCTCGGATTGGCTACTTTCAAACCTCCAGCCAATAGCGTTTATTTTATATTAATATTTTGCTGAATTTACGTTAGTATTTATGTTAAAAATTAGTAAATTATATTGTTATTAATAATTTAGCGTTAAAAAGCGTGAATATATATATATATATTGCCACGAAAAAAGCCATAAAAAATCGCAGAAGATGTTTGCGATTCCGCGAATATGCGGGGGTTTCCAAGAACAATTAATAGTTAGGTTCTAAGGAAAATTCCGCGAATAACCGGGCCGCGAATGCCGAATCGCGATTACGCGGGGGTCGACTGTATATGCATATAAGCACAAGTGTGTGCTTGTGTGTTTATGGGGGATATGGTCTAGTATAATAAAACAATACGTTATTTACAAATATATTAGAACATACACAGTGACATTTAGCTTGAAACGTCATTAATTGTAAAAGTGATCATTCATTTTAAGTACGAACCTATGCTGTCTGAATTATGTCTAAAATTTAACTGCGAATGTTCTAAAGCAATATGATAGGACAGGAATATGCCATACGAAATCCTAACATAATTAGCCTAAGGAAAAACTCTTGTATTTTGATTTATAGCTCAAATTTGGAACATGCCATTGCTTTTATTTTGAGACTACTTTGCAGAACAACACTGTCAACGTATCTATTGTTGGCAAATGTTTACTAAACCGAAAGTTGAAGTATTATCCTCAGGTGACGAACATTTCTCCAGGGCGAGCGCCGAAGCAGCATGATGTCAATAGTATGAAGACAACAGCGAATACCAACTCGACCACCGATAGCTTTATATATATATTTTTTTATTTTGACAAGGCTTACTCAGCATGGTCTTTTCCACTTTTGTTCTGTTTTGAGCAGATTGCGGTCTTCCTTTTTTGGTTGTTTGGCACACAGGGATATTTTTTGTTGTTAGCGTTTTCTTTAATTTTGTGATTTACTTTTTTGCTGCGGAATTTATTGATCATTTATTGTCACTAGTATCCATCATATAAACATTAATTTTGATAGTTCACGCACGAATAGCTTGATAAACATCGAAGACACTTCTGCTTCAAACTTTCGCCACTCTTCTAGGCTCCAAGATGTCTGAAATTTTTTTTTTGATTTTCCTTTTCTGATTTTTTGCAGTAATTTTGAGAACTTATTTTATTTTAATAAGAAGTAGTTCTCACAGCATTGTTACAATTTAAATCTCGGTTTTATTTCTCATCGGACTAAAGTGATCATTTCGAAACTTTGACTTTTACAGAGGGCATTGCGTGGGGCTTGAACACTTTCAGAATTATGCCCTTTACAAATTAACAACTCTTTCTTCTGTGGTGATATCGAGGTCACCAGACGAAAAATGTATTTATTACATCTTTAATAACTCAGAAACCACCAGCATTACATATTGGTGAGCTGTTTACATGAAATTTATTATTTGTTATATGTATAAATTTTGTAAATAATTCAGTCACGCAATAATGCAAAAAAAAATTGCTACACTGAACAGGATCACTATAAACATGCATGAATGTAATTCCACACTAAACAACTGGCACATTTTTAATATGTACAGTTTTTAAACGAATAAAAAGAATAAACAAGAATAGCATGGAAAAATATATCTGGAACCATTAATAAAAATGCATTTGAAGTCAGTGTAATATACTCATTAAAATTTATAAACGCTAAGAAATTGAATTTTACAAGTACATTTTATTTCATTCTAAAACTGGCTGGTTTGTAAAGTAGACATATTTATTGTTTCTGTTTTGTTTGCAATAAAATGAGCCACCAGTGCTAAATTATTAGGTTGGTACAAACGTTTCGCGGATTTTTACCACAACATTGAAACTTAAATTCGTTGCTGAACGTGAAGTTTATTAATCAAAGTAAGTTACTTTACAATAAATATACTTATGCAAAAGAGTTACAAGAGCATTTATACAATTTTGAAAAAAATCTAGATTTTTGGAGTCGATAATCTGCTGGAAGGCAGTCTCAATCGCTGCTTGTTTGGAGACGGATTTCAATGGTGGAAGCTGTCGAGGTGTTTGAAAAAGTGGTAGTCTGTGGGAGAAAAGTCTGGTGAATAGACTGGGTGAGGGAGAATTTCGTACCCCAACGTGTTCAGTTTCTGAAGTCACTTGCAACATGAGGACGAAAAATGTTGTGGAGCAGGATTGGGACTCTTCGATTCACCAATGCCGGCTGTCGTTGGGAGAGTTTCTGATGAACAACGTTTAATTCATTACAGTACCTTTCAGCTGTGATGGTATCATGTTGCAAGACGTTATAGTTGATGACTCCAGCTGCAGTCCACCACACAGTGACCATAATCTTTTTTGGGGGGAGGCTGGGTTCGGAATGTAGTTAGGCGCCTTTTCTCTGTCGAGCCAATGTGATGGTTGTTTGCGATTGAACGTAAAGGATCAATTTTTCTTCACAAGTAATGATTCGATCAATAATTGAGTATTTTTGTTTCTGAAGGCATACGAAGAGCAGATCTCCAATCGAGATTTTGTTTTTGTTTATTCAACACGTGAAGCACCCAATTGTCAAGATTTTTATTTTTCCGATTGTGTCAAGATGCTGGGAAACAGTTGCAGTACTTATGTCAAACTCTCCAGTAATTTCTCGCACTGTTTTTCTTGGATCGGCTTTAACTGAGGCTTTCAAACGGTCGTCATCACAGCTGGAAGGACGTCCTTATCTTCGAGGCTCACATCTGATCGAAAGTTTGCAATCCATAGTTGTATTTTGCGCTCATTTGCTGTGTCCTCATTCCATGCTTGCCTAATGTTACGAGTTGCCTCGCTCACTTTGTGGCCTAGTTTTAACTCGTGAATCGAAATGACATGAAAAACTTTTCTATCAATGCTTCACTCTGAACCCTGGAACAAATATCTATTTTATAATTCTTAGACAGGTGGGCCTTGCATAATTCATGCCAAAACAGGCTACAAAACGATATTTAACTTATCTAAATACACCTTCACAAGCATGCAAGAAATGAACCACAAATTAACATAATATAAAAAAACGGCAAATTGTTTGTAACGACCTAATACAATGTAGGAATAATCCTGAATAAAAACAAGTACTTTTGTTGGCAATGTAATGAGTAAATATTGAAGTTAGAAATGCAGTGACTCTCTGTCAAGAATGTCTGAAATAATAATGCTAAAAGTTGGTATTATCTTCTAAGGAAAGGATAATAAATTAATATTAATAATCTACAAAAGCACTGTTTCAAACTAACCTGATATAAAGATCAGACTTCTGAAAGTCACTGCGTGTTAGAGTGTATCAGGCGGTTTTGACTGGCGCCATCAGTTAAAGATTTAGAGAGCCTCGGGGATTATTTTTTATGCTTTTTACTTACCATACGACCCTCAAACAAAGTACTGGTTCTGCTGGTTCGACATTCTAATCCATACTACAAACGGTTATAGAAGAATCAATATTGTTGGCCACAGATTTATATGACCCGACCGACCGAACTTGCTAAAACTTGATCATAACAGTAGAAAATATAAGCACACATACCTTTTGTTTTCTTATTTACAGAAAAAATTACAATAAACATAATTTTAAATAAAGAATAACTGATTTGAGGTTGTTATTTTAAATAAACCAAGTATACAATACAAAGATTTTCTAACATGTTCCGTTGAGATTGCAAAAGCTAGTAAGAAATCTATGCACTTAATCTTATCTAACAGACACTTTTGATATATTGAGACTCAATAAAACGCTTATTTAAAGATAACTTACCATTTAATAATAAATAAATCAAAAGCCGTTAAAACAGATGTTTACATATAACCTCTACAGCTACACTTTAGATGAAATCATCCTATGTATCTGAATCCTAATGTTACTGCTGTCTCATCGTTGAGTTATTTGCAAAAATATACGTGATATATGACTTTTGAACAGTAGCATTTATACATCTATGCAAGCGCATGCACCTTCTTAACTTAAAAATAACAAACTATTTTGGAATCAATCTCTGTTACATTTATTACAAAGTAACAGAAAATACAATGTATTTGATAAATCACATCGATATTCTTATTTTATGAAAGGTACATGACTTGGTACTTTTAGTATGCACTAATCATGATAGTGCGCTTGAATTATTGAACTGGATAAATTAATTTCACTCGCCATTAACGTAATACCAGACAGCTTTTCTTTTTAGAGTTTTCTGAAAGCTTGTAATCAGCAACAGAGGATGCTTTTCCACGACAGTTTTGCAAGACAGTACCAAAACATATGTATACATATAGTGTAACTGAAACAGACTGACTGGAAGAAGATAATTAAGAGAAACACAATTACTTTTCAAGCTGCCTTCAGGCAAATGGCACAAAAAATTTAACAGACTGTCTGAATCCAGCTAACAATGTCAACCGTTTAACTCGAAATATTTTGTTGATTTTTACTAAAGGGGATCACAAAATCGTTATAAATTTGCAGATTCCAAACTGGTAGGTAATTTCAGTAATTGCTTCAGAGTAAAAAATTGAAGTAGGGCTGATGCGTCGGAATTAATTTACTTCAAAAATTAAAAGAGCGTATTGCAATTTAAATGTGTGGATGTCATTCTTCTATATTACGCATGCAAAAGGTAATGAAAACTACTAGTACTGCAACCTTTTAACTTGTCATCCGGCAATAGATCGGTGCTATTTATTTTCATAGTAACACCTTAAAGACAAGGATGCTTTTTGTCTCTTTACGATGATAATTTCAATGCTGCACCTAATAAAAATTGGATATTAAGTAAGCTCGAACATTGTAAGTAATTTATTTGCTGCTAAACAATGAAAATGTTTCCTTCTTTGCTAATTTGTGTGACAGAAAGGTTAAATTTTATTTAAATGTAAAGGAAAATATTTGTACTCGGTTTACTGTTTACTAATCTAAGTCACAAATAAAACGAAAAAAGTTAGCAAGCATTGAAAAACAAAGCACATCTCCTGCTATTTTTAATGTGTAAACTTTTACAGTCTTTCTTATAAAGTGGCTAAATATTCTTTAAAATAGTATTTCATCGCAGAAAAAATGACACCTGAAATTTTTGTTTAAACAAGATATTAGAAGAAAATATTTTTTCATAAAAAATCTATCAATGACTTCACTAAAAATATTGTGACACAACATATTTTCATTTTAATTAAAATTGCTATATTAGCAAATGCTGGTTAATATAGGAAACAATACTAAAAAGTACATACATTCCTGGATAACTCGAAAAAATTTATTTAGGATATGTATGACGTGGATCTATATTCACTTTCAATGTCGGAAAACGTCTAGTCTAGAAAAAGAAAAGGTTTTCTAGATTGGAGAATATATTTTGTGGAGAATAAATATTGAACACGATTGGAATATTTAAATTAGTGTAGCAAAATTTCAAAACGTTTTATGGTCAGTTTTAGTGAGCTGATTACTAACATAGCACTGTTTTTTCTAAGGTGTCAATTTTTCAATCAAAATGTTACTTTATACATTTTAACACACCATTATTGATAATACTGGTACAACTAACTAACTTTTCCAAAACAAAGAAGAAACAATCACTTTAACTCATGAATAATGTTAATTTATTACATTTATTTTATTCTTAAGTACAGTCAAAAGATATATTGAAGTTGCAGAAATAAAAAATGCACAACTTTTCGGGCTTTCCTTCTATGCATTGAAAAATCATCACGAACTAAACCCCAAATATAATCACCCACCATTCTGACATCCCATCTTCCGTGTTATTTTTTTTTTCCATTTTTAGGATAACTTGTCGAAATCTCCCACCATGCACTTCACTGAAATCTCCCATGTCTTTGAATAAATCTAAATGGAAATGAAGGACGTGAAGCTTGAGAAACATTCTGGATCGAGGCTTTTCATACTCACTGATTACGTCCTCAATAAAATGTATATGGTTTTCACTCCTGTTTCCTAGGAAATTTTCATCAACTAAACGAAATGACATCCATGGACTTTTTTCTTGTTCTGACATTTTTCCTTCTAATTCTTCTGATTTGAGCATTTTACGAACTTACGGCCCAAAAAATCCCACCTTTTCATTTTATTTCTGAAAGATTTGGAAACAATTCACAAATGTGTTGGAATGCTTCACTTTCTGTGTTAAGAACTTTAATGAACTGCTTCATAAGCCCCAGTTTTATGAGCAGTGTAGGCATGAAGATTTTTTCCGATCTCAACAAGGACTGATATTTAACATTTTGTGTCCCAGAAATAAACTGATCTCTGAATGGCCACATTTTTCTTTGTAAAGCTGTGATGTGTTACCACTATCCCAAAGGCAGGGAAAGCATGAGTATTTTGTTAATCCTCCTTGTAGTTCTTAAAAAAAAAACAATCATCTTAAAATCTCCACAAACATCTCAGTTATATTTTTATGTAGTCAATTTTTTTCAGCAGAAATTAAAAATTTAATAATTTTCCTTCATATGTTCAGAATGGCCAGTGAGTATCGATGGGTATTTGTTTCAATTGTGAAGGACTGCTTTGAGACCTCTCGCCGAACTGTCACTAAAGAGACACCATTCATTAGGTTTGTGCACAATACCCAGTTCGTAAAACAAGCTATTAATGCCACTGTAGTAGCATAATTTGCCATTCACTGAGAAGTATCTTGAGAAGTTTTAACGTTTCTTTCTGGAAGATATAGATTTACAACTGCTATCCAAGAGATTCCATTCTTTCTGTCTTGATATAAGAAGTTCAGCATTAGATACTGTTAAAACTAAATCTCGTACTAAATCATCAATTTATTGCTGATTTGCAAAATGAGGTTTCTTTGAATTTAAGTCAGAATGATAGTTTTCATCTACAGGTGAATTTTCCCTTACTGTTCGATTGTGGCTATGACACTGGAAGCTCCTCTCCGTGTGGAACTGGTGCAGTGGATGATGGAATATTTGGATACACAATATCATGTTGGTTTTTGGTATTCCTGGGTCTTGACATATCCATTAGACCAAGGTAACAATCATCTATGTGATTCTTAGAATCTCGTCAAATACGAGGGATTGCAAATGGCATTGTTCTACTATCTCCTCTTAGCCATCCTTCTAGTGTGTTTTATCTTGATCACCAATCTTCATTCCAAAGTATTATTCATAGGCTAGTGAAAATTTATTGTTACGTGTGATCATATTACTTACTTGCTTTGGGCAAATGTATAATCCACAAACATAACAAAATGAGTCGGCCAAGAAATTACATTTTCTATATGCAAACATTCTTATCTAATAACAGAATCGAAGAATTACCTATAAAATGCTTTTATTTCATACTTGGCTGAGTGTGCACAATGGTTTATATGCCTTGTTTTATGGGTGAAAGTTCTAGAAACTGCTAGAATGTTCTGGAACGCTCCAGAATGTCCTAGACAATTCTAAAACGTTCTGAAGTTATAGAATTTTCAAGAAAATTCTAGAGAGTTCTGAAAAATCTAGGAACTTTTACGGTGTTCCGTATTATGCACCCATTCTATCAACTATAATAGTATAATTATTTATGATATACTTGTAATTTACCAAAAATCAATGCTAGTACTATATTTAACATAAAAATCCATGGAAAATGCAAAAAATATCAAGATAACTAAATTTTTGTTACCAAGTGTTATATTTTTCTATTATTGTTCTAAATGTTCACCGTCTTTTTAAAATTTTATATTATTGTTTAAATTGATGTATCCAATATTTATTGTTTATATGTTGGCTCTAACGTTCAGTGAAATCGCATAATAATTTGTAAGCATGCCTTTATAACATTATTTTGTTTTTTATGAGAAAGATGTCAAAGGGTAAAATTCTCTATGTTTGTTATTGGTTGGGCCACATTTTTCACCACGGAAATCCTTTATTCTCTTTGGTATTGAAACATTAATATTTTATATGAAGATGCACTCTACGCTCTTCATATTCGTGTAAGAGCTTTCTTAAATGTATGAAACTGGCAAAACGTAGTTGGGACACTTTTAATTGACAATGCTTCTCTTACAGATACTTGATCTAATTTACGTCAAGACCGTTTTTATACTCAGAAAAAAGTTTCATTTTAATATTTTGTTTTCTTTTTCGTACTTTGAGCAAGAGAGATGTGTAATATCTAGCCCCATTTTCTTGAAAAAATTTAGCAGTGAATCTCATTTTGACATTCTGCTACAATGGTTGATAGATAGTTCTTTGCTTAAGATGGCAATCTCTCCAAAAGAATTGAGACATCTTTTGAAAAACACCATTTCTCTTTTTTACACCATAGCACATTTCAGTCCACGCTACGACCCTCTCACCTCACCCATAACTGCAGGTGAACACTAAACATAGGGATTAAAGGCCTTTCATAAATCATATTCAAACTCAGATGGCACTTTCAGATGTGAAATAATGTAATCTATACTCATAAAAATAGTACACGTTATAGATATTTGAGAGTCTTGTGAGACATTTCCTATGATGAAACCTTTCGACGAGTTATTTTCAGAATGAGCAGTAGAGATTTCTTACGCTACATGCATTTTGTATCCAAGTCAGTGGAGTTGAAGTTGGATTGTTATCTGCCTTATTTCTGTTGCTTGGGCGATGTCAGTAAGTGAGTGAGGGTGTGTAGAGTTATGGCAAGTTTATACTGTGACAATCGTTAGGGTAAACTTCGCGATAATATTAACTACAAATCCAAAAAAAAAATCTGGTAGTCTTTAACAATCTGTAGTTAACTTTGGGCATAGACTGAACGGCCTATAGCACGATTTCTTATAATCGGAGAAATTTCATCAGATTTTTTTTCGTTTTCGGCCTGATAATAATATCGTACACTTATTTTTTTCTTATTTATAGGCAAATACATGCATGGTCACATGAGAAATATGTACGTTTTGGTCAGATACGTTCATCTATGTGATTGACCTAATTTTCTTGGCTAAGTATTATATGACTATATTCATTTTGAACGTACCCATAATTATCTTATATTAAAATACTTTTTAATAGTGAATCAAATAAATTTCAACTATTTAAAATTTATATATGTGAATAGGCAAATCAGTGGTTTTCTAAATTTTATTGTACAATTGATCGTGTCTAACAATCAACTATTCTACTCTTCATATTCTGCATGCTATAAAATGTATCTTTTGACTATGTTTTCTGTGTAATTCGACATTTTTGTTCTAGATGTTGCTGTTTCCTGCTCTCTCCCCCTTGTAGATCCAAATTTCCTTATTCGTGTAAGAGGTACTGCTGAAACTAATAAAAAAAATGAACACCTGAGGTTCTATCGATAATTTTTCACGCTTGAGAAAATATGAATCACATCATTGCTTTTATTAAAGGAATGAGCACAGCTACAAAAAATGTATCAGCTTGAAATTGAATTATGTAAATATTTCGTAGTGACGAAGGGTACATTCGTCGATCATTAAACTTAACCCAAAAATAGTCTTCCAAAAAGATAAAATATCTTTGACACTGTAAAATGCAATAGCTTAAACTAAATCTATATTGAAGGAAAAAAGTAAGTTTTTAACTTTTATATTAACTTTTTTTATTTGCAATTAATATTGCAATATGCAGTAATTTGTAAACATAATAAACGTGATATAAATTTCAAACAACACGTAATAAAATCGCATCTCATGTGTACAAAATGAGACGTTCTTAATACAGTCATGTGTTGATATGCAGTAAAATTACTTTAACCCGGAACTTGTGATTCGCACTTTCAATGTAACGGCACCAGATCGAAAAAGTGGAATTAATTACAGCTATGTGGCACTTTGAACCAGTTACCTTCTTGCGCTTGCCAGTGTATTTGTTTGGATATTTCATGCTCTGTGAAAACATTTCATATTACTTATTTCTTCATTAAACAGTAATTTTTTTAAAACTATTTTATAATATCTTCAAAGAATAGCCCTTCAATTAGTCATAAAATGAGAGTTTTGTAAACATTAGTATTATGGTACATCAAACCTATGTAGAGTCCTAACAGTACCACTTAATTAAAGCTACTGTCTGCTACACACAGTACTTTTCAATCTACACTTAATTTAGGTGATCTTTTATTGTAGTATTTATTGTTTTACTATATATTACTGTTATAGGTGAGTTATTGTGTTTTCCGGTATTAAAAGTAAATTATGCCTAATATTCAACCATGTGGATATAAATCGGCAAATTACCTAATCCGGTACCTTTGTGGTTTGGTATCTGCCAGATTACAGGAATTATACTTAGTACACTGTTTGGTTGTCAAGCAAAGCAACAAGAGTGTCATACAGCAGAACTGTAATATTATAGGCAATTATATCGTTGTAATGCCGTGAATATATAGTGATTACAATGGGTTTTACGAACGGAGTATCACATGGCAAACGTAGAAAAATCAATATATTAGCTAATGAAAACTACTCATTACGGCAGATTGCAGTTCTACTTCATGGTTTAGAAGAAGCTGTATGCAAGATTCCTAAGGCGATAGGCTAAAGTGGTACGTAAAGTTCTGTTACTGTTATGCTTCTCCGATGAAGTTACATTTTATTTTAGTATAACAGTTAATAGACAAAACTGTCAACTTTGGTTGAGGCACCCGCATTCCACCTGAACTCATTTAATTTCTGATGTCTTTTAAACCAGTGATAAATTTTATGGCCATTTGTTTCAAGAATACTGTACTGTAAATGGTCACTCAAGCGTGAAAGTTTTGCGAAGTTTCTTCATCTATATCTATATGAGATGTGGCCTGTTGGATAACATGACCTTCCATTTTGACAAAACGTTTACCCTTATCTCAGTGAGATATTTCTAGTCAAATGATTGCATGCAGTTGACACATCGCATTTGCTCTGTGATCACATTTTCTCTAACTTATTAACTTCGTTCTTTAGAGAAAATTGAAAGCTAACGTGTGTTCAAACACATCCCATTATTCTGAGACCATTAAGAATGAATTCAGCATAAGATAAGCACCATAAATCATGAACAGTTATTTTAAGTTTTTACAGATATTGAAAACAGAAATGAATGTGGCATTAATGACAATGAAAGTAATGCATAGATTTTAAATGTATTATGTTAAATACTCTATGATTAGTCTACTTTCTAAAACTTTAATATTAAATGCATTATGAATATTTCTAGATTTTGAATTTTAATTGCGTTTAGTTTTTATATATATATATGTGTGTGTGTGTGTATAAACGAAGCTAACTAAATTTCTCCAAATTCGCAGAATTCCTTTTATTTTAAAATATTTTTTATGTTGGATTTATAAACATCAATTGATAAATATGTGGTCTAATGACCAGAATGATATCCTGATATCAATAAAGCGCATATAGAAGAATAGATGGCGTTTAATAATTAAAAAGCAATATCTGCCACCTAGTAGTTGACCGTGCGCTGTCTGTCGCCCTTGAAACAGGATAACGTCGTCATTTGTGACTTTGGCAAGACCAATTTGTGAGAACACTGACGCCAAGTCAAAATGGAGAGGCAATCGAGTTAGATTAAAATTGGTGACGTGAATTCCGTACTAATAAGAATAAATGTTCGAAGTTATTGTTAGTTCGGTTATGTATATTTTATACCTTTTCTTTTTTAAAATTATTTTTCTGTTTATTAGATCATAGCTTTTATGTTTCAGTGACACTAAATTTTTTACAATGTTATCATTTGAACGATAAAATGAAAACAAAAATGTTTTATAGCTTCAATAGTAGGTATGAAGTTACTATTTTACAATGTTCCCAATCCAATGAAAATTAATTTTCTCTTTTTCTTCAATTTCTGCGACAACGAACCAAGGGATCATCTTTACATAGTATTTCAACGATATAAAGTGTAAATTTCATATAAATGGCATAAGATAGAAAATATTTTTCATTTCTTATGTAAATAAATAATGATGAAGTTATGTGTTGTGCTCCATATGTGATCTTTTTTTTCTACTAGTTTGTTTTCTTTAGATGAGAGAACGACATCCTATAAGAACGTTCCCCTATTTCTTTTATATGTGGGAGGAAATAAATATTGCCCTTCTACCCTCAGCGTCTCCATTTCAGTGGACCTAGGCTTCCTGGCTTCTTTGTATGGGCGTTCTGCTTGCATCAATGCCTGAGTGAAGCTGGTCATAAACAAAACCTTTTCAAATGTTTCTATCCAGGCAGCAGACATAATTGTAGTGCTCATGTTGTGGGCTTTTCTCTCTGCGATGCATTCTTCTCGTGCCAGTCGTCTAATTCGCATTGTTTACTGAAAGTAGTTTGGTGACGACCGAACGACACCTGAGGAAACTGGTCTTTCATCATTTCCAAAATGATGCGGTCGTTATGCAAGAGGTATCTGTTGGTCATCAAAGAGCTATTGTTTGCTGAGCAAACTTTCGGTGGTTTCGCACTGAATCAGATCACTAATATCATGACAGACATCTAAACTCAGAAACGGACTGGGATGTGATTCTTTACGTCGATCGGAATCCAAAACGGAAATTAAAATCCTCACTTCCGAAATAACGAATAAACATGGGATTACAAAGATTTCGAATATATTTATAATCCAAATTTATTTAAAAATCAATCCGGGTCTTTTTACTATTTTTTAATGTACGTTTATATCACGTGGATAGTTTAACTAAACTGGTTAATATAGTTTAGATATGTATACATTCCAGCATATTCTTACTGAATTGACTTTTAAAATTTTATTGTACTATTGTAAATATTGTTTCCATATTCTTAAGCTATCACTATATATATATATCCAGAATTGTATTTTAAATTCACTATATGTTTGAGTATATAATTTATTTGATACATTTGGATCAATCTGAAACTTTTCACTTTTGATGATAAAATCCATTTATAAGACGAATTTTATATTAATGCTGTTCTAATCTACCATTATCTGGCTCAAGGATTTTTTATTCGGAGTTAAAGCGTCTAAAATTTCATTTGAAAAGGTCTTCTTAAATTCTTCTCTTTCAAGGATCTATTTGTTACTTTTTGTTATAATAAAGCAAGCAATCACCATTCTTAAGTTTTTGCGCAGTTTATTTTGTATTTGACAGTTAATTTGCGCAAAACATAGTTGTGTAACTGTTAATGACATCTTATAACTAATATTTTAAATTCTTTTCGTATAATAACAAATAAACTTTTGATATTGACGACATTTAGTTCTGAGATGTCATTCGCAGAAGTAGTCGGTGTTATTTTTTTGTTTTTTGTTTTTAAATCGTTTAAATCAAACTCAAAAATGAAGAATAGTTTAAAATATAAGATTAAATAACTTGAATTAGATTTGGAGCATCAATTTTGAAAGTCTTCCTCACAAAAGATAATTCATGAATAAATAGCTAAACAAAGAAAATTTTAAAGCAATAATTGTTCTCTTTCAATATATAGCATGTAATATGTCCGTGAGCATTGGGTACTTGCCAAATCTTTACGATGTTTCCTAAGAATCTTATGTTGGCTGGACAACATTAAGAGATGTCAAACTGAGTTTTGTTCCAAATACAAAGTATAATAAAGTAAATTATTGTAGACCTAAAAATTGTTTGCCAACCTGATGTTTCACATCAAATTTATATTTCTATTATGATCTCCCGCAGGTACTGACAGTTTCTGCACTGGCATTTTTCCAGATTTGTATAAAATATTAAAATTATTTAGCTTCGCTACTACTTGTAAAAAATTAACTTCTATTTCATTGCTTCTGAACATATAGTTAATTAATATATCTTCAAAATAAAATAAATAGTTAAATTTTATTACTTCATTTATTTCTGCACCAGGGATTTCTTTTTAGATACTACAAGAACAAACCTCAAAAACTATTTTTCCAATTGCTTGAAATTTACAGAGGCTGTGTTGTATTAGTAAATATTATTTCTAATTGTTTCTTTGTGTAAAAGTAATTATAGAAAGATAAGTATATAATTATAATTCTTAATACACCGCTCAATATTTATAAATCTTTCACCACAGGTTTTTTCATATTTACATTTACTGAAAAACTACTCTATGATAAGAAAATTTATTTACTACTAAAATGTGATCAAATGTAAAAAAGTAACGATATTTTAGAAATGAGAGGATGATTAAAGAATGTAATTTGTTTATTTACCGATATCATTGAGTGCATTTATATTTCCGTAGAAAAGGCAGTACTAAATCATGGTTGTAAAGCGTTTAGTACAGGATCCCTAACCGCAACCTTAAAATTCTGGATGATCAATGTTCATAATTAATGTCAGAATTAATGTACACATTTCCAAAGACATCAAATATATATCTTTATTTGTCACATGCGACACCCCCCCGGAAAAATCTTGGTCATTACAGCAATAATTTGAAAGAATGATTTCTCTAATTTACAGTACTCTTTGTTTTATCCCAAATATGCCCTATCAGTTTTAAATCTGGGCTCACAGCAAGCCAATGAAGAGACACAATAATATTGCACTGCTCTGATATTGTCGCTTAATGTAGGTCCACTAGCTAGTGGGTGATCATCAAAAGTTGGAGTTCATTTATGTTTTCTTGATCAAGGTTACGCTCATAAGTAAACAACTGTATACATTCACGATTTCAGTATCAGAAATAGCAATCTCAGCAATGTTTTCTGCAAGCTTGTTCTTTTTTGCATAACATTTCTAATTTAACAATAAGTAGGTTGCTTATGCCAGTCTGAAAACTTTCTACATTTTGCAGGACTACAGATGTGTAAACCAACGTTATTCAGTCTTCTATTATTTATTTTCACGGACACTTAATTGTTTACCGGAGGTTCTTAAAACATTGGCGAAGACTTCGCATTTCATGAATAACTGCTGTATCTTCTTGAGAGGTCATTATAGCGGACGTGCACTACATTTTCTATTAACAACAGAATTCAGGACGTGCTATTTACCAACAAAACCAAAAGGTTGCTTCCTCTCTGCCTCCGAAGGAAACTCGATCATTTAGATTTTGAATATTTTTCATTTCTAGGATTTGTGGGACATATCTATGCTATATTTTTACTCAGTGCAAATTTTAGACACTCCACAATCCGAATTTATACTGTTTAGCGCTTTTATAGACCATGATAATTTACTTATATTTTCAGTGTCGCCCGAAATACATACGAAATTAAAATGTGTCGTACGCACAGGTCCTCCGTGAGTACAAGAAACAACCAAAAATTTTCGTTTGATTTCAATCTACTATGAACAAACCTTGCTCGATTTTTTTTTTGTTTTTTAGTGCTATCAAGAAAAATCTAGCGGTGCTTAACTTAGGTCAAAGTATATATAACACAAAGAACAAATGTAAAATCTAGACTATTTTACAATAACCTTTATTTGGTGTGTTTTTTCCTTAAAATGTACAATTCCCAACGTTCACATGTTTGTTCTATTTGAAAAAAAAAATTATAAATTTATTTTCAAATTGTAAAAAAAAAATATCTGATATATTCTTTCTTTTGTTCATATACATTCCATTTATATACAATGCAACCATTAATTTTGTTTTAATTAATTCACATAATTTTTCTTTTGCTAAATCTATTCGAAATGAAAGCTTTTGGCTTGAACTATTTGTAAAAATCTATTGAAAAAATAAAGTTTGTTTTATAATCTATATAGTGCATTAAACAAGTATTTTTAACATCAGAAAGATTACTTTTTGTAGATTTTTTCTACAATTTTGATATATTTTACCCACTTATTTCAGCGTTGGCAGTTACCCGTTATTAAAAGCAATCGAGATTAAAATTTCATCTATAAAGACGAGATTAACCATAACTCTTTTGTATCATCATTTTGTAGAGTAAATGATATAAGTAATAAATATTTATAACGCTCATAAATTTCGTGAAGTGGCTGCTTGGGAAATCTATTTAATTTATTTGGCATTGTTTCTTGCATTCTATAAAAGGGTTTTCCATTGCTGTTGTCTTTTCACTGCATCCTTTAATATAGATTTTAAAATGAGTCTCGTTCAAACCTGGTAATTGTTCTCCAAATTCTGTTTCCGTAATTGCTCGTATTTACTTTTTATAAGTCTAATAAATATATAAAAATGTAAAGATACGTTTTAATGGCTCCTTCTCAAGAGTCTGTGCGGAAATAATGGTTTATTTACTGCGAATCTTGACAGAAATAAAAAGCGTATTAAATTTTATAAAGGAAATATAACGTGAAGTTGCGAATAGAAATTCTATGGCCTGTTAAGGTGGTACCGTTTATATTGGCACTATGAGAAAGCAATAATTTCATTCGTTTACTTTTAGCATGAAATTACTATGTAAAAACTGAAATACTAGGTTAAATATTAAATACTCAAAGAAAACAGATTTTAAACAAATGAAATTGTAGTAATTATTTCTTTGTCCTTTAAAGTGGAAAGGTTTATTTGAAGTAGTAAAAACTAAAAATAAAAATTAAAAACACTACCAATGATAAGTAAAATAAAAGAAAACGTTTATTAAAAAAACATCTAAAGGAAAACAAAGAAATGCACATAAGTTATTTCAAACGTTTCTATTTCTAGGTAACTTAGTACTGAAATAAAGAAAAATAGTTACAATTTATTACTTGCTTGTTTAGGGCGGTCGACGACTGTTATTTATTGGCCTTTCAAAGCTGATTGCATAAAATCCATTCTCAGTTGGTACCTGCTTAGTCTGGCCCTGGAACAGTCTCTTCTGGTTTTATTCACCAACCCGTCGTGACATGGATTTTTTCCAACATCTAAAAAAATTAAGGATTCTAGTATGGATTTCTTTGCTGACGTCGGCAGTGGGAACCCTCATGGGAAAATAGACAACACTCCCTATTGGTTAATTGTGGCACTAAGTTCCCAAACTAAAGTTATCTCTCTTTTAATGACATTATTACCGTTTTTGAAACTGGTGTACCAGACAACAATAACCTGCAATTTTCCTAAATACATATAAGTTTATTTGACAATTATTTTACTTAATTTCCGATTGCACTAATTTACCGATTAAAATATTGTGTTCTTCTTCAGAATTACCAGCAATTGAACTCAGTCTGCATATTCTGTATGATTTTGTAAGTCAAAACTTACTATATAGATTTTTATATTGTTTGTTGACTATCAAATAAAAAACGTTTTATCAGAATTTTCAAACGCAAGATATTGTATTAAACGGAGCTTGATGCATTAGGGAAAAAACACAAACAGTTATTGTTGATCAGTGAGAGACTAATGATTATTATCTGTTCAGTGTGACTCAACATTTCGTGCAAAAAGTAAAATAGCGGCTAAAATGCATAGGGCGCGGACAAAAGAGTCTCTATTAATTTTAGTTCTGTTACAGCCGATGACATTATACTGGATTTTGTTCAATCAATTTTTGCAGAATTGTATGTGCTGTAAAGGTCAGTACAAAATGTGGATTTTATCAAAGGTCAGTAGATCTTCAACATATCACATTTATTTCTAGATTACAGAGACATTTAAGAAACATAATACTGATCAAAGAACTTCTCATCAGATGATATTTAAGTCGAAGATGATCAGCAATGAATATAATTTGGAGTAAAAAAATAGTTAATATCTTACAAATAAAAAAGGGTCATGCTTATACTTTACCAAACATATACATATAACTTTTCGTTAGAAGTCAGACTAAAGTTTTAAATATTTTAAATGATAATGCCAGATAAATTATGCCCAAGTGTTATAAAGCTGAGAGAGAACTGTAGCCTCTTTGGAAATATTAATTTTAGATGACTTTTATCAGCATATTGCGCTCGTGTGTTTTTTTTTCCTTCTAGAATTTTTCTGTGAATATACAAACAATTATTCATTATTTTGAATTAAATTTAGGTCTCTTTCTAGCGATAAACGTAGAAGCTCGGTTATCGTCAAAAGCAAAAATCACCGGGGTCACATCTGATCTCTGCGATGAAGTTCGCGGTTGATATTATCTTCTAATGCTGGTGTTAAAAGATTTATATTTTGAAAAATGTGTGATATTGCCATAGCCTGCGCAGTATCTTGGAAACGTCATATTGAAATATAGATTTTAATGATAAAAAACAGTCCAGTCAACCTGATCAGAACACAGTAGTGTAAACGGGTATGAAACACTAACAAAATGTTAAAATAAACTTTAAAAATATATTTATTTTATAAGTATTTGGTCATTAGAAATAAATGTTCAATATTCCTGTTTATTAAAAATAAGAAAATGTATGAGTGTGTATCTACTGTATATTACAGATTTTTAATTTGAATTTTTATATCGTCGTTAAAACTTGTGATAAATTCTTCTGGTATTTCAATCCATATCTTTCGTAATGGTTTCCAATAATTTTAATTTAAAGTATTCTACGGAAATATTTCCATAGTTTTTGTATAAGTTTATAAAAGGGCATTTGCACCTGTATAAATCCTATCTTTCTCAGTCAAAACAAATCAAAAGCATGTTTGAGGCCGTTATTTTATTGTTGAACAAGAACTCAACCCGCTAATCTTATTTCAGAAACTGAAAGGGGTTCCCTTGCACAAATATGGTAACTGTGAATTATGGCCAATTACTGACTTCCATTTTAGAACAACAACATCCAAACGAGTATTGGTGTTGTTTTGCTGTTCAATAGTCCCAAACACAGAGATAACCCGTCTATAAGATTTACAACTTTGTTTAGTTTGCGAATTACCGAGGTTATCGGCTAGAGAGCGTTGTCTATCCTATACCACGAGGAGTCGGCCAATTTCAACTGCAATAGGAAAATCTTCATTAAAACTCTTTGTTTTAGCTTGTTGGAGGAAACCGGGGTACGCGAAAGAAAACGGTGTTCGAATGCTGAGGAAACCACGCCAGGGAGGCATGCCAAACCGAGTTAGTCCAGACCGGGGTTTGAATATGGGTCTTTAGGGGTGACAAACTGGTAACCTAACCACCGGACCAACGCATCGCCAACTGTTAGTGTTTCAGACTACACTCCTGTGTACAAATTGTCTTTGATTTCCTACAATATTTCAAATTTTCACACCTTTTTTATATACTTGCCAGTTATTTAATAGACTCTTTTTGTACGTTATTCTGTTATTAAATTGGTCTGCACATTTTCATTTCTAATACTCTGTAGATCAGGTTCACTCTCTGGCTTTTTGTCATTACACCTAATTTGTTTTATGTAGAGACCGCGTTTAATTTGATATTGTATTGATGTGTCTACACTTATCTTCAGTACTCTAAAATGTGCAAACGTATTGCGAAAACTGCGCTAGGACTACTTCTGTTTATCTCCACTGATTTGTAAACTGCTGTCAAGCCTAAGATTTTCCGTCAGTTTAAGAAACTACAAATCAATTGCCAATAGATGTGGACTGTATTTTATATACATAGTAAAACTTTGTTGGCTCTAGTTGCCCAGTATAAACTATTAGTTACCTCCTTGGAAGTATGCTCTTTTGACATGGAAGATTTAATAATGACTACACATAATGCAGTTATAAATGAATAAACATTCATCTGCTGAGCATTCCTGTGCTGTTATGAAAACACTTTCTAGTCCACATGCTGGTTGTTTGTAATGATCACCTAGGCACGCAATCCACTTTATCAACGCCAAGATTTATAAGAAAGGAAAATGATTAATTCCTGAAAAGACAACAGTTTAAATGTTTTTGTGACTCATTACATATATAGTTTACTGTATAAAAGTGCGGTCATTTTTTAAGTAAATGATGCTGAATCGTTTATCTTTTACAAAATTGTTCCAGCTACAAACTAAATCTTCAGACGTTTATAATTGCTTGTTGTGTCAACGTTTCATCTGCCACAGAAACTTACTGTCAGAGGTTGTAATAGTATTTAACTGTAAGTTTATACACAAAACCGTGAAAATTTTCTGGCCTAAAACACAACAACATGAATTTAAAAAAGGAAAATAACCAATACATTTGTTATAATTTAACTATTAATATGTCACCTGCATCACTTCACAGTCTGCTTATCCCTAAAATGAATATGATAGATACTTTTGTATTACATCAGCTCATTCGCACATTTCTTTGCAGAATAACTACAACAGATAATTTCCACAGATGATTGTGCAATAAGAACTATAAAATGACATATAATGTCCAATGACCCTGTGGAAATGGGTAATGTCAGCTTGACTAAATACTGACTGAAATTTTCTGACAAAGAAAAGCTTTAGATATCTACTTATACCTACTGATAAAGATGGACATTACAATGATATTTACTGACATTCATGACAGAAATTTTTTACATAAATGTTGATGGAATTTGATGCTAGAGATGGATTTGATCATATATGTTGTTGACATTAACTAACAAAGATAGATTTGATACTAGATTTACTGATAGTTATTGAATCATTTACTGACAATGATATACTTTAAATAATATAGTTTGATATGTACTGTTAAAGATAGACCTTTCCTAAAATTTACTGGCATCTACAAAAATAGGCGGATTTTGGCAAGTGAAGGTTCACTTTTCAATCATTTTGTTTATTTTTGGGAATCATTGGTAAATGGCAACAAGATGGCTTCATAAGAGAACACTAAGGCATGATATTTTGCTGGATTGGTAAACGACGAGGATCGTGCTTTATTTCATATTGCCATTACTTTTACAATTAAATTTGTAAATGTATCGCATCTGGTAGTTTACTAATTGTATGCCTTTTTCCAGCAACTAATAAATTATGCGCGTAGTTTCTGGATTTACATCATCAACTCCTTTAGGGACTTGGAGACGGCGAGAAGCTGGTGTTTCGCTCTCTACATGTATTGATGTGTTTGTTCATTCGACACGATGGTTTGAAGTGAAGCACTTTCAAAAGGAAAAGAGTAGAAAAATGAAACCTTGGAAGCTATTTTCCTGTTGGGTATTTACCGCAAGCCATGTGTACGCACGGGCGTGATGGGTCGTTAACTTTTTAAGCAGCATTCTCACCCTTGGAGTCTTAATTCCACAAGTCTTTAAATTTCTATTACTTTATTTTGGACGTTTTCCCCTTATTACTCACTCATCTTTGCCTTCCAGAATAGCAAAATCGTGAGATTTACTTTGACTTCCATCCACAGCACTGTTTGAGAAGGTTCGGGTCAGTGTCGATATCTGCTTATCTGAGGTATCAAACGTTATGGTGAGTAAATCAATCTCTTGTTCTGAAAACCTGCCAAAACGATTTCTGCCATTGTTAATAAATATTTTATGAAGTTGCTATTAAAGAATATAATATAAGTTTAGCAGAAGGATTATCTCACCAAATTAGACTGACCTATAAGATTTTAGTTAAATTTCTCTAACGTTTCACCGAATAAATTTATACAGCAACATTTGAATAAGCATCTTAATTTATCCAAAAAGCAGAAAGAAAAAAAAAACAGAAACAACATGAATAATTTTTTTCAGCAAAAATGGAGAAAAGCTATTTAAAAGGAATGGAGGAATTTCTTCTACGAAAGAAATGATAATTGCCAATAAAGATAACAAAAAATTTATTTGTCACAGAATATAAAACATTTACATAAAATCCATCTTTGAAATGTCCCGAGATTTGTTTTCCTTCATTATTAAGGATATGCGCATCGTCCGGCTAACGATTAAAGAATTTAATGAGCTATTCTTTTAAATTAATAAGGCATACGCAAGATCCTTAACTGTAGATATGCAAATGTGTAACAATACGCATTTTGCATTTCGTCTAAAAATATCACCATTAAGCCGTCCAGGATGTCCACAAATTATAGAAATAATTTTATTAACTATCGTAGGTGATAGTGAGCATAACATTCAGCTATTGACAGTAAAGATCAAATATAAAGGGATATGCATTGCCAGATCGGTCAGCAGCGGAATTTTTTTTAAGATCGAAGGAAACTGAATTTGTGCCTTTAATATATTTCAACAGCTTATTTTTGTTAGCATTCAGGCAGTAACTTATTGTTGACTTCATTTTTATATATAATTGTATTTGACATTGTAAACGTTCACTGCTTTGATAGTTACTTTGAGAACCAGGAATAAATATAGAACTCTTAATAATTTTCTTCGTAAGTGCAATAAATTATGACAACTTGCCGTAATTCAGCATGGTATTATTTTATTGTTAAAGTAGATAAGTGCACTTTTGAATTTTTGAAATTTATTACTCTGGATTTATCCAAGAGATTTTTACAGAACAATATTTTGGAAAAAAAGGATGATATCCTTAAAAGTGATTCTACTCAGATATTTCATCATATCAGAAATTCAAATATCTTTTGTAAAATATTGTAAAATATCGTCAATGTAATTTTGGATATTTAAATTTCCATTAATAACCACAGCGAGCTCAGGTTAGGAAATGATGGCTTGTAAGAAAAATCTAGTAATCTGCGTAAGAACTTTCACATTTTCACGATATTAGTTTTCAAAAATATGCTTATGGTTGACTGCGGAAAGCCGAATTATTGACTCCCTTCTGTGAACTACACTTAGGCTGTTTACAGTATTCCATGTATCCTGAGACCAAAGATGCCAAAAATCGCATCACTAGACGATAAGCCAACCGTACTTTCTTTACAATAAATGCCATAGATGAATATGAAGATCATCTTTACTTTATATTTGTATAAAATTAAACATTAGAGAAAGTAGACGTGATGTAAATACCAAATAAAGATGACCATTGGTTCTTAAAATGCGATTACTTAAAGAACAAGGCGAAAAACTGTTAACTATTATTGGTTGGATGTTTTCTGCATGCAGCCAACCGACTGGCTGCTTTGAAAAATTGATTTGTTTGTATAGGTACTAAAGAAACTTTTATGGTCTCAGCAATGACCTGATGGTTTGGATCGGCTCCACAAATTTCCAAAACATCTCAGTTTTTATACACTGTAACAGAACCTTGATTTACTTAAAAATCGTCTTGGTCTGAGTTGCCAATGATTGCGTACATTAGTTTGGCACTTGTAAGGCTGTAATCGAAAACTTTGTGAATTCGACTTTACCTAAGATACTGCAGTTCTAATATCAGTTACTTATCCGTCTTTTCCTAAAGGTTTACTGAAAATCAGTTGTATTTATATTACTGTTTCATTCTAAAGCGGGTGATGAAGCAACATTACTAGTAAAGAAAAATTCCGTAAGTCAAAAATAAAAGATATTGATGCAGCTGAAAAATAAATCTCATTTTCTGAAAAAAAATATGCATTACTTTGAAAAAAATCTCTTTTCAAATAGATGTGTATGATATTTTTTATATCACTATCGGGTGGATAAGCGGCTCCTTCTGATCTTTCAAAAAAAAGGTATAATTTATTTTGTTGAATAATTTCATAGACGATTGTTAGTTGATGGTTGATTCTAAATTTCTAGGTAACAGTGAGAACGAAATTAATTTTAAGAAAAAACGAAGTTGTACGACAAAAATTATGAACTAGAACTAGTAACTATAACTTATAGAAAATGCGAATTATTTAGCTGAATTTCAATTGTCTACTTTATTTTAGGTACCTGGATGGATGTTTGAGTTGTATCGAAAGAGATATGAAATAGTGAATAATTTACCAAAAATATTTTAATCTTATAAAATAAAAACTTTTGTGAGTGAGCAACTGTCAGTCTCTCAGGATAGGTAGTGTGCGCTTAAAGACAGCCGAATTATAATGGGGATTTCCAGTTAGCTTTTGATAATTTTCCACTTTTTATCGCATAAACAGTTTATTTATAAAAGGGAAAGACACAAAAACTGTATAAAATTATTTTGTAGAGTCAAATCAACTTAAATGACTGATAATATTTTATTTATTTGTAACTGATTTTTGTAATGATTTTGGTTTGTTTTACATGTGAAATATGTCCCCAGTAAGAGACTCAACGCCGCCAGTAATAGATGCAGTGCAGCGAGAAGCATTATATTTGTAATTAGCTTTCGATCAGTATTAGAGTGTACATATAACGATGTACGTTCCAGGTCATCTGCTATTTCCACTGAAATAGCGGGCTATTAAACTCGGAGAATTGAAATGGTGAGCCGCCTAAAACGTACAATACATCAACTACACCTACTTTGTTAACTACAGATTATAATTAAAAAAAAATGATATATGAAAAAATATGTACTAACTAATTCAGGCTATGCAGCAAAGGAAAATCTGTCGCTTTCCACAATTTTTCTATTGAATAGAATCCTTTTAAGATATGTGACAATTACTGTTCACGTCATTAACATTTTTAATAGTCTTTTATTTTATGAGAAAAAAATTAGTTGGACTTAAAATATTTTAGAATACCGTAGAACTTAACCATGTAATTTCTGGCAACGAATAAAAGGTAACGCTACATAAGCAAGAGATAATCTTTATCTCTTAAAAAACTGAAGATATCTACAAAAAAGAATGTTTACGTGTTATTTACTTTGCATCACTATCTTTTATATTTAAAAACATGTAAGTACCAAGCAAAGATGGCGTTCCATGTCTCTGGATTAACCACTAATGATAAAGTAAGGATTATTTTACGCCCAATGAAGGAATGAGTATGGTTATTATGATAAATATATTACAGTTTAAAGTGTGCCTGACAATAAACACCCGGGCGGATAAATTCTGTGCATTATTGCTCTGCTGACATGGTCTATCATTACATCAAACCTTTTAGCACGACAAAAACAAAATCTGTTATTTCTTGGTAGCGTAGACATTTAGATCATCCGCCAAACAGCCACGAAATTTCTGATTCTGTTGTTTTTTAAAAAAGAAAACACATTCAATCAAAAACCCACTGAACCACGGTTACAGTGGATTTTCTTTTGTCTGAGATAAAAGCGAGTTATCTTTTAATCAATGCTAAACTTCACTCGAAAGCACACGAGAGCTGATTTGTCAATCTCCATATAAATGTTTTGCTTATAAGAATCATTCTAACACTGAAATAAATTACTATGGTACAAAACGTGCGTCAGAGCAGTTTTATATTAGTAGGTATATTCCTGTAAAATCAATATCAGTGTTTTAAACTAAATAATTTTTTTTTTTAGTTTTTCATGTTCCAAAATATCTATAACTACAATGCTAACTTTGGAATTTATATCATATAAAACTATATATTTAATTGTGCATATAATAATTATAATACATGCATTGTTTCACTTTAACACTGCTTATTTTGTATACGTAGAGCAAATTCTCCAATTATACTTATGGCTTTTCAAAATCAATACATAAACGATATCAAATATAATGCATTAACTAAGTAAAATATTACTGTAAATTTACAGCGTATATTTCTTTCATTATTCTTAAGTCTTCATAAAGCATCTACGACAGAAATGCGGATTTATCTAAATTATAAGAAATCATTCAAAATTGTTTGTTTTGCAAATATTTCAGCTGAGACGTATTGCTGTGTTGCACAAAATGAAAGTAAGATATATGTAAAGAGATATTACACAAAACTGGAATTTTACACAAAAAAACGCATTATCGGCGCGAAAGTGTCTTATTTATGACATCTCTTGAGTAGTGTGTAGATAAAATGCAAAGCAAAACTTTCTCATTATCCGGTCTTATTAGAGGCTTCTACTTCAATAGAAAATTGACGACTTAATAGAGCTTTGGACTACGATCATGAAAACAATAAATATTTGCCTGTTTGCACAGGATATATCATCTTCAGATGCTATACAATTATGAAAAAGATAAACATTTTAAGCAAATAATTTAAAAATGCATCATGCATTATGTTGGTTGCTACAAATTTCACGTAGTTGTTTTTTTTAATATTATACGTCAATTGTTTGCTAGAACGAACGCAAATATCCATGTGTATTATTCGCGACCAAATTCAATATTTAAAAGAATTTAATGTGCAAATTCCGATTTTTCTTTATCAAATCGTTCAAACGTAAAGAAACATATCGAGCACTCGTAGCATCTTACACAACCATTTCTGTAACATTTTAATCGGTCTACATAAATGGTAATTGCTTTCATGCCCCCCATACATCGAGGCTTCTGACAATTTCTACTCCAGTTTCGCTAGATGCTTACCTGCTGACATTGATGGTGGACTAAGAAAATCGGTTCAGTATCATAGTCGTTTTGAGCCATTGTGTTGCTTCGTCTTTCCAGGCGACCTACAGTAATGGAGATCCTTATAGTAAATTTCAGTGCAGGTGGTCGTTTCTTTCTTTTGATGCCTGTCGTCGGATACAATTGCGATATTCTAATGATTTCTGACATCCAACATGTGAATCAAATTCTTTCACATCACATGACAAAAAATTATTCTATCCTGACCATTATTTTGAAAATACCTAGATCTGTGGTCGTAATGCAGTAGTCCACTGGTCTACAGAGCCCACATAGACCGGTCACTCCATATCATAAGCTGCCAATAGCGTAGGTGGTGCACACCTATTACCTGCATTTTTTGAAGATGTTCCGGATAGGAACAAGTAATGATCGACTGGGTGGTCAAGGTAAAAAATATCATCTGCGTTTTTCTCTTTGATCACGCGCATACGTCAAGCTATTCATTTCAATGTTTTGGTTTTGCACAAGCTGTAATTAGTTCCTTCTACTTGAGACAACTAAGTTTAGCTGAAGAGAAAATTAGATGGTATTAATAATTCTACATTCATAATTTGTTTAAAATTACATATCTCTCAATGACCGCAGCACTAAACATTCCGTTTCTCCTTGTAATTATTTAAAAATCATAATGCTTTTAAAATATTTTAAAGATAAGTATTTGTTTACTTAGTAAAAAGTTTATACTTTTTTAATAACTTGTATTTACTATGGCTATTTAAATTTTATTTAACCATTAATAAACTATGCAGCGAGATTATTTAGATGAGTTTTTCATCAACAGCATTAAAACAAAACATAGAATAATTTCCAAAATGTTTTACTTGTAATATTGTAACAGGCATACCAATTCTAAACAAAGTACTAGCATGCTGACTGTGTATGAGATCATACATAGCTTCACGGAATCAATATTATTCACAAATGAGATTTAAAGACATCATATTAATTCTTAAATTTTTCCGTATCTTCATGTGATGACATGATTTATCACGCTCAAGCAAAAGGATGTACTGGACGTCTGGAGCGAACCGTGCAGTGGAATAGATTAATTGGTGGTAACTTAGTAATAAATTGCCCCGATGTGGTTGTGATTTTAGGAACATATATATATATATATATTACACTTTACTCTCATTCCATCTTCAGCTGACTCTAAGTCCATAACAGATTTTACTAACGGCTACGATGAGATGGAAAATAAACTGAAGCAATACTATCGTTTCACACATGATCAATTTCCAGCAGTTCTTTAGTGTCTCCGAAAAGCGGATAATTTCTGTGCATTGTATTCTGGGAAATACACATTTGTAATGATGTGTCGTTAAATAAACAACCGTAGTATAAGATTCAATTATTCATTCTAAATAAAGGACGAATTACTTTCGCTTTACAGGGCATTGTTTTTATTCCTACATTCAAGACTATCGTTAGATTAATTCTTATGTTAAAGAGATATTTCTATAGATTTCATCTTTACAAGTTATTGAACTATCCTTAAATGTATATGAAGAATGTTAGCAGTTTTTTTTTTTTACATTGGAAGAATAATAAATGGTATGTTAAGCAAACGGGAATGTTATTTTACCACTATCTCCAGTAACTGTGTTTTCTAAATAGCTGTGCCATGAATACTTTAGTGGACCGTTATAAACGAAATAATTTAGTGACTTGATGAATCGGCTTATGCTGATTTCTTGTGCAATCACTGTTTCCTCCACACCTGCTCGTCAGTCCATAAGTACGGCTTTAATTAATGTACACATGTGCAGGTTTACTTATTTTTTTGTTTTCCTTTATGAAATAAAAAAGACTAAGCCTTGCTTGCAGTATAAAGAAAAGAAAACTTATTTTTACTGCTTATTTCTTAATTTTAGATGTTTTATAGTTGGCTCAGGTTGATTTTTTTACTGAAATTTTCTATTATTTTTCTACAAACTACTTAAATAGTGGAACCCCAGGTGCTAAGAATATTCTAGTCTTGTTATCAAATGGTTCGAAGACAGATGTGGATGTTTCCCGCAATTGGTGTTACTAAATTTAAAAAAAGCCTTGAGTGCTTTCGAGCAAAGATAACTAAATTAAAAAAAAAAAATTTTACTGTAGCAACACAGCAGCAGTATCTATTTTATATTTCTTCGGATTCCATTAATTTATATTAGGCCATAATCTGTTTTATCTGCAGAAATATAATATACGTCTGCGTCAATACTTTAGATGCAAAATTATTTGTTAATTTTTCAAAAGAATAAGTGAAAGAATCAGTATATAAATGTGAGAGACATTTACTATAATTTTAAGATATAATATCTTGTCTGTCAACACTGCTAGAGCAGCTTACACAATCCGTACTATAAGCTTTATCTAATCTTCGCTTATTCACGTCAAAAATATAAACATCCGTAAATGTTGTGCACTCAAAAAACATCAGCAGTGCATCACAATATCACTTGAAAGTAAATTCAGAAGTGCATAAAACGAGCAAATATTTAAATTAAAACAAAAAATATATACATTATAATACGGCTTACTTATGCCATATAAATATGTTAGGACAGATTTCTCTACATATGAGCAAAGATAAAAGGCATACATGTCTGTTTGCGTACGTGCGTGCGTGCGTATGCGGGGGTGTATTTGCCTGTGTGTGTGTGTGTGTGTGTGTGTGCGCGAGTGCGTGTTCGGGTGTGTGTATTTTTGTGTGTGCCTGTGCATTTGTGTGTGCGTGTGTGCGTGTGCGGGTGTGTGTGTGTTTGTGTTTGTATGTGTCTTACCCGTCTTTCTCAGACTGATAATTTTTTTTTAAGCTCATGCTTTCTAATTATAAATCTCTTTCTTGATCATTTCTGTTCATTTTCAGGTAACTCATTTCTATCTTAACTGTTTTATTTTATACTTAAACCGTTCGCTTAAACAGCTTTGGAAATGATATGGTTCGCTGCATTTTTCTAACCGGATGCAGGACTCAAAATCAAACATAGCCTATTCGTTAACTCCGTTACCAAAACTGACGTTCTATTGAACATGCAAGCAGTTTAGCCACACACATTACCTTGGACTATGCCTTCATCAGTTCACTGTGGAAGTCAATGACGCTTAGTTTAGTTTGGTACACAAGACAGTTAGTATGTTTTCGGTTTACTGTCTACGATCATGGAGTTAACTAGCTTTTATTTTTAGTGAAGCTAAATATTTTTTTACTTCATTTATATGCGATTATTTCATAGTAAAATGTAAAAGAATAAAAGCAAAAAAAAAATAATTAAAGAAAAACAAGCAAACCAAACTAACTTCTCTTTACCGATAATTAAGAAAACAATTACATGATGGCAGTGAAAATAAAGCTAAACACTGAGGAAATCTTCAGTAGCTGCGTTTCTAATGGAAAAAATTATCCTTTCAGCTTTGGTCTTTGAATTCTACGATCATAGAACTGCCAGGCGGGTTTTGCGGTTAAATTTTTTGCTGAGTTGTACTAGCCGTATGGTGGCTTCCGTATCATTGCATTCTGGGAACGTTTTCATAAATATTGACTATTGGAAACTTGTTCCGAATTCCATGCAGCCACCTCCTATTTAACTTGCAATAATACGGCACCATTTACTGTAAACACTACATTAGCGAATACCACGTCGTAGTTATCTTGACAATGTCTAATTTGCCATATGCTACTGCTGTGTTCTGGGCTTGACCTCTGGTATTCTCTTGCAAGAATCTTTGCTTTCAGATACTTCTAATTAGCGTAAATTACTTAAATATTTGACCTGGCAAATATTATTTTCTAGGCAGAGCTTTATTTAGATTCCAGAACTTTATTATGGAATCGAATAATTTGTACAGAATGGAAAAAAGGTACTTGGGCAAAGGAGGATATTATAATTTGAGGTTATTTTGAAGACAGCAGTGTTGATAATACTGTTAAATAGATCGACTGAAACTGTAGTTAAATTACAGATAGTAGTTGATGTCTCTCTCTAGCATAGAGATAGCCCCCCCCTACATGGAAGACAGCCTTCGCAGGGAGCTTCGTGCCACGGTTAAGCGCTACAGAGTTCGAAACTTACGACTTCAGCAGGGAATTCTCAAAAACTCTTTATTTTTTGTGGAAGGAAACTGGAGAAAAAGAAAAAAACACAAACAAAAAATTCAATGTCAGTTGGACAAATCAAGCCGACCCTGACAGGCAATCTAACGTATACATTCAGCTTTGGCACATTGGCCGACCACAAATATTTGCTAGTGAGAACTGCAAGGTTCAAGAAACTTAATAGACACGTTCAGAAACAACTGCAAATTTAAAAACACCAATTATGAGTTGATATTGTGAGATAAGAGTCATTTCGTATGAAAAAAATTAAATGTTCCATAATACAAGCACGTGTTCTCATTATACATTGTTACTGATTTTCATGCAAGCAATCAGAAAGTGATACACCTGCATAAGGATTATGGAAGTATAGGAAATGATGCCATTTTGTTATGGTGAATGTATGACGAATACTCTGGCTCTTGGACATAAAATATCGGATGATAAGCATAAAAAAATCAAAATCTTATTAAGTAAAGACTATTTCTTGCTGAAGATTAAATCCCGAATTCATGTTTCTGAAGCTGTATGCAAGAGTGGTATTGTTGACAATAGACTCGGTCGAGGATAAAACTCTAAATTTTCCAAAATTCATGTTAAGAAAACATGGTTTGTTCTCTACGTAATATACAACAAACCGATAGATTTTGTGCGAATAACTTAGCTGCAAGTACTGATGTTAACGTTTCCTTAAAAAGAGTAAAATACACATTGGTGCATAGTAATCTTAGTGGATGTGTAAATGTTATAAAATCTTTTCTGAAAAGAGGCAGCCAAAAACAAAAGCCGAAATTGGCTACGCAAATGAAACAGGGATGAGAAAACCTGGAAAAGTTGCTTTTTACAGATGAGTCAAAGATTGAAATATTTTGAAATAATCAACCCCAGTTTGCCTGCAGGCAGACCTCGGAGCGGTATAACAGTCAGTATACAGCAGCTACAGTGAAGCATTGTGGTAGAGTAAAGCAATTTTGTGTCTGCCTAGAGTGTCGGAAATTTTCATGAAATCATAGGTATACTGATTGCTAACGGGCACAGGCAGGTTCTTTTATTTTTACGTAATTTTCTCGTTGTGACATCCCATTTGGCTGGGATTCATCTTCGAACTGTAGTGTAACAATCTCAAGCATGCAGCCATTGTGGTAAAAAAATTAACTGAAACATGTAGAGAACTGATTAGAAAGATATCTCCCTTTGGAATTCCTGATATGAACATCACTGAAGCTATATGTGGTGATATTGATACTGAGGAAGTCGGAGAGCAACAAACACCTTGGATAAATTGTGAAAAATAAAGCACGATATTTGGAACAATATTTCACAGTCAGTCAATCATTATCTGTATTGGAGCAAAATGACATGCTCTATATAAGACAAAAGGCTTAGATACCAAATATTAGTGCAGTGTACGTTGTTTTAATTTGCTTTCATATATTTTTTGTAATAATTCATTGTGTATGCATTACTTACTCTCTCAGATGCGATTATTCAATAATTCTGCATTTCCATCATTATCTCCAATTATATATATATAGTGTGTGTCTGTTTGTGTAGCTTTTAATCTAAAGCATTGCACCATCTTAAAAACAAACTATAAATAATTTTTAAAATGATATAAAAGAGCCTCGAAATCAGGCGTTGGAGAATTTTTAAAAGTGAAGTTTATGTTTGGAGTAGATAATATGTTTTACACTTTATGATCTTCCACCCATTCAGAAAATTTGAAAATTCTAAGTTTTTTTTTGTATTTAAACATCAGGTGTAATCATTCTATGCAAGTTTTAGATTATTATAATGCCAAATATAATGGTACAAATAGCAGGAAATATGTGAATATCGCCATCAGCACTCAGCGGACTTTAGGTAAGTCCGTCGTTGTACTAGCTTATTTCTTACGATAACATTTCTAGACCTCTCAGAATTTGGCTGATTCAGAAATCAAGATGGAAAATTAAAATGAAAGGGAGTAACACCAGTTAATGGTGCTGAGAAGATGGAAATAAAAAACAAAATAATAATAATAATATCAATAGTATAAAAGCAGATAAATATAATAGTTAGTAGTTTTGAGAAGATAGGCTATTTATTTAGCGTATATATTAAAGTGTATAAAAATATCTCTTTGAGGATACATTTTCTTAATTCGCACCTTGTAAGAAGTTTTCAATACTTTAATTGTGAAATTACTTAGTAAGACCATGTTAGCGACTTGACCAAATGTGGTGTATTTAATGTCATCTGTCTTGATGAAATGTCTTTTAAAATTATTCATCTGCGCTGTCGATTCTCAGGACGGAAAGAGACTAGTCGAGATCCTTTTCTGAAACCAGAGAAATTTTTTACGAAACCAAGTCGCAGTTCTTGCCTACAATATCCGTTCTAAGTAGCCAACTGTGGCATAACGAGTCTCGCTGTAACCGATTCAGCATCGTAGACACCAGTCAGTCATCGCAAGCAAACAACAGTAGCAAAAAAACAATAATAAGTTGCTCGAAGCAGGAAAAGAAATAGTGGTAAATTCCACTGAGATAGCTATAAGGATCCGATTCTTAAATAACTAACTCTCATACTCAGACACACACACACGCGCACACACACACATGCGCGCGTGCCGTAGCACATCTTACTGCATCACCATCATATCATGCCTATTTTACCAGTAAATTTGAAGTGAGATTATCATCTGCTAACCAGTATATTTTAAAGCAAAAACATAAAAATAAATAAACTTTACATATGCAGGGAAAAGTATGAGGTCACCAACGAAATAGTCCATATAAATATTACCTATTCATATGTTTATCAGCATATAACTATAAATCCAATAAAAATGCTATTTTTCATCTTTTGTATCGTATTTACCATCAAAATATTTATACGAACATTGCGCGCGCACGCTTATATAAAATTTAAAAATAAATTATTCTTTGCTACGTATCATTTGTCTGTGCTAAGAGGGCATAAGTACAAGTCAACTATTTATTACATTAATATATTTTTAATCAAGTCTCTCGTGAAAAGCATATTTAAAAAAAATCTCTCCTTTTGTGAAAACTTTAGAGTTTGCTACTGGCAAAATATTACTTTGTGATACAAAACTATATTTGTCTATTATTCATTTGATTATCCGGTCAAAGAAAACGATCCGTAAATATTACGAATTTAGTAGGAAACCTTTGCCAAGTAGTTATTTTAATCTCACTTCAGCAGAGAAGCTGAAAAACATTTTTCAACACTGCATCGTTTTAACCCTCCAACATCAATTAAAATTTTCATTAAAACTGGAAAGAAATCTGCGCATAAGTTTAACCAGGTTTAAAATAAATAGGGGCACGTATAATGTTTATTACAATTTTAAAATAAAAATGGATTGTTGTTTGAAGTTTCTTGATCATTTAGAAAACTGAATTGTCTAAGTTTACATCTTTTTATTAATGGTTTCATATAAAATGTTTTTTTTTTAAAGTAGATGAATTGACAAGTTGGTTAATTTCTTTTAATTAAATGTAAATATCTTTTAAGCACAATAAGCCAAGTATCTGTTGTCCAATTCTTCTACGCCCCCGTGATTTGGAGCAGATTTGATACTGTAGGTCTCATCTGGAAATTTAAACTCAGAGTTTATGAATATCAGAACCATAAATCCCATTTGGAATTATAAATTCGAACTTATGGATATCAGGACCGTAGAGTTCATCTGAAGCTAGCTATACATGTAGTGCTTATTGATCTGGATACTATAGACCTCATCTAAAGCTATCAACTCAGAACTTATGAATATCAAAACCGTAGAGCACAGCTAAAGCTATAAACGAAAAGATCACTGATACCATGTTTTTGCATAATTTAAATAATAGGGATTTGCTAAAAAAAAATACCAAAAATTAACGACTCCCCAAAAAATTTTGCATATTATAATTAAAAGAAAGAAATTGTTAGTAATTATAAACAATAACGATTAAACTTTCGCTTCCTAAATAATTTAATATCTTCTTCTGTCACTCATTTCTTAAGATTGGGATGTGTTGCATCGTCGTTATGCGCACTCTGGCGCAGGGCATCCGTCTTCAGCAGTGGTTTATTCTTCTGACTTTTCCTTGTCATAGGAGACTTGCCTCTGTCATGGTTATAGAGCGTCCTCCCGCCCTTGTTTCCTCTGTCTGAGTGCCTACACAGGTCACTCCCCAGTAGCAAATGGAGCAATGTCAGTAAAGTACGCTGCTCAAGGATCACAACAATGCGCCAGCAACGGGAATTGAACCCAGGACCCTTAGGTCTTGAAGACAACACACTCACTACTGAGCCACAATGCCCTGGTTAAATAATTTAATATCGAATAATTAACTGTTTTACATTATCTTCAATTGAAATGTATTTTAGGGGTATATAATTTGGTAAAAAGGACGCTGAAATTATTATATTAGTACTTTCGTGATTATAAAGAGAAAATCTATTATATATATATACAAATTGTTTGCTTTGTTTTATTTGTTTTTTGCAATTGTGTCCTATCTATAAAGAGTTTAATGTTTTATTTACAATTTTTTTTCCATTTGTATATTGTAGGCAGTGTTATAGCAGATTGCTCGTCGATGTCAAATATGCCATAAATTCTTCAACGCTAGCTGTGATCAAACTCCAATACATTATGATTGGCTCTAAACTACTCTCCTAGCGATTCTTTTCAGAAATCATTTTTATTTATTTTGTTGTTTTTGTCTTTATGTTGTCGTTCAAATGGGTCATTCCTACTCCTTGTGTATTATTCTCTTGCTCGATAAACGGCCGTGAAGCTAAAATCATTCTGGAGCCGAACACGCCGGCTTTGGCAGCAGACCGCGTCAATTGATTGCAATGAACGCCCGCAACAGATGTTTACAACGTTGTTCGAGATCTCGACCAGATTTTACACAGCCTTAAGTTAATATTGAGCTGAACAGTCACGTCCCCGGTTGCTTGTAATCATAACTATAATACAAACCAATTGAACATAACAAGTCAATTATACATTAAACGTGACAAAAATATCAAGAATCGTAAAGAATGCGGGTGGGGCGAACCTAGAGAACGTTTTGGATACATTCCATCCAGGGTTACTTCAATTAATGAGGATTAATGTGCCTGCGATATGCCGAATACACCAGTCACGTAAGAAAAACCGAGGGGAAATCAGGAAGAGTATAGCGCACGCCAGAGAGTATGACATATGATCCGTGCATTTATTCAACCTCAAATATGGCAGGTTTCATACACATCAATAGATAAAGTTTATAGCTGTGTAGGAATAGAATAAAAGGCATATGTTATCATGATCACTTTCGAGCTGAATTCGAGTATTAGATACATTCTGGAAATTATTCACAAGTACTTCCAAATTTCATTTGAAAGAAAGAGAAACGTTTTCAAAGAAATGAAGTATGACTAAAATGTTGCAATTTAAAGTTTATATGCAATTTGTTTCAATGTTATAAAACCTAGGAATTGAGGTACTAGACAATTTATATAAGATCAAAACCTCAACAAATAAATTAGAATAGAAAATAACAAAAAAAACAACATCAAATACCGAAAGGTTTAAATGACTGAAACATTTGGTGCAGAAAGTATACTTACTCTGAAATGCCTTTTGACGATATTTGGCCTTATCACTTTTTTCTTCATGTGGAAGATGTGCTTCTGACGTGTAGTGACGTCCTCTGACGAAATTATTCTATGTATAAATTCTATCTATGGATAAATTACTCCATTTCTTCTAGAAATTCAAGAACTTCGTTTTTGCATATTTCTTTTTACTGTGAATATATTTTGCTGCTTTTCACATGTGGATTTAATTTGTTTATTTTACCATTACATTCAGAAAAAAATTCAAATTTCTCCACGTCAACATGACCTGGAAAAACTTTAAATGTCTGTAGTTTCAATGAGTTTCCGATGTTTTTTTTTTTCATTAATAAAAAAAAAAAACACATTGCAGATATACCAAAATAAAATTTTCTTTTTTTTTAATCATTTATTTCTTTCAGTATTTTTTTCGTCTTTGTTCAAAATATAAGTTTCGTAATGTTTACAAAAGCCAGATTTCTTAATTTTTGTTTACTGTAAAGAACAGAAAAACAATGTTTGTTACTAGAATGCACTTTTAACAATTCTTCCAGGCAAAGGACATGTCAATGCTTTATCTCTTTTCCTTTGAATTATTTCCGCGTTTTTCACCTTTTGCTTCATTTACTTTTTAAGAAAGAGGTAACTTGTTTAGGAGTCTGTTATTGCATTACACAGTAGCGCCATCTGCAGTCTCCAGACAGTATTACTCACAGCCCTTTAAAAGCGCATTCAGGTTTGCTGTTCAGTAACGCTCTGAAAACACCATAGTAAACCATAGCTTGGTCCCACACGTCTTCTTTCTTCGGGATTTATCAGATCTCGACTGTGGAAAAAAATACTTTTGATTTCTCTATCTATGATTTTCCCCTTGTTTTATGTTACAATGATGGATCATGTCTCAGCTATCCACCACGTAGACTTTCGTGCGAGTAAAAAATGTCATTTTTTGCTCTTATCCGCGTCATTCTGGTGTTAAGATTTTTACCTGCTATTTGTCCTGTGGCAGTTATTTTCCTTTTAAGAAAAGCCTACAGAAAACCCCTAACCGTCAAGGAAGGAGGACTAAGTAAAATCCCATTATGATCGCGTTGTTACTAAAATTCTTGCCAGACAAATACAATCAGCTTCAAATACGAAAAAAAGTAGAAAGAACAAAAACAGCAGCCAAAAAAATATGAATGTAATTTGAATTTTAAATTTATTTTGGATTGAATACATTTTTCTCAGTAAGTAGAGAAAGAGGAAAAATGTTGTTGATAATAATCATGATGATACTTTCCACTATAAGTTAAACATTTGGTTCAAAGATTTTGTGATAGGATTTTTAATAATATTTGTTGTAGATATAAAGTGACGTAGATGCAGAACTCGTGTACTCTGTTCACTTATATTTGATTCGAGATAGATAATAATAAAAATAGTTTACATTAATGTCAAATTCTTGAAAGTGGAATAATTTTAAGTAAACACTAAACACGATTGAATTGGACAAAAGTAAAATCATTCGCATGAATGCAATAAATTAAATAAATATTCATATTAGATTGATTTTTTTAGAAAATTTTGTTGTTTTCTTTCGTTTTTCATATCATAGGAGAAGCAAGTAACTATAAAGGTGTAGGTTAAAACACGCTGTTGATCGTCTAGTATCGTGAGGTAAATCATCCATAAAGATCGAGTACAGTTTGAGTTATGATATAATTGCTGGTTATGCGTCTCTCGTGTGGAACATATTGTTGATTGGGTTCATCCAGGTTAGTCGGCTACTCAAGTGGCTGATAAACACTATAGCTTAAAGCGCAAATCTGTTTAAGAAGGCAGTCATTATCTGTGCATGTATATCGTTCGCGCTAACCAGTAGTAATTACTAAAATTGGAAATTTTATGCTCTAGGAGAGTAATATAAAAAAACAGAAGAAAGTCTCACGATAGATGTGATAATTGATTAGCAATCTAATCTTGCTTTTCTTCAGCCGTCTGACTAAATTGGCTTTATCACAAAAACTTATGAACTGACAGCTTATTCATAATATGTAATACGCACATTTTCCAGTAAATACATCTCTGCATTTATATAAACCAAATTTTATCTTACCGATATTACCTTTTTTCTAAAAAGACCGTTACGTGATTTACACTTGTATATACATAATGCCAATAACTATATCTTTCCGAATATTTATATAACGTCTTATTTGTTTAAACAACCATTTTCTCTACAATGATTGAGTAAACATTCCAACTTTGTTTAACTATTTGAACTATTTCGACAGTAATGCATTTGTTTACAAAATTTATTGTATGCGATTTTCATACTTCCTATTTATTGATTGTTAATGAATCAGTATCATTAAACAATAATAATAATAATAATAATAATAATAATAATAATAATAATAATAATAATAATAATAATAATAAATAATAATAATAATAATAATAATAATAATAATAATAATAATAATAATAATAATAAATGATCCCTTATGGCGAACTACTGTTGATAATCTTTTCTTAAAAGGCCTTAAAATTACTATTTTATTGAAATACATTTAAGTAACTATATTTTCGTAACATAATATTATTCAGATTAGAGTTCAGTTACAGTACTGATAAAAAGAGTCGACCCCCCTGTAAACGCAGAATGATACACATCCAGTTAATTTCCCCACTTTTTTGTAGACTGTTCGAGTACTGTTTTTTTTTTTGTTTGTTTCTTAGGATACTGTATTTTACTCATCACGGTTTGATTGGCTCTAAAATATACAACGAAAACATACTGAGAGAAAACAGATTAAAATGGTAAGAGATGATCAGAAAAGAGCGAAAAGCCAATCAAAGGTAGAAAAAAGACACATACAGTCATCCAGAGAAATAGACGTAAAGAGAAATTTATTCAACCAGACAGAAATTCAAATGAAAAAGACAAACATTCAAAAAGATAAACAAAAAGACAGGTAGCTAACAAAACAGACAGCCCGCCAGTCAGAGTGGTTAACAGAAAGAGGCAGCCAGACAAAACAAAGACGATGATTGCTTGTCTTTTAGAATCATGATCCGATCCTTTCCTTTTCTCTTTATTGAAACATGAAGCTTTCTCTTTTCTTTAAAATAAATTCTTTTTTGATAGAATATTATTTTCGTTGCTGTTTTTAAATGAACGTAAAGGGAATTTTGAATTCAAAAGCGTGCCCTAGTAAATGCTTAATAATGTTAAGTTTGTAAGAAGAATTTCTGAAACATCAATAAGAAAAATAAGACAAAAGAAATTTACAAAAATCTATAGCATAAATGTTCTGTGTGCTACTATAATTTTAGATTTATAATGCGACCTCCATCTCTAAGAACAATAAAATGAAATGATAATAAATCTGCAGCTTTAATGTAGTCAGGTAAAGAATGTGAGCAAAATTATCTCAAAAAGCCAAATGAAAGAAAATAATCCAAAGGCATAAACTATTACATTCTATACCGTTTTTTCTTGTTTTGCTTTCTTTTACTTTGAATTATATTGCATATCTGCGAACTTTGGAAAAGGCATAAATCAACCATTCTTAACATTCAGACGTAAAATTAAAAGAAATGTGAGAAAAAGTCAATAAAGAAAATTCTAGTCACGTTTTATAGCTTTGTGCGATGTGCCCATTAATTTATGGCCATTTTATAGTTCGCGTAAACTAATAAAGAAAGCTTCCCTCAAATTAATTATCATTGTCCCCGACTGCCCTCCAGTTGCTGCATGGCGCATAAACATTGGCTAAGTTTCTCTGGTTGTAGGTCGTTACGACAGGGTAATAAATAGTTACCATATCTTACAAACAGTTAAAATTGCACTTGGTTTGCTTACATATTACTGAAAATGCTTAATTCCACAAAAATCGCACAACTGTTAAAAATTTTACGCTTAAAATTCAGCTGTATAACTTAAAATTAATATATATATATATATCGTATGTTTTTCTTTTGTTTCTTCCTCACCATTCTTCTCTTCTTTTTATTATTAGCTTTCTGTGCTCTCTTTTTTGATGTAATCGCCATCGTCATCGTTCTGACTATTTCTTAATCTTTGTCATCTTTCTTTTTACTGTCTTCTTTAAATTTATCATCAACGCAATTGTATCTTTCTTTGTTTTGCTTGTTTTGTTGTATTGCCATCACGGCGGGATGCACTCTTTACTGGCATATCTACGTCAAAAATGTCAGGTAAGAGTTATTCATGAAATAAAATCACATTTCCTACTTAAAATCAATGGGTGCTAATTTACGCATTTTAGATAATTTAGCAATAATAATAATAATAATAATAATAATAATAATAATAATAATAATAATAATAATAATTTGATGTTGATGATGAATGCGTAAAAGTGTATATGAATACATTAAAATGTTTTCAGTTAATTAAAGACGTCAAAATTAAAAGTTAAATAAAACTCTTAACAACGATATCATCTACATCAAGAAATCTTGGTCAAAGCTAAAATATTCAGAATAGCATAGTCTCTATTATTGAATGCATTTTGTAAACGAACCAACGTAGTAACGAGATTTATGCCATGTGATTGTATTGGCTGTTGATAAAATTAGCTGGTGCATGAACAACATCAAATTTCTCATACAAAAATCCCTTTGTTGTACATTTATTTACACGTCTGTTTAAAACCATTCAGCGTGCAAGACAAAAAAGGGGAGATTGAGCGCGCGGTCTACTTAAGGTATGTTTCGGCGTCGCCCGCTGAACATTACCCCAGAAAGAAACCTATCGATTTATAGCTTTCTGGAAGTGACTACAATGAAGCAACGTACTGTACGGTTCGTTTTTTGAAACTTTGGCCGGTGTGCTCATTGTGAAGACTTATGTACTCACTTACACAAAGTGTTACATCAGGAACATTCTACTAAAATAAATAAGCCATAATATATAATAACCAAATGTATTCTTCTGCAAGGACCTTGTTTATATTGATTTCTTACACCGACTTAAGAACCTTTGACGATGAAATTAATTATGGCTTCATAATATTTTCGCATTTATGGAAAGGAAAATCAACTAAGTAAATGAAACCTATAGGAAAGTTTGGTTTTAAATTTTACATAACACACACACACACACACACACACACACATATATACAGTTTTCTATAAGATAAGTTTATATGCTGCTACACTCATATGCAAAAATGAAATACTTTTTAATTAAAAAAACAATTTAGATATTGAAATACACTTTCAGTCGTTAATTAGAATGTCAATTTTGTAAATATTAAGATGCAGCACGAATAATGTTTTTAAAATTATAACATTTAGATTATTCTTATTAACAAGAAGCGATAAGAAGAAAAATGCATTTCAAAGGATAATAAAGCCAATATAATAGAATACTCAGGATAACTGACAGCAATATCGAAATTTAAAACAAAAAAAAATTGTTTTTTTTTTATATATTTAGTAGCCAAGCGTTTAAAACATCAGATCCATGGAGAGACCACATTTTAATAAAATATATTTTTCTAAGTCCTGCATAGATTGTTTCAACATTTTAAGCCGAAGAACTAATAATATGCTAAACAAATACAGAAATTAGTTACCTAGTCAAGACTTCAACCGTTTAATAGAAAACCACATGAGGTTGTTTTTTTTTTGTTTTTTTTAAATAACTAGGAGATTTAAGCGGGTAGAAGATCAGTCAGGATTTTCGTCTACAGTTATAAGTATAATTACATAATGACTGAGATTTCGTCACTGGACTGTATCAACTGTCATTGTTTTAGAAATATTATTGTTGATGAATGCAATAAATCACCTGGAAATATCATTAACACTAATAGCATGCATTATTTAAAAAGTGATATAAATATGTGTATGTATATATATATATAATTCCTTTTCTTGGTTTTGGGGTGGAGTATTGATGGTGGATTTCCGTATAAGGCACCCATTCTAAGTAGGGTGTTACCATGGAGCTATTTTCTCGGTAAACAGAAGACTTCAGACGGACACGAGTTTAACCTTGTTAATTTGCTGAGTATGTATCTTCTTGCGCCCTGTAACGACTTCAGTTCGAAAATTCGAAATTCTAATCCTTACAGTGTAATAACCAGTGGGAAAAAGAATCGAATGCACTACATTTTTTTTTTACCTATGCAATTTTAAATAAATTTCAAGGCAAATTATAGAGCAGTTTTAATTTAAATTGTTACACCGCCCCCGCTTCGACGCTACTCCGGAAGCCGCTCTTATCTCCCCTGTTTCTTCTTGAGCAGAATGTTTGTCATTCATGTACCTCCAAACTGTAGACGCGTCACGCTTTTAAAAAATTTATTTTGTTTTTTTCTTTCTTTCTTGCCAAATATTTACTCATTACTGATGTGTTATTGAAGTCTTAGACACGTAATACAACAGAGACAAAAAGTCCATTGACTATTTATGGTAAGCGTGACAGGCCTCAAAGGAAGAAATGTAACGTAAGTGAGAAATGAATAATCACTTCTATTTGAGGAAACACTTCTGCTACCTGCCACGAGCTCTGCTGATTAGGTTTAGGATTTCTCTTATAACTGAATTGTTTTAAATTTAAAATATTTACTTTGAATATTTATTTCCATTTTGTTTTTCTACTTTATAAGATGAAACATAGTTATAATGTTAAGCTGATCTTATAAACCCAGAATTTATGTGTAATCAAAAGTTATGGTCGGTTGTTTTATTCTATAAATGATATGTAGATGTTACAAAATTTATGTAAAACAACTAGAATTTTTTCCATCACATTTAGTCAGTTTTTAAGGACGTTTAAAAGTAGATCTGGTAAAGACGAGAAAATAACTGATTTTAACGAGTAAACTTCAAATCATGCTACTACAGGTTATAGTCTAGTTAGGATTGATATTAGAAAAAAATTAAGAAAATATATATACTATCATAAAATAAATTATGATAAAATGAAAGAATAGATAGTTTTAAGGATAATCTGTGCACTTTCTCTCCGTAAATCGTGAAAATGTCTATCCTTTTCTAATAAATAAAGTAAATTATTAAAGTTAATGATTATGTGAAAACGCCATTATGTATATATGGATGGTGTGCAAACTTTTAGTAATGTCAATGCTGCAAATTCGTGGAATAATACAAGATCAACCTCATCAAGTCTAAATTAGTTCTCTAGTAAGCCATGGTGATTTTCAACAACCTTGCATTTGCTGCACGATAATATTGCTTGTGCTTCAGAAGTCTTTTAATTTCTACTTTTGTTGCAGACTTCTATTTTCACTTTTCTAGTAAACCTACAACGTGGTCTTGCAAAACTCTTAGCTTCCTTGTCATACCGGTGCTCTCGTAAGAAAATCTGATAGCCCTGGGCATTGTTATCTGTCAGCCAGTTATCAGTGACTGATGTCCAAGTAACAGCGGATCAGACTGACCATAGATCTGGGAGGGGATGAAGCACACAGGTCGGCCGTTTTCTAATAGACTGTGTTTCATGCAGTTGCGGAAAAGATCTCGTGGCCACTGAATGACATTACTTACCAGAGAAGCCTGATTCTAGTCCATACTATTTTATCCTTATGCGTGCAAATTTTAGCAGAATTTATTCCAGTAATTGAAACACTCTGATTTGGATGATAAATTTTCATATTGAAACCTACAATCATTAAATACCGTACAACACAGGCGCACTGGATGGCGACCAGAAGAGACTGGTGTGTCATTAAGTGGTATGACACTGGGTCTTAAACGTAACCCACCGATAGCGGCCAGCTTATGAAAAACCCGATGCCAAAATTAATTGAAATCTTAATTTGCATCGCTATTTATATGAATTATGTCTTAATTGACTGCTTAGCTGTCAACCGAACTTTTTGCTGGTAGAGTAATTGACAATCTTCGTGCTATAATAAAATTATTAAAACAATCAATTTTGCAAATTTATAGAAATTTAAATTAAATGCAGGAATTCAATGCCGCACTTTGGGAATTAAAAAACAACAAAACTCAACAGTTGACAAAAGATCATCTTTACTTTATTTTTAATGACTGTGATACAAAAAAGCGTCTTTACGTGCCCATGTATTAAACGCAATATTTCAGTTCTTTGCGTTGGTCATTAAAAGTCAAGTGAAAATTATTTATCTCTCAGAGTATGGCATACAGTAGAAAATAACAGAAGATTACTAACGTTTTTCTTTAATGTTTTAGAAACAATTCATTGATGAATATCTGATATACCAAATGAAAAGATTTCCAGAGAAAATGTAGAAAGGTTTTCCAAGAAAAAATTGAAAGGGAAACCGATGAAACTTAAATAATTCTACGTAAAGCCCGTAAATATTAATTCTTTTAAACTAGCATGTTAAAAAAGAGGAAATAAGAGAGAGAGAGAGAGATTGGTTTGGATATATTCCATTATGAAAATATGAAAGGAAAATAAAGGTGCAGCTTTCCAGTTCTTGGTTCAGAACCAATATGAGCTTATTTATTCTCTCGAAGAAATGCAGCAAAGAAATAATTCTATTAAGATTAGTCAAGATAAATACTGCCCAAAATTAAGCGTATAAAGAAAGGTTATTACCCTCTGTTTAATAGTGTTCTACGCCAGGTATTTCTTTAGATAATTAGTATTTTTTAATGTATAAGGTTTCCATTTTAAAATGCATGCTTTCAATGAATAATAATAGTATTATAGTAAAAGCAACAACGAAAATATTATATAAATTTCTTTTTATGTGATGTTGGCAACTGTTGCATTGGTATTGTTTGTTAACACAATGCAATTTTGGGGCTACAACTTATTTTGATTGTCCACAGCCAAATTATTTAATTAATTAAACTGTTAGATTGATTTCTAGCAATTTATAAATTGCCCCTTTTATATTTGTTTATATTTTTCTATTTATATTTCTTTGTTATCATTTTTGCAGAAATAATAGTATTAATAAAAAGAATATAAATAACTTCAAAATATATACATTTTAAAATAATTTAAGAGCTTAAGTGAATGAAGACTGTCTTAAAATTTTGTATCTCTAACCTTTTCATCTTCGTAGAAAAGATGGTGGATTACATTAGAAAAAAATATCTACCTGTGTAGACGTCTCAACATGATTGACATAAATTTCACATTTTCCTTAACTTTGGAATTTTATTTCATACTATTGTAACACAGGTGATTATTTATTATAATTGGTTTCTTTTAGTATTCATGTTTTATTATTTATTGTGTTGTAATGAAAGAAAAAATGGCATGAAATACTTTGATTGTTGTAATAAAAGTCTAATAACTACAGCGGAAACCAAATAAACAACAAATGTTAATGCTTTCAAAATATCCAGACGGATTTTCACCTGGAGACGGAATAATCGTCCGCTCCACCAATGCCCATACATGTTAACTTATTGTCACTACAGATTTACTGACGAGCACTTTCTTTTTTTCAGGGAACTAACAGCGTCAAGTTTATTGTTATAACTCGGAAGTATTATTTCCTTTACTTTTATTTTTTTCTATTATTCGCAAACACAATTTTGTGAAATATTCTATAAAATTTTAGTATATACTAAATGTCTAAAGGTATATTTTGGTTTTGTTCTATATGCTAAGTAATCGTTTCAAACTTTGTTGAGTTATACTTGTTTTACGCAGTTTTAAATGTCAGTTATTATTAGGCGTATAATTTCTGTTAGCTTTACTTTTAAAAGGATGCTTTATGGATTTATTCAATTACTCGTAGAACACATTTACAGTAGTTTTTCTTACAAGCATTTCTTGGTTTGTTTTCCAAGTTTATTGTATTACCTGGCTAGTAGAGACATATATATGTGTGTGTGTGTGTGTGTGCGCGTGCGTGCGTGCGCGCGTATAAACCCACGCGCACACACACATATGAATCGTTTATTATGGTATGGTAAATAACTGACTACTAATTATTACACCCCTGCATCGGTGCATTGCTGAAATCTTGTGTGGAACAACGTCTGTATTGCGTGAAATTTAATTTGGTATCGGGTGTTTGATTGTTCGTGTGCTCAAGGTGTTTTTACAAATAGAAATCTGATCGATATGGCACAGAACCCATTTGGCACTGGCAGCGCTGACTGATTACTGTCCTTTATTAAATTTTCATATGTCTTGGCTGTCACTTTGACAAAAGCAAGAGACGTACAAGTTACTAATTTCGAACACTTGCCACTCAATGGTTGACGGGTTTTCACATAATGATGAGAAAAATCACGTACACGAGTGACGACTGTTGAGGGGAATTATGTCGTTCTGACATTTCAGGATCTGTGGCTTTCTGGTGAGGCAAACAGACAAACAACAGTAAAAAATTTAACTTTTAAAGTGTCGCTCCGGATTAAGCCTTGGGCGTAGGCTGGGTAATTTCAATAGCATGACTTTTCGTTTGAGAGAAACTGTTGTTTCAATATTTCTTTTATTTTCATTTCGTAGTTTTACTGATGGTAAAATGATATTTAAAGTAAATCCATTCACTTGCGATAATCAGTGTCCAGATAAACCGTCCCCCCAATGTTTCAACTAAATTCCTAAAGTAAATGCGAGATGGCTGTAGTGTGTACTATTCCTTATTTATCTTCCACTGACATAAAAAAGAGAAACGCGTATGCAAATATAAATGAGACGCTATCTTCAGGTTGGTGTTCATGACTTCATTTAATTTGTAGCGATCAATATATCTTTTTTTTTCTCACTAACTATGATGAAATTTAAAAAAAAAACAAAAAGGCAGAAACTAAATTGTTGTAAGAGTTTTTTCATCGAAAAAAGGAAAATAGTACAAATATGCATCAGTCAACATTATCGGTATTTTTACCAATTTTAGGAGAAAGTTGATGCGATAACAGGTAAAAAAAAGGTTCCAAGGCCAGCTGATTGTAGTGCAATTTACCCACCAATCACGTGGCATTCAATGTGTCGCTTTCAGGGACGTTGCTCTGCTTCCCATTTGTAGGAATTTTGACCAGTCGAATAGACAAAACCTTTTACTTTTTAAATCTCTTAAAAGACAAGTCTACTTCACATGATTCTTAGAATACATTTAAATGATTAAATATTATCCTAAAAGCATATGCGAATGATATTTTTGGATTTCAGGACGCATCGTTAAAAAAAGAATAAAGAAAAATATTCCCTCTTCAGCGATGCTTTTAACTCTTTACATACCACATAAACCTAGACAGGGATGGGATCCTCCGGGTTGTAAAATGCCCAAGACACATCTCTCGAGGATCCCCAACGACCTACAGGTTATGGGAAATAGAAAATACCATATCAGGTTTTACCTTAGTTACATCAACAGCCTATACGCACTAGTTACTGTCTGTCTTGTACTAGATGTATGCTTAATTACAAACTCGTAATGAAAAATACTTGGAGTTGGAGCAAAACAGATTTGTCATTACAAACTATATTATTAACGACGAAGATACTACGCATTACATCCCCAGTGGCGCAACCTGTGCTGAGTGATACAGATTTTAAAACATACAGGATGCCATTATTATCGATTCACCAGTAAAATAGCTCTTATTTTTCATGTGTAATAAGAATTATTTATTATTATAATTATTAAATAAAATGAACGCTAAAGTTGAGGGCTCGATTTTTCCTTGTCATGTCTTTTTTTATTCCTTTTACATCTAAAAATTATGATTACTAGCAGGATTTTTACATGCTGGGCTGACGATGCCCCTTCTTGAATTGGATCTTTGTAGAAGAATTTTTTACCGCCAGGCTTTTCGAAATCGGTATCGCAAAGGAAACTTCCCTCCTGCAGTATTGTTCTGCTGGATGAAGACATTATAAACGCAATAATAAATGGACTTTATGTGACACAAGGAGTAATTCTTCGGTGATTCAACAACTGCAGCAGCCAGCAGTTTGGAAAACAATGCCTTATTGTTTTGAATGTTTAAAAACACAATACTTGTCAAAAATTTAATGATATCTAAAAAAAAAAAAAAACATAGTTTATAAATTTTAGTTCTGGCAAGTCGCCGTGAAATGATGGGTTTAGGGTTACTGGCAATAAATTTATCTTAATGCTTGGAAGAGCCGGAATTAAACTGAAACGGAAACATAAATTATCGAGTTTTTCTTTATTAGTGTTTCCCGCGCTACATTCAAGTTCTTTTCTAACGAGGCACAGAATCAGGAGTCACGGGAACAATACAAACTGTAAAATTGACGAGCTACTATGGCCAGTATTGTTCAAATCGAATAAAATCTGCCAAGTGGAAAAAACATAATTTTGGATAAAACAGGCACTAGGTATCAAAGCATTGCCAGTGATTATTGTGTAGTTAAGAAGGAAATGCACACTGGGCATCGTTCTATGCTCTGTCTTACTGCTTTTCTGTCAAACCGAAAATCAATTTCCACGTAAAAGAGGGAGCAGTAATTATCTCTTAACAATAAATTTGCCTAGTGACAGCGTAAAATGTTTTACCTGAAAACATTTAGCGCCAAAGCGTATAGTGTAGCTTTGATTATAAATGTGAAACTTGAGCAATGCTACATTATATAAATTTTTCGTGTTTTAGGTGCATCCTGTTTGTTTTATGCTATATTTTGTACCTTACGAGTGTGCAAATAAAATTTCTTCATATTATCTGCTAACAAATATGTATTATAATAAAATCGTGGACAGTTCTTTTTTTTAAAAAATGGAGTTCTATAGTATTCAATTTCTTATCACAAAAATATGCCTGCTTTTATGTTTACTTTGTCTGCTCCTTAAAATATTATATCTTATATACGAAACCTTTAAAGTTCGTTTTATATGAGTGATTCTGTGTAAAATACTTGTATTAATGACCATAACTTGTTTAATTCACTATTATATTTACCACTTGAAGATTTCAAGTTAATAGATTTTATACATATACAGGGTGTTCTAAAATGATGTACGAGTATACGCGCGTTTGTACAAACTATACAAAGAAATGTTTCTCTCCACGTTATGACACGTTTCCTTCTGCGCTCACAGATGGCGTTTACGTGAAATGCAGCAGAATGCTGCCGACGTTGCTTTCGGTGTGTGACAAAAATATACGGGAATTTTTTAATGAGTACTCTGGGAGATGGATGGCACTACTGTGGACCAATGGAATATCCGCCACAATCTACAGATCATATGCCACCAGAGAATTGTTGACGGTTCACAAAACTATTCCTTTGAAAGTATTTGCCGCTGAGTGTCGCTCTTTGTGTGGATGACGAAGGAGAGAATATCTAACATCTGTTGTAGCGTATGATGTTTAAGGAGTCTGGTTTTTAAAGCAATTTGTCTTTGTTTACAAGGCTATAGAAAATTATCTATTAATTTGCGACGGACAAACAATCTTATATTGTGGTTTCTTATCTTCTATTACACCCGACCGGTAACTGGAACGCTAAACATGGTGAGGCAGGGCCGGCTGGTATCGGAAACAATGGCCTGCACGAAAGTAGCCCATGATACTTCTGTTTAACTGTAGGATGAAATCGGACTTTACAGAGGAAACCAAGGCCGACGACTGATCGAAGAAGAAATATGCCATGGAAGATACGTATGATTGAATCACGGTATCGGGCCTCAATCACAGCAAACGGACGCGTCAGGAACTTGGCGGCCATCGACCATACCAACTTATATATTACAAATGCATTTGGTATTACGACCCTTTGCTTATAATGCATATATTCAATTTTTTCTAACGTCTCGAGCATTTATTTTCTTTATTTGCCTGTTATGAGTAACCAATTTAAATTGAACACTATGTAATGATCACCCACTTTTTTGTTCACAAAGTGTTAAAATTATATTTTAGCATGAACACATTAATAAAATACTCTGGTTAAACACGGCGTGCATGTAAATTTACTTCATTTTGATTTGCAGATTAAATGCCAATACTTTGCTTACAAGCCTTGAAGTTTGTTTCTCGAAACAGATTGCGCTTTTATCTTTTCTATTATCTTAGCCTGTTTTTATATACTTAGCTGTAGCACTTCGTTGATCATTAGATTGTATCTAAAAAGGATACAAATTTTTGCCTTCGAACAATATTTATATTCTGGGAGAGAGAGAGAGAGAGAGAGAGAGAGAGAGAGAGAGAGAGAGAGAGAGAGAGAGAGAGAGAGAGAGAGAGAGAGAGAGACGTTATAGTTTTAGTCTTGTGTGGAATGTATACTGTTTAAAACATAATTCATTATTTTTATCATAAAAGAGCCCGCGTGCGTTCAAAACGTAAACAATTACTGCAGATAACGATGTCCTTTTTTTGCCAAAATGTACAGTAAAATATAGCCGATCGATATTTAATCTATTAGTTGTACAATCTGAAATATCTACAGCGTGAATTTCAGTATTTTAATTCTTTTTCTGTAGTTAAATGGCATCGAAACAATTTTAGTGTTCTATCAGGACACTGCTATTATTGAGAATGATAAATTTCAGTAAAATAAATAAATTTTCTTTATAGATACGGATATCTTTCAAACACCACTCCATATTCAATAGCAAAAAAAAATATGTGTAATGAATTTGAGGGATATTTATTTTCTTTTTTTCCTCCTAGATATTAAAGATCTTCCTTTGAAATGTCGTTATTAAGTGCTTTGTGTTGTGAGAATCATAGAGCGCGCATTATTCTTTTTGTTGAAACCTTGTGATCAAGACTGGTCGGATATTGCGTTTGAAATGAGTCGCCTTACAATCCCATTCTTATCAATAACCTTTCATTGTGTTTGTTATAACAGTAATTATGGATTCAGTTGTGCCCTTACCAACTCAAATGCGTCTAAAGTCTTGTAATTAGGATTGATAGTAAAAATTTGGTGTTCAATATAAATGGAATATATTATTATTTTAAATATCTCGTTTGTGTGTGTGATGCTTTATTATACTGTTTTGTACTTAGGCGCCACATGGTTCTACAAATATGTTCTTTTTAAAGAGTTTGTGGTTAAGAAGATATTGAGAATATGAAAGATTTTGGTTAGTTTCTAAAAGTTATTTTACATTTTAAATTTTGCTTCTGTAAAGCTACGTTCACAAATGCTTAATTTTGATGAAGGATCAAAAATCTTTAGCAAGTCAAATCGCATCTGAGGTTAAAAAGTACAAACGATACGCCCCCCCCTGAACAGGTTCAAATTCAGTGACTATTTTGACCGTTCTGACGCCCAACTTGATGGCAAATGAAATGTGTTCCTTTCTTTTCTATAGACCTTACAAGCACTGGAACCGTTTTGTAAAAGTCGTATATCCAAAATGTTCCTCTGAAAATATAGATGGTTGAAAGATCTTGTATGAGGAAGCCCTTATAACATAAATTCACGGTTCAAAACTCAAAAGATAAAGCAATAAATGTTTGCAAACGATATAGAAATAAATAACAAAAATAGATATCTTTCTTTAACTGTATAATTTCTTGCAGCTTGACTAAAAGGGCAGATTATTCAAAAAATCAATGCTTACAGAGAAAATGCTTTGCATGTCTCAGTTCATGAAATATAAATAAGTGCAGACATTCTATGAAAATAATTTGTTACTAGATGAGCATTGTTAATTATTTCATGTTTAATGGTTATCATAAACAAACGGAACACTATATTACCTGCTATTTTATAACATCAGATATCAATAATATTTAATTTTACATACATATCATTTAAAGACAGTCTTCGATGTCTGTCGTTAAAGATGAAGTAAAAGTTACTTTTCGTCGAGTCGCGACTGTGATTACAATTAATTAGATTTCGCGATTGCTGAAAAAGATGTTCATAATCCAATTAAATCTTAGTTATTTTAGCATTAATTTTTAATACATCATTGCATGACTTCAAGTAAATCACATTCGGATGCATTGTACTATTTAGAAAAATAAAAGTATTCATATTTGATAATATTTTAAACATGTCCTCTTAAAGAATGCAAAGGAGAAATAAAATAAAACGAAAATTCCTCATTATTTAAGAATTTCCTCAAATAAACAAAATAGTATAGGCATTTTTATTTTATCTAATATAAAAATGATAACTGATATAAATCATACTTTAAAAAATTTGTTATTTAATATGGTAATTAATTAACGAATAAAGGCGATTTTTTCTTATGTAAAAAGATAAAAATCAAAACGATTGGGGATTATTAGACGTAACGGTTTTTTAAAGCTAAAATTAACCCTCTTCAGTAAATACTTTGGTATTCCATTATTTGAACATTAAAAATGGATTAACTAAATCAGAAATGAGCTTACAAGTTTAGAATATATATTGAATACAAACTTATTCAATCACCAAAGGGAAATCAGTCATTTTAAAAACTTATTTTCAGAAATGTGGCCACTCATCTTTAAAGTGTATTTCGCCTGGTATTTTGATGTATGACAATTTCAATAGAAAACGAAGTGTTTAGAATATCTCCATTTCTATACGACAATTACATATTGTTTGTTTGCTGTGCGATATCTTCACCATGTACCTTGCTTTTAAAGTTCTATAGTTAAAAAGAAATTTCTTTTCAGTTTTGAGGGAATGGTAATTACTACTCGAAAAAACGTTTCGTAACAGTTCTGGAAACCTTGGAAGTTAATAATCACAGTTCGTCTTGATTTTAATTTTAAAAGCAAATTTTTTTGTTTTATCTTGTAAAATTACTATTTTTTACACTTTTATTATATGAATAATAAAATGTCATTCACAAAATTCTATTATGAATATACTTTACAACATTTTAATAATATGAAGGGAAATTTATAGCTTAAGAATTTCTTAATATAGAAGTATGTAAATCTGAAAAATAGTTTACAAATGTTGTGTAAGTTATACATGTTCTGTATGTGTAACCACAGTTTCTATACGGTTGCTTTGTCAATATTTATTGAATAAATACAGATTATTTTCCAATGTAATTCTTTAGTAACTAACATTTTCTTTTTCATGTAGTTTCGTACAGACATTTAATAAAATTAATTCTTCAAATAGTCAAACTCTATAAAATAAAATTTTTCGGGAAATATTATTTTCACAGAAATTGTAGATTTATATAAAATTGTCATTTTAAATTGATATCACGAAAATAATCGTCTATTTTATTATATCAATTAGTTATGGTGAGCTCTGAGAATCTTTCTTCGTGACCGGGCTGTCGAAAAGCCTGTAAAATAAAGGGTGTATTACTGAGAACTGACGGGCGGTAGGGAGTCTGCTTTTCTTTCGGATTACGGAAAGGCACGATAACAATGTTCAGAACCGCCTCTAATTAAAGATATAGGATTTTTTCACAATTAAATTAGGCTCCAAAGAATTTTAAATAAACAGATGAAATGGAATTTGTAGTTTATATTAGTAATGATTACACATCAATTATTGACTTACGTGGTGAAACAAACGCAATATGCGAAACCAAAAGATGCAGTTGCTTGTTCGCACGTGATTCCAACAAGCATTTCGAATTCCTGTTAATCTATTTTCTTTATATTTTCCAGATATAAAAATAAAATAGAGAAATTGAATTCATCTTCATGCCATCTCATCACAGTAAAATGAAATCCCATCTAATGACTATTATCTGCATCGTCATAATACTTATTAAAATAAGATTAAAATAAAACTAAGTAAAGGGAGAGAACTACAAAAATAACTAAGTCTAAACATTACTCGAATAATTTTTTGTTCAATTATATTTCAGATAAAGATCTAGCACTTAAATAAGATAAACTGAATTCAAATAATGGATACATATATCAAACAGGAAAAATTAAATTAAAAAAAAATAAATGGTTGTCTAGATTATTTTTCTCATATGGAATTTAAAAATTATATATCGCTCTTAATTTCGGAATTGAAAGAATTTGGTTCTTAAAGCACCAGCAAAATTTATATTAAAAGCACATAAAATGATTTCACATTAAACAAAAGAAATAATTTAAAATAAAACATCTGGCAAAAAGTATTTTCTGGCTTTTAATATTTGAAGATTCTAAGAAATAAAAAGTTAGCGCATCAAAAATATGCATTTTCGTACTGTTCAATAAATGTGCCATAATTGTGCACTCCCCAAAGCACGCAATAAATAAATTGCTACTTACATTCTCAGGCATGTAAACCTAACCACTGTTAAAATAAGTTTATATTAGAAGTTTGATTACGCAGAACATTTTCACAAAATATCAGATTTGCTTAAAAACTATTTTACATAATTTTTGTGTTCGAGATATTAATTTCCCGAAGTAAGTAATGAGAAGACGAACTATTCCATTCCTTACGCAAGTCATTCCACAGCTGCAGAACATTAGCTGATCACTTACTTAAACCTTGCTATTCAGTTCATCCAAGAAAATTCTAATAAAGATAAAATATAGAGAATTAGGTTACCAATTTATCCTTTTCAGCTCTCCCTCCGCTTTCGTCGTGATTGTTGATATTTTTTATTGACTTGTGCAGTTATCATGTTGCATAAGAATACTAGAATATAACAATCAATACTTGGAAGGTAGACCATAATGCTGCAAAATTTCATGTTTTTCTTTGTATAAACTGCACACATTTTGATTAACATTTCAATTTGAAAAAAGTTACTAAAACAGTCTCATTTATTCTAAATTTCTTTTATATGCTTAACTGAATGCATTGAGCAATACTCAAGTAAAATTTCATTAGCCAGTATTCGACAGAGTTTAGAAAATAGTTCTCACTCAAAAATCTTCTCTCTGTCCTCTTATAAATGCATTTTTTGCAGTAGATATGTGGTCGGTGGCTATTGCTTTCTGATAAAAAAACGTTTCTTGTTTTGGAATCTCTAAATCCCCGCGTCTTCTATCTATCTTCGTTATGTTTATGGACCGAAAATATAGCGGGTTTTCTTACGATCGTTTGACAACTCTAAACAGGAAACTCTGATTTGTCAAGCTATTTCTTGTTAAGAATGGGTAACATTTGAATGCACATTCCCTGTCCTGGATTTATTTTGCACATTGTCAGCAGCATGCTATTGTTCTGCAACAAAAATCACGTAATATTGATCGTTAATATCAATATTTTAAAAATTAATTGCAAAAGTATTCAGTAATTTGTCATTGCACATTTTTTTAAACGCTAGTGTCAAAGTAAACAAAATAGCCATAAAGTAAAAAGATATTTTTAAAAGGGGATCTTTTATAATTAATGTTCTCACGTAAACTTACTGCAATACATTTTTATGTATACATTTTCCAACGTTATATGCTGATATATATGTAACTCCATTGCACTAATTAATTGATTACGTATTATATATATAGAATATTTTATTGACTTTTTAATTATAGCCGCCAGTGTAAATATGGACACTGATTGAGTTCATAATCTGACTAAAGATAATTTTGACTAAAAATCTTGTTGCTAAACGTTTCTATATAATTACTAATTGTTGCATTTTGTTTCTTCACCACTTCGAGTATACTTCATATTTTTATTACTCTTGAATTCTGTTTTAAGTTAGATAATATTTGCCTTTTTTACCAGGGAATAAATAATAAATCTGAGACATTGCTGTTTGGATAAACTTATTTTTAAAGTAAATTTTCATGTATGTTTCTTGTAAATTTTCCTTAATACCACGTTTGTATAATTGATGTTAGCATGTGGTGTTATTGATCACGAAGTTCGATTATACGAAACCTTCTGGCTCCAAACTATTGTTCTGCCTGAGTAACGACAGTACTATATATAGACGTAGTAGACATCGCGAGAGACGAAACTATTTTGAAACGTTTCCAACATATTTCTTGGGAAGAATACATCTGTGCATGAAAGTGAATTATATTCTGATAATTAAAGACGTTTTTTCAAGAAAATTCTTTGTAGACAACAATTCATTTCTAGTAATGCTAATCAATTATTAGAAATGTATATATTTGTAACGCGCGCGTGTGTAATAAAACTTAATCAAATACTCTATTATTGAAAATAATAAGCTAGTGTAATTTTATTTTTAGATATTTTTTACAGAAATATTTATGCAATTTTGTACTTATATGTGTTTATATGTGTGGTGTAATGATATAAACAAAACAACATTGCATTAATTTTAATTAAGATGCAAATGTATTATTTCAGAAGTCAATTGTGGTATAAAATTTATGCATACTTGGCTCTGGAGGTCATTATTTTTCGAAGATATCAGCAAATTTTGTAAACTATTGGTAAATACTAAAGATTCAGACGATGAGATCGAGAATTAATTCATGTCTCTATACCGACACTCTGATAGCTTGGAGATTTAAGCACTTTAGCCTCTGGACTATTGCTTGTGAGAACCTTGCAGAAAACACATCTGTAGAAAATGCTTGATAAGATGCGCGGCCTATTGACTAACGGAAGCCAGCAGACTGTAGGGATAAGCTGACAAACCAGTATAGATCGACTACCTCTTTGTGCTTACACAAAAACAAAAAACCAATAAGCAACTTCTGTAGCATAAGAGAGTTCAATACTTGCAGCTGTTTCGTTTTTCACATTTTCAAATATTTATTAGTATATTCATTTCTGTATTTCTAAAATTTTAAAATAACCGCATCAGTATTATTTGCAAACTGCACAAAAAAATCTGCATTTTATTATAGATGAGACAAGTTTAGAAATGAAGTATTATCTTAAACAACAGCAGAAACAACAAAATAAATACTAACCTAATTACTCTTTAGTATTTAATGAAGCTAGGAATAAATCAACCATAGATCGAAAATTATGTCATTTAAAACAATTACTCTGAAAACTGAGAATCTTTGTAAATAACCATGTAGAAAAATACATAAAAAAGAAGGAACATACGAGGTCTGTCAAAAAAGTATCCGACTCTTTTTTTTTCCCGTGGTACGTAATGACGTTAGGGAGGCAAAAGTTTGCAAGGTGGAGCCTTATGCTTGCATGCGCATGCAAGGTTTATGGCGGGCTTGCTGGCTGCGTCAGTCGCCGTCAGGCAGCCAGCGTGTGAGGTGCTGTACTACTTACTCGTCGCATTTCCATTTTGCCCATGATAACGGATCGTGTGGAGCAACGATCTTGCATCAAGTTTTGCCAAATGTTTGTAGATACCCAAGCGGAGACAGTTCGCAAAATTCAAAAGGCTTTTGGTAACAACGCCATGGGTGTTATCCAAATAAAGTAATGGTATAACAGGTTCAAAGATGGCCGCACATCGGTGGAGAGTGACCAGCATTACTTTAGGCCGTCAACAAGCAGCAATGCAGTTGTTATCGAGAAAGTGCGGATCTTGATAATGAAGGATCGTCATTTGACGGTGCTGGAAATTGGTGACGAGTTTGGGATCAGTAAGGATTCTGCACATGCAATTTTAAAGGAGGATTTGGACTTACCCAGAGTGGCAGCGAAATTTGTGCCCAAGGTGCTTTCTCAGGAAAGAGTAGCAACTTCGTCCTGAGGTTGTGCATGTCCTGCTGGATACTGCCAACAGGGATCCTGAGTTCCAGAATACAGTGATAATTGGAGATGAGACGTGGGTGTACGGTTACGACCCGGAAACCAAATCTCAGTCGTCACAGTGGAAGCACCCAACGTTGCCAGTGGCCATAAAAGCACGTAAAGACCGGAGCATAATCAAAGTGATGTTGACTGATTTCTTCTACTACTGAGCGATGTGCATCATGAATATGCACCAGAAAGAAACAGTTAGAAAGGATTACTATCAGGAACTCCTCGGATGTCTTCGTGATGCTGTTAGGCGAAAGAAACCGGATCTGTGGGCCTCGCAAAACTGGCAGCTGCATCATGACAACGCCCTGGCTCATTCTTCGCAGCTGATCCATGGTTTCTTGGAAAAGAAAGGCATTTCGCTCATTTGCCAGGCTTCCTACTCTCCAGACATGGCTCTTTTAGACTTCTGCTTGTTCTCAAAAATGAAGATGCCACTGAAAGGCTCCCGCTTTGAGAGCCGAGAGGACATCATGCAGAAGGCGACGGCGGAGCTGAGAGCCATTCCGGAAGAGCATTTCAGAGGTGCTTCGAGCAGTGGAACGATCGCTGGGTTAAGTGTATGGAGGCACAAGAGGCCTACTTCGAAAGGGATTAGTAATTGAACCCCAACAAGTATGCAATTTGTTTTCCCAACCTAAGATCGGAAACCTTTTCGACAGAACTCGTATATAGTAACAAAGAAAAGTAGGCATGCAATCTTAAATCATGATCTAAACTAAAAGCATTAAAGAATTCACGACGTGAACTTACGTCAAGTATATAGAAGCATTTAAAAACCACGTGGACAATCAACTGTTTAATTGGTTGTTAAACAGACATTATTGAAAACTTATGAAAGTAAACAATACAAATAAAGCATTCTCGATGTCCACAAAGATAATAAACATTTGTGCAGTTTTTGAGGCATTGTGTTTAAAACAGTAAGTAAACTGTAGGTAAAAATGTCAGGAAGTGTATTTTTACCTTTTTATGCGTTATTCATTCAGAACGCTGTAACCTCCATACAAGATGTTTGTTGTCAGAAAAAAGGAAAAAAAATAGAAATAAATGGAAAATTTTCATCAGACCGCAACAAAATGTTACACTCTGCGCAACATGTCTAAGTGCTTGCTTCTGTAACTTTGCTTCAGCCAATACGGCAAGACATTGCATAAGTGAAAAATGAAATATTTGGTCAGTTTAGCTCAAAAACATCTTAAAATCGAAAACAATTTATTAATTTTTAGATAAACTGTGAGCTAGTATTTTTTATTTCTTAACCAGCTTTTGCTATTTTGCAGAATTACTATGGCAAACTATATATTTGCGCACTAAATAAACTTTTCATAAAGATTATTATTACATTTCATTTTTGGAAATTGAAAGCGATGAAAACACTTTAAAATGTTTTTTTATCGAGTCCATCTCTTAGAAATGTAAATTTTTGTAGGACAATGAAATACATTACGGCATGTTAGAACAAGAAAGCAACTTTCAGGGTTGCTTATTAATTAAAAAGCTGATAAAATAAAGAAGAACAGGATTTTCAGTAAATTGATTTATTATTTATCGCTGATTGCCATATGTTGCTCTGCGTATGCAAACTGAAGTGCAAAATTATTTTTATTTCTAACGAATCAGCCATGTTTCACATTAGGCAATAGCTGACTTCCTTGAATGAGATGAAATAGGGTACTAGAAAGGAGAACGCAGAGGAGAGAGCTCGATTAATGAGTGGAGAAGTGTGTTCAATTTAGGTGCCATATTCTGTAAATGTGTTACATTGATCGGGTACTTCCAACCTGGAGTTAAAGCAGCATGGAACATGAAACGAGATTTCTACCAATCAGAGTTCTGTGAAGTTCTGAAAAGCATAGTTTACACTTTCGTCGGCAATATAATTCAATCAATATAGGAGAAAGCGTAAAACAAACCCCTAACAACAGTTGCTACGTACATATGTCAAATGAGTCGTATATTCTAGTCAATTAACGTTAACAAACATTTATCTTTAACAAATGCGCTAGTGCACTTTAAGTGTCAATGATAGTCTTTTCTTCAAGGAGTAAAATGCGTGATTATCTCGTATTAACGTTTCAGCTTCTGATGTAAAAAAAGCTTCAGAGAGCGTTTTACTCGTTTTAATGAGTGTCATAATGATGCAGAAACATTCTGATGAAATGTTTATGAATCTTTGAATATAAAGGAAATTAAATGTTATGTAAATGATAAGTAAAGTTAACAGCTCGTAATGATTAACAATGCTTTTCTTTTCGGTTACGTAATTTCATTTCTTACTTTTATCTTTAACGGCGGCTAACACTAAAGTTGTTCAATATTTAATCCAGAATAAAATGCATTTTAAACTTTAATTTCAGTTTTAAAAATAAAATTTTATCATAAACATTGAAGAAAATGTTGATTATCTGGTTTGGTCAATAATACGCGGAATGGCTGCTAAGAATAGAACATATTTTTAATTATTATGGTATGTTTTCAGCTTTAGCTATTGCGCGTCATGTCAAACCATACTGTGCAGCTTGTTGGTAATAATAATGAGCATATATTTAAGACAAAGTGGAAGCGGTTCGATTTTGAAAAATTCTCCAGCGCTCTCTCAGCGATGTAGCTGAATTTAACATCGATGACCTCATGTCCTATAATTGACAGCGTTTAAAATAAGAAAACAACTGCCATCAGGAGAGTTTGCTGAATCGAGAATAAAGACGCGAAAGAAAACTCTTTTTACTCGCAAGAAATGAACCCCGAGTAAGAGAATTTCTCAGCAGTCAACTTCACAGCGCATTGCGTCCAAGTCACGTTTTCGAAAACATCGTTTGTACGACTGACGAGCATATCCATTACCAATTGGATCGTTGAGCACTGAGTAAGAGATAGCCACTCATTTGCAGAATTCGAAAAGACTTGAGTATGAAGTACACCTTGCGAAAGGTATATGCTGTAGTGATAAAACCAATACAACAGTCAACACTACTTGATATTGTGGTTGTGACCTGGAGCATAAGGGATGATTAGCGGTAGGCCTTTTATTCCAGTACAAAGTAAACTGAGCACACATGAGTAACTATCGGGATGTTCTGGAAAACTGCATGAGACCTTGATATTGATATTGCAGAATGATACTGTCACCGTTTATGCAACTTCGACTTTGTTAGAAATCTTTTATGGAAAATTTGTAATGAATTTTTTTTACTGTTTTAAAGTTTGTTAGGAAGTATGTAGGTACTATGGACACGCCTTGTTAGTATTAGACTATTTTTAGCAAGGGGAAAGATTATTAAGTAGTAATTTGTTTGCAATCCCTGTACTTGTTGCAGTGTTTCAGCTCTTTGTCACATTTCTAATAGAATGCTTAAATGTAATTGACCGGAGTACTGAAAAATTTTGACAGATCGTACTGTGATTTATTGGCATTTGTTAGTGTCATTTGATGTCTAGTTCGAATAGTATCATATTTGTTCAATAATATTTATGTCAAGATTTTGGGTTGGATAACACATCACATCCAGACACCGATTTATTTTTCTGCCCGTTTGATCAAATATATGATTTGTATTGCAAACATGGTGTATGTTGAAATTTACGTCTATAAAATGCTATTTGCAGAAATAATTTCTTAAGCGTTTCCGTAATTTTTCCTGAAATGTAGATATTATTTTGATTTTTTCATAAATCGAGTATTATCGCAGAAATCAGCTATTTTTGGGTTTAAACAACTTTTAGTCCTCTTGCCAGGTATAAAAATGTAAAACATTTTAAATTGTATCAAAGAAATTGATCTAATTTAGAGAAAAGTTTAACTGTTTCCCGTTATTTGAATTAAAAATAATGTTTTTTCTTCTTATATTTCCAATTTGTTCTATTTACTATTTCTTAACATATCTAGATAACATTGTTAACAAAAAAAAAACAAGCAAACAGTACAAATACAAACATATACACGATTTTTTTTGTCTTACAATGAAAGCAAAAATTCAAAAGGAAACTATTTATTTTACAGTTGCTTTAATTAGTTACAGATATTTTGAATGGGCATAAAATTCTGGATAATTAAAGTTTTTTATTACTCAATTAATTTTGTTGCAAATCTCTGGTGATTTCAATCTGCATTGAGTGCGTGTAAAATTTTTAAATTAAGGAAATGCATAACAATTAAAGGAAGTTATCTGATTGCCAAAATACATATTTTTACTGATTATTGATGCAGCCAATGACCATTAATGTTTTTATACATTAGTTTAGGCTTATGGACTTAAGAAATGGAAATGCGTTAAACTAAATTAAAGCGTGGTATGATTTTACAATGCAATCATACAATGAGCTATATCCGTAGCACAAAACGACTGTTCTTGTTATTGCGTTAAAAAGTCAAGTTCAGATGGCGATATTAATGATTTGGACTTTATTTAAATAAGCTTATATATGCTTATTCTGTATATAGAACTATTTTTCTGATTTAAACAATAGGAAATAGTGCTTGTAAAAAAAATTACCGAAAAAGAAAGGAAAGATTTTTTGATGAAGCATGAAAGGATCCGTATAAGAGCCTATAATTGTCAAGGGATTTTTTTTTAAAAAATAGGATATATAAACGTTTATTTAAAATGAATATAAAAATAAAAGAAAAAGCTATCATTTTTCCCTACTTTTGATTAATACTATAGAGAAACATGAAAATAAATTTATTAATCAATTTTATTCCATCCGATTTTGTTAAAAGTTTATCATTTTTCTTTAAAATAAAATTAGATCCATATAGATTATAACGTTAATACAGTCACAATAAAAAATTATAATTTAAACACATCAGAAATCTTCAAATAATTCTTGCATGTAGAGAGAAAACAATATAGATCTAATGAATTCTAATTTCTGGTTAACTGTATAATTCATAACACTCTACAGAGATTAGTATGTTCGCACTGCTCTGCAGAGTGCTCGTATAAGCAAAAAAACTGACTGCACATTATCGATTCTCAGTTCACTGCATAAGAACCAAACAAAGGCCACCATCTCAAATTAATGACCACATCTCAGCGAACATAACAATAAGTAGAACTTTGGATGTTCAGCAACGCCAGACGGAGATAATTAGTGTGGACCATGTGCTATCGTCGTCTTCGCCTCGATAATATAGTCTATCCCGCCAGGTTAGTCAGGTTTTCAAGATTTCTGATAGCCAGAAAGCAAAAAAAGATGGGGCAGAAGAGACATTTAAATCGAACTCCTGCGTGAAATATATAATTGCTTGTCTATCATAGTGGGCTAGAAATGGTTGGAAAACGTGCTCCTTATGGCTGAAGCGATTCGACGTTGCTCTCTCTTTTATGAAAGTAGTTTTTGTTTCCTTTTTTGCGTCGTAGATTTTTTGGTTTAACATTTTAAGATTTTAAAACAAATCTAATGTAGATTAAAAATTTTAATTTCTTAAATGATTGAAAGAAAAATTGATGGAAACTTTTGTTTCATTTACTTTTTTAAGAGCCATGAGCGTGTTGAATGGATAGCCAAACCACCATTGATTACTACCGATACCATCCTGTCTAAGGATGAATAAAACGATTTGTTTAATTATACAAAATAATTCCTAAGCTTTCTCACCATTGAAGTGAAATATTTGCAAGTATATAAGAACAGCATACTAATAATGTTTAATTGTTTTTCTTTATTCTCAAACCAGACATAAGATGGATACAACCAAACATATTAATCATCACTTATTTTTAAAAAAAAAAGTAATTTAAAAAAGAATGCTTGGAATATCAAATAAGGTTTCGTTTCCTGTTACTCTGAAGACGATCCTACAATGCACTGTTACGGAAGCAGTAATACTTCTCGATTCTGTCAAAACTCGACTAAATGCTATTATTACAAAAAATACGAGTGTTGATACTGAAGCGACTACACATTAAAAATGAAATAATATTTGCAATTAAAAATAATTATTTGTTTCTTTGTTCATTTTGAATCTTCGAGTTTTATATCTTTCTTTCAAACATATTCTGGAACGATTCATTATTTTTTTCTTCTAAAGCCACCAAAAAAAATTACCTACCAATTTCATTTTATCTAAAACTTTATATTAGAAATAATAGAAACAGTTTCGTGCCTCCAAAATTTCTTCACATCAATCACTATTATTTTGGATGGTAATATATAAATTTATTATCAGTTAATTAATTAATTATGGTTGGAGCTTGAGAGTTAATATAAATAAGCCGAAAAGTCGTCTTTATTCGTAATAATTTATATGATACTTACTGCCATTTGTATAGTGGTTAATGTCATGTAAAGATGACGTTTCAATTTAGTATATTAGTTACTAATGATAAATTAATTATGATTTTTTGCTCACTTCCCATTTCAAATTTAATATTTTTTTCTTAATGTGACATCATTCGTTTAATATTGTGAATAAATAAACATTGGCATTAAAAAGTGATTTCAAGGAATGAATACAAAAGTATTAATGCATTCTTTAAAAAGGAGAAATAATATGTAAATATAAAAGAGTTTACATTATTGGAAGTAAGACTACTAATAATTTTTCGCTAGACAAAAAATTCGTATTTATTATAATAAATATCAATTAAAGTCTAATGTTCATTAGTAAATGGTAGTCAGTATCATGTAAATATTTACATTAATTATCTGCATTGAATCATTCAATAAACAGTTATGGCAAAATTTAGATTTACTTTGTATTATTATTTTAAAACGGACGCAAAAATAGATAGCTTGTGCTTCCAAAAGCTGATTTTCTTAATTTCATGTTTCCAGTTCCAGAGTTAACTTCATGGTTTTTTAAGGATATTAAAATTCTTGTAGGTGCAAATGAGGACCAGCTTAAGTAGCATCGTTATAGTGGTATTCTGGCGGATGTAATTTGAATTCCCCTAAGCAATTATTTTTGGTAGTGTTTTTTGAAAACTTTTATTTAATTTTTTTCTCGAACTGAGTTAATGTGTCGATTATATTAATTTCTTTTTAATATTTTAAATTTGTGAATTTGTTTACGTACAATATTTGTTTTTTAATTAGTGTTGAAAATTAGAAAAAATATTCTTTAAGTTTTAATCCACTTTATTTGCGCCAAATCAAACTTTCTCATACGAAATATCACAAACTGCATAGTTAAGAAATATTTCACATTTAATAGATGTGAATTGACAAAAACGACGAAAATTATAAATTAGTAGTGATCTCTCTCTCTCTCTCTCTCTCTCTCTCTCTCTCTCTCTCTCTCTCTCTCTGATCTGATTTGCTAGGCGATATATCGTGAAAAGATGTCTGGGAAAAATTCAGGGTCCCTTCGACAGATTGGCGTGTCGCTGAACCTCTTTTTAACAAGTTTAAATCATCTTATTTCTTTAAATGACCCCAGCCACTTTTTTTGAAAGTCAATCGCCACACAGATCATTCTTAAAGGATATCTTCGAAGGTATCATGATTGACGCAGCAGGAGTTCTGTTTGAGGACTTATTTATAGTGCATTCGTTGAATGCACCTCACTGCATCCTGCTGTGGAACTCAGAGAATAGTAGAAAAATATGACGCATTTGAAATATTTCAAGTTGTTGTATTCGATTACGGTAAAGTGTTAGGATTTCACATCAGTGTATGAGACACGTTAGCATGAGGGCATTGAAGAGCTGTTTTGCTAAAAATCCTATATTAGGCTCTTTAAGGATCCTGTGATAAAGACTTAGAACAGCCTAGCTTTCCTTTCGTAGCTTGATGGATATTTCTCAGTTTAGGAGGCCACTCTCTGAGACTACGTTGCTGTGGTTATGTGAGGTGATTGGCATTCATTAGATCTGAGTCATAGATAGTTATGTTCAGCTTCCAGGCCATGTTTGATGAGACTAGTTAAAAAAGCAGTTTTCCCCCGAACTGATAGTGAGCCCAAATGTTGTGTTGCCTCTGAGAGCCTTATAATAACTGCAGGTCTTATTCTGCATGGACGAGTAGAGAGCAGTCATCCGTGAATATGTCTTCGCGGATAAGTTATTGGCTAAACTTCGTCGTTGCCTTGAGTCTTCTGAGGTTGAAAAGTTTATAGTACATCGATGCCCCTCTGTAGGGTCAGTTGCATGCTTCAGGCGTGCTGTTAAGAAAATACTAAAGAAAAGAGAATGGTGACTGCGACTGCCAGTGTTAATATCCACTTGTCGCTTCGCCACTGTCACATCACAACAGTCTTTGTGACAACTTTGAGAAAACAAGGTACATGCTAATCTTTGTTGGAGTATTTTAAAATTAGAAAATAGCTATATGCGAGCAATCCCACTCTTTCAGTTGCAGACGTTTTATTTTCAGTGGCACAATGAATCGAAAGAACTGGACATTTCGTTGGCTGGAATGGACAGCTAATTATATTTTTTTGCGGATCTTGTCGAGCCACGTATTCCACTTTACGCTGCTGCACTGCCTTCCAAAAGACACATTGATTTCATCCATTTCACAACCAAAATTTGGTTTGCTTTCTGCAATAAAGCTGCATTTTATTTTCCCATATACATTCAATTTTCTCCACCTACTCTTTAATTCAAGACAATATCTAACACTTTTAAATATTTTTTCCAGTAAAAGTATCGACCGTTTACATCCGTTTGCTCTCCGGTCATTTTCGAACAATCTTGAGTTAAGATGGCTTCTCTGATTGGTTAATTTGTTGATCTGCCATGTTTATCATTGTTCGTGGAGCTCTCTCTCTGTTGAACGGGTCATCAGCGCTAAGTTATTTATTATAAGTTCGACATCTTAAAATAATATCTCTTTTAGAAAATGAAAATGTGAAAGACTATATATTTATTTTAGTTTTCACTTTTGGAATTTTGGTAAAAGCAGTCAGTTTTTCTAGCGTGAATGCATGGTCACCATCCGATAAACAAATGTGGAAACTTATTAAGACGTTTTAAAAATCTGATTACTCCTTTCTACAGCTTATAATTAATCCGATTTTTATTTATCTCTAAATGCAGAATATTTATATGGCCGGTGTTAAGATGTAAAATGAATAAGTATTTCGAAGTTCAACTTGCACTTTTAATACGGTACAAACGCTTAATTTATATGAATGAAATACAAATTCTTGTATATTTTAAAAGGTTTCTAAATTGTAACTATAAATTTAAAATCTACTTTCTAAAGTTAATATGATCACTAAATAGTCTACACGATCTTACATAAAACGATCTCATCACAGAATTATTTCCAAGACCAGGTAGAAGTGACGCAAACCATGAATATGAGATAC